>CM050913.1:17615495-18215495 GCA_027742785.1 Vigna reflexopilosa | reverse complement strand
TATCTCCTGGATTGTGCATGAAAAGAAAGTACATGATGTTGTCAATGTTGATATCTGGTCCAAAGCAGCCTGGAAATGACATCGATGTTTATCTAAGGCCACTAGTTGAAGACTTGAAGTTGTTGTGGGTTGATGGGGTTGAAATATTTGATGCCTTTGCTTCAGAAACTTTCATGATGCATGCCATGTTATTTTGCACCATTAATGACTTCCAGCTTACGGTAATTTGTCGGGGTACAGTGTGAAGGGTCATAAAGCATGTCCTATATGTGAAGAAAACACTGCAGCTCAACAATTAAAACACGGAAGGAAGACAGTGTATATGCGTCATCGGCGATTTTTACAATCTAATCATCCATATCGAAGGTTAAAGAAAGCATTCAATGGAGAACAAGAGAAAGACAATGCACCCATTCCACTTACTGGACTTGAAGTTGCTGAGAAAGTTAATAGAGTACATCATATATTTGGGAAAACGTCGAAGAAGTCTTCTGTAACGACCCCTTGGAAGAAGAAATCAATATTCTTTGATCTTCCATATTGGTCAAAGTTAGATGTTAGACATTGCATAGATGTCATGCATGTTGAGAAAAATGTTTGTGATAGCTTGATTGGTACACTACTAAACATCCAGGGAAAAACAAAAGATGGAGTGAATGCGCGTTTGGATTTGGTTGACATGAAGATCCGAGAAGAGTTGGCACCAAGAGAGATTGGTAAACGTACTTATTTGCCCCCTGCATGTTACACAATGTCCAAACAAGAGAAGATAAGTTTTTGTCTTTGTTTAAAGAGTATCAAGGTACCACAAGGATACTCTTCAAATATCAAGAGCTTAGTGTCAATGCAGGACTTAAAGCTTGTTGGACTGAAGTCTCACGATTGCCACGTCTTAATGCAACAGTTGTTACCAGTGGCAATTCGTGGAATTTTGCCCAAAAAAGTTAGGCAGACCATAACTCGATTGTGCTCATTTTTCTCGTCAATTTGTAGTAAAGTCATCGATCCTACAAAGTTAGATGAACTTCAAAGCGAAATTATCATCATCTTGTGTCAGCTAGAAATGTTTTTCCCTCCATCCTTTTTTGACATCATGGTGCATTTACTTGTTCATTTGGTCAGAGAAATAAAGTTGTGTGGACCAGTATACTTAAGATGGATGTACCCTATTGAGCGTTATATGAAGATTTTGAAAGGGTACGTCAAAAATCAATATCGTCCAGAAGGTTCAATGATTGAAAGATATATTGCTGAAGAAAGTATTGAGTTTTGCTCTGAGTATATGACTAAAGCAAATCCGATAGGAGTCCCTCGGACATCATGGTTGAGTAGATATTCTACAAGTAAAAGCATCCGAGGTGTGAATGTGGTGACGAAAAGTCGTGAAGAATTGATGCAAGCACATCTGTACATATTAAACAACACAGATGAAGTGATCCCATTTTTGGAAGCACACAAAGCCGTTGTAAAGGACAACTATCCACGACAATCAGAGAAATGGCAGTTGATGGAGCATAACAGAACATTCTTGTCCTGGTTCAAATCTGAAGTTTCGAAAGAATCACGGTCCTCTGAGACTTTGTTGTGGTTAGCAAATGGCTTGAAGTTTGATGTTGTATGTTGTACAGGCTACGAAATTAATAATTGCACATTCTATACAAAGACTTTGGATGATAAAAGCACAGTACAAAATAGTGGCGTCAGTCTAGAAGCTGAGTCGCTACAGTTTTCCACATCCAAAGATCAAAATCCTAGTAGTTGGATCCATGAGATATTATGGTAGAATTGAAGAGATATGGGAAGTTGATTACACTAAGTTTTCCGTTGCACTCTTCAAATGTAAGTGGGTAGACAATAAGAGTGGTGTCAAAATAGATGAATCTGGTATGACACTTGTTGATTTTCGAAAGGTTGGTTATGGAGACGAACCGTTCATCATGGCATATCAAGCAAGTCAGGTTTTTTATGTCAAAGATCCTGCGTCTGACCATTGGTATGTTGCTCTCCAAGGAAAAAAGCAAATTGAAGATAAAGAAGAGAATCTAAGTAATCTTCATATCGCTGACAACCATCCATTTAAAACGACAATAAATTTGGATGACGACCCTCTAATTGATGATATACAAGCAATACGAGAAGATCACAATGAGGGAATATATATATGACCAATCCATATGATTATGTATGAATTTCATGTTTGTGTAAATATTTATGGCGTTTGTTAAATAGTATATGTTATTTTATAAGTGTTTTATTTATCTTTCATCTTATTTATTGTGACAGATATATGGCTGAGTCACCTCATTCGTCAGGCGATGAAGTCCCCACCACTTCTAGACGGACGAGAGGAGCAACGAGGTTACGACAGCTTATACTTAGAAGAAATGCAGGTGAGAGGACACCTGTCATTATTGACGTGGTCATTGGAGTTGCATCTGGCCCAAATGCAGATGTATTTAGGTCTTACCTTGGAGTATTGGCACGTGATCGTATCTCTATACTTACTCCATCCTTTGACCATGTTTCTGAGGCTGATCGGAATCTTATCTAGCAAGATCTATTGGTAAGTTAAGCAATATTGCTCCATCTTCTATATTCATTATATTGATAAATCTGTATTGATATAAGGTTATTACTTTCTTTGTTGCAGATAACATTTGATATGCCAAACGTCGAGAGCTTAAGGAATAAGTGTTTATCTGCAATTGCAGAAAGATTTCGAGGGTTTAAGACAAAATTGACGTCTAGATATATATTTGGACCAAAAAGTAATGAAAACTCATGTTCCAAATATTCAGCAATTGACGAAGAAACATGGCGTCAGTTTGTAGAGCTTCGTTCATCCGAGGCGTGGCTGGTAAGTACAGTAAAATCATTCAATTCATCATTCATAATTCTCTACTATGACAATTGTTTCATATTGTCACAGGAAAAAAGGTCAAAAGCACAGGGAATAAGCGCTCAGAATAAAAATCCACACCTACTGTCTCGTGGTGGATATAGGAAGCTTGAAGAAAAAATAATGAAGCAGAAGTCAGATAGCAGACTTCCACTTTCTGAGGGTGGTGACCCTCCTCCTCCTCCTTCACCACCATCTCGGCACGAGAAGTGGAAGTTAGCCCGTATAAGACCATCGGGCTCCTACACTTCCGAGTCTGCCAGAGAAATATCTGAAAGAATTGTAAGATGTCATTTCTTATATTTTTACATTAATTTTGTTATATATTACATAGATTTTTCTAATGATTTTGAACTTTTGTTATGTGACAGGACTCCTTGGTTGAGCAGAGCTCCCAAGGTCAATTCACACAAGAAGGTCGTCAAGATATTCTTGCCACAGCTATTGGACGACCTGAGCACCCAGGACGGGTGCGTGGTGCTGGGACTAGCATAGGCATACGACAGTTTTTTGGGTCTTCCTCGCGTCCATATTCATACGAAAAGATGAAGGAGGAAATAAGAAAAGAGATGACGCAGGAGATCACAAAGAAGGTTCGAGCAAAGTTGTATGATGAAGTTGCTGAAATGGTTGCGCGCCAGTTCCAGCAGCATTATGAGGTTTATGGCAATCGTCCTCCGCCATCTCCTGTAGCGGAATATGTTGTGCCCCCTACAGGTAAACTTATTTACTTTTGGTAACTAATTTACTTTTTGCATAACCTAACATTTAAATTGACAGGTAGAAGCGGTAAAGGAAGTTGTTCAGCTGTCGGTGCCCCAGGGGACGACATGGATGAAACTCGTCCATGTCAGTTATATATTCTTTCTGATACTGGGACCATGCTAGTGGCTCGTGGTACAGTTTATGAGACAGCCACTGTAGTGCATGGTGTACAACTTTCAGAAAATGAGTTCAAGGTCACGGTGGATGAAGTTGTCATAGCGGATGTCGTTCTTCCTATGCCTACAGATGAGTTCTTCACCGTGGAAGAAGCATTTAAGTCCTTTGTCGTCTGGCCTAGACATTTGGTTGGTGATGTATCTAATCCCCCGGTAAACACTCGTACTATATACTTCTCAATTTTAATATTTACTTCTAATTGACGTTATAACATAACCATTTTTGCATTTAATAGCAGATAGGTAAAGAGGGAAGTCCTCCACCGAAAAAGACTCATTTATCTGAGGATGACCCTCTTGGTGCATTAGACGAGCTTGCTAAAATCATTTCAGATGTGCCGATGAATGTACATTGGGATTCTACTACATTTGGAAGAGAAGCTCAGATCCCATTGTACTTGCATCATCAAGATGTTAGGGAGCTTGCGTCGGGTAGAGAAGAAATTAATATTACACTCATTCAGCTGTGGATGATGTAAGTTTATGAAAACTTTTTTATATAATTCTATTTTATCAACTTACTTATATCAGATTATTTCTTCATTTTAGGTATATGTTTGATGTTAGTAACAAGAAGGGGTTCAACGATGTATATGGGTTCATTGACCCCTCTATGACTCATGAAAGAAATACATTTGATGATATCCAGACATACATCACCACCTGCTTTGGAATGAGGAAGGAGATATATTTTCTCCCTTATATACATGGGTAAGTGAAGTTTGTTAACTTCAACACATTCATTTATTAATTTTGGTATATGATTCATAAGTTATTACCAATTTCAGGTGTCATTGACAGCTACTTGTGATCTCCATACCGAAGAACACTGCTGTCTGGTTTTGTTCATTGTAGAAGTCTCTTCCCAGCCCTCTTAGACATGTAGTAGATTGGTAAGAATCTTAATGTTTCGACTTTTTTTTTAATATAAATGTATGCTAAAGGAATTGTTTTTAATAGTTCCCTTGCAACACATATGATGTTATCTGGGAGATCTACTGCTACAGCTAAAAAGCTTGCATGGGTTGCCCTTAAGGTTTGGTATTTTAGTCCATACTTTGTTACATTTGGTTCCATTCAATTGATGTTATTTAACATTTTATAATTATGATGATATATTGTAGTGTAATATACAAACGAGGTCATATGAATGTGGTTACTACGTCATGTTTTGGATGATGACCATTATTCGTGCACATTACACCAGTGGATGGGAAACGATATTATTTAGGTTTCAATTTTATTTTCCCTATAGTTTAGATTTCAAATACACTAAGTTAAATCATTGTATTTTATGCAGAGATTCAATAGGACTGCTCCAATTCCAGAGAAGTCACTTCAACTTGTGAGGAAAGCACTGGCTAAATATGTAATTCATTTATATAATAGTATATACTAGATATTAGGATATAGTAAGTTCTAAGTTTATGTTTCTAAGTTGTTTGATGTTTTCCTACATTATTATTAGTTTAACTTTGTACATTACATTGATTTATGCTTCAAACTTGATTTATGATTATAATTTGATTGATTTATGCTTATAAGAAGTTGATTTATGATTCAATTGAATGTATTTATGTTTTATTATAATTTTCATTCAAAATATACGTTTCTGGATTATTCTCGACTGTTCTGGCTGTAAATATATATGCAGGTCTGTTTCTGTTGTTGGGAATGTTGCAGAAACAGACCTCATTTTCAAAAAAAAACGAGGATATATACCTCGGTTAATGTCAAAACCGAGGTAGAAAAGCAACTTATGATCTCGGTTATGACCACAACAGATGCAGAAAGTACTGCGTAAAAAAAAGACCTCTACTACCTCGGTTCAAGCTACAACCGAGGCCGTAGGGTGGAACATACGACATCGGTTCCCCTAACCCGAGACATATAGTCCTTCGAAAAAAAAAAGAAAAAAATCCAAAAACTTTACTGCCTCGGTTGTGGTTGAACCGATGTCAAATCGCCTCCGTTTATGCCTCGGTTCAAGCCCGAGGCCAAAAGTAGTACACTTTTTGCCTCACCTGCATATGCCTCGGGTCGAGAACCGGTGCCTATAACGAAAAACAACCGCTGTCGTTTCACCTGCCTGTACTAGTGCATCCATGTCAAGTAAGAACATCACTTTATTATACTCTTTCGCGCTGGGTGAAGAATAGATATTGTTGACCCTTTCACACTAGGGAAAAGACAATCAAGATTTCTCTTATTACCAATTAATTATTTCACTTATTATTTCACTAAGTGGATTAAGGTGGTTTCATTAGCTACAGTCATGACTCAACAAGCCTATAGGTATAGGTTTATGTGAAAAAATATCATTCTCTTATATGTCATGCCTTATATGATTATAACTAAAAAAAAGAAACAATTAATCCACAAAGTACTTACTCAATGTTATAAGGGTATTTGCATTCCACATGTTATAAAAACTACTAACAAACAATTCTCTCTTAATTGATGCAAAGGTTACGAACAACGAGGGGAAGGTGGATACAAGAATTGTTGGAAGCCCGGAGGCATATATCATTGTCTTACATATGAAATAAATGCTATGATATGATAAATAACTGCAATAAAGAAGATTTAGTTTTATAACAACTTTATAACCAATGTAGTATATACAATTCTTTTTATTAATTTTATCTTCTATCAAAATACTTTATTTCATTATTTTATCTTCTATTTTTTTTAACATTTTTTAAATCCAATTAACTACCTCTATTAAAATCATTGCATCTCATAAAATTGTAAAAGAATATTCATTTCATACATACTTTTCATAAATATACACTGTTAAAATTAATGACATTTTTTATTTTAATAATTATTACTAAAAGTACATGTGTTTATGCACTTCTATATTCACTTTTTTGGATAACAAAAAAGTAAAAGTTAATTTCATTATAATTATTAAAATAAAAGAAATATTATCGGATTTTAAAAATATATTTTTGGAAAGTAGCTATAAAATGAATAATTTTATTAGTTTTATCATATGCAACTTTTTTATGGGCGTTAGTTAATTGAGTTTAAAAACTATTGTAAAAAATTGGAAGATGAAATAACATATTGGTAAAAGATAAAATTGGCAACAATTATGTAAATTATAACGGTTACAAAACAATTATAAAATTGTCTGTATTAAATTTTGTTAGGGTAATAAAACATTATAAAATATTATTATTATTATTATTATTATTAATAATAATAATAATAATATTATTATTATTATTAATAGTAATATTATTATTATTATTATTAATAATACTATTTATTATTATTATTATTATTATTACTGGAATTTGTCGAGTAATCTATGAGATGATGAAATATTTTTAATGGTTGAATCTTTGTTCAAAGTGATTTTAGTCAAAATTCACGGAAGAAAAGTTAATCTGTAAAGACTATTCGATGTTAAAACTAAATAACGTGATAAAAATAAATAATATTAAGTAAAGGTGAGTACTTCTTGTGATGAAATTAAATATTTATAGACTTTTAGACCTATTAAAGATAAATAAATATAAATATATTAAATTCATATTTTTACTTCGAATATTTAAGAAAATAATCAAATTATAATATAATATGATTTGGCAATATAACAAAATATGATAATGAGCTATTACATAATAAAATATTAACTATAATATAACAAAATTTGGTAATCTATATAATTATATAGATGAGAGTTCTTCTTTTAGTGTACATATTTTGTTTCTAATTTCACTCTTTCAACAATAATTTTTTAACTAAAAATAATTGTTTTACTAATTTTACTTTTAAGTTATTACTATTTTTAAAATTTAACTATTTTTTGAAATAAAAAAATTCGTTTTACTAATTTTACTTTTAAGTGATTACTTTTTTAAATTTTAACCATTTTTAAAATTGAAATAACTATTTATAATAAACAAATTCTTTAGAATAAAGAAAATTTATCTACAGGATAATTATAAAATATATTTATAGTTATTTTTATAGTTGTATATTCTTCCAAAATATTTTAAAATATTTTTAAGATTTTAACAATTAATATATTATGATATAATAATTTATAGAGCTTTACACCTACACCTCTTTTACGATGAACAAATATAAATATATTATATTTTGATATAGATATTTAATTGTATGGTTGTCAATATCTAATTTTGTTCAAGTAAATAAAATTCATTACAAAAATAAATAAATAAATAAAATAATATTAAAAATAAATTAATAAATAAAACAATATTAAAAGTAAATAAAATTTGTTTTATGGTTTGTATTCCAAATTAACCTTTTAACTCTTATTGTAATAAGTTAGTTAATCCAACATATTTTTTCTCTTCTCACCACCTTGTTCTTATTCTCACACCCCACTTTCCACGTCATATATTCCACGTCATTTTTCACGTCATCTTCCAAATCATTTACGTTTTTCATCTACAATCTCTATTTTCTTTTTCTTATATTAATTTTTCATATTAACCTTTCTAATTTCTTAAGTTACCTTTTTAAATTATATTGTATTCACCTAGTTTTTCACCACCTACTTTTTATATTTTTTCTTTCACTTATTTTTCACACTAATTTCAATTATTTACTCTTTTTATTATATTTTATTTCATCTAATTTTTTCACTCACTGTTTATATTATTTCTTTCATTTATTTTCTACATTATTTTTTCTATTCACTTTTTTTATTACATTTTGTTTAACCTAATTTCTCTCTCCACTTTTTATATTATTTCTTTCACTTATTCTCCAGATTAATTTTTTCTATTAAAATTTTTTATTATATTTTATTTCATCTAATTTTTCCATTCACTTTTTATATTATTTCTTTTAATTATTTTACATATTAACTATTTCTATCTTTCTCACTAATTTTTTTTAAATTATTTTTTATCCACCACTTTTACTATTCATCACATTATAAATACACATATATTCTTCACTCCATTTTTTAAAACATCTATAGATACACAGATTTCTTCTCTCCCACTCCATCATTCTTCAACAACACATCCCCTTTTCTCCATACTTATTTTCTATTATCACCTTAATTTCATCACTATTCTTTTAGTAATATACTGATACTATGTAAAAATAATTTTTTTTTAATAAAAATATAATATTGCAAAAATGGTTTTGTCGATCATATTCTTTTTGTATTATGTTATTTTTTTAAATATATAAAAAAAATCATAAAATCTCCAAAATAAAAAATATCAATCTCTTTCAAATCAGGATTGTTAGAATTAATTCCTGATTTTTCATTATAAACGGAAATAAGTAAGAGCGAGGTCAATTCTTATCTTGTCCACTTCACAAAAATCTAAAATTATCCATGATCATTCTCAAACAAACTTCCAACAAATTTCTCAAATAATCATCCAAATAGATTTTCTAAAATAACTAGTACTTGATTTCTCACATGATAATATGTAGGAACAAAGTCAATCATTGTCGCACTTTTAAAAAAACAAATTATTGTTTCTTTCCTGTTGTCTTGCATTGTTATTTTTGAAGAAAAAACATTTTTAAAACCACATCATCTTTGCATATTTAATTAAAGATATTGTCTTTGGAAAGAGACACTGTAGGATGATAATAACTTCTCTATACGTAAGCTATTTCGGAACTCAAAAATCTGATTTCTTAGATTATGTCTTATTTTTATGATTCTTTTACAATTTTTCAAAATAAATTATGGTGATTTTCAAAACTCATTTTTTTCCTTTTAAAGGTTTAGCACTCTATGTGTGATTCCGGTTGCGATTGTGATAATTATATATAAGTTATAAATATATTTGTAATATAACAAAATATGGTGTAAAATATTATATCATAAAATATTAATTATATATCTTAATTATGCAAAAAAAAAATATGGTAATAAATTATTATATCATAAAATATTAACCGAAAATATCTTGATCATATAATTCAATATCATAATGTTATTAAATTTCTAGGATATTTATCATAAAATACTACATATATAAATCTTAAAGATATTTCATGATAATGGGAAGAATACACGATTAATAAATTATTTTTATAATAATATTATAGATAACTTTTTATTGTAGATAGTTATTTTATTTTTAAAAAGTGGTTAAATTTTAAAAATTATTCATTTAAAAGTAAAATGAGTAAAACAATTATTTTTAGTTTAAAAATTATTATTGAAACCGTCAAATTAGAATACATTAAAAGAAAAAATATCCTTTGTATCATAATATAGATTATAGATAATAAAATTTATTATATCTAAACAATGTATATAATGATATAGCATCATTTTTACTATAATCTTTTATAATATTAAAGTAGATTTTACGAATAAGACTAAATAATAAATTAAAGGATACCAATTTTAAGAAGATTTTGATGATATATTTAGGATTTGTTTGTTAAATAAGCGATTATTTCTTAAAAGATAAATTATTTATTAACAAGATTTTTGATTTGGTGATATTTGTAACTATTAATATTTTAAATAGTGATCTTAAAAGTAGTCATTAACCTCCTCTATTTTGTGAAAAGCAATAACAATTTATTTTGATAGGGTTGTAGTCATTATCCTTACTTGGAAAAGCAAGAGTGACCCCATAGTGAAAACAACAATTTCTCACCGTCTCGTTCTCAAGTTCTTGGGTAGACCATTCTTATTCGAGAGCATCACGAGGAATTTATTGTTTGCCATCACCAACAAGTATGTTTACAACACTTAATTTTGTTTGATTATGTATGAAATAATATATATCTATGATTTTACCATTAGTGAAAAATTTATTTTTATAACGACTTTTTATACCTGTTGAAATTTATCAAGTATAGAAAATCACATTGTTGCCATGTTGTGAATGTGGAAAATTTTTTTATACTGGTTATACTAAGAACAGGTAGAGAAAGGGGTGATGTGATAAAATTGTAATAAAGTAAAAATATTTCTATATTGGTTGTAATCAAAATAGGTACATAAAGTCTTTTTTCCATACTTCTTAAACTTAGAACAAGTATATATTATTTTTCTATACTAAAGATTCTTCTTTATTCTATTCAATTTCTCCTTTCTTGCTTCACTTTCTTTGTTCTGCCATTTCTTTCTCGTTCTTCTTCGTTTTCCTTCACTCGTTCTCCTTCTCCTTCATCGGCGTTCACTCGTTTGGTGATTGCCATTGATCGTGCACTCATTTGGTCGTTTCCATTATTTATGTCTCGTTCACGTTCTTCTTCATTTTCCTTCATTCGTACTCCTTCTCTTTCATCGTCGATCACTTGTTCTCTGGTTGGCATTGTTCTCGTTCACTCGTTCGGTGATTGTCATTGTTCTCGTGCACTCGTCATTATTGAAGTGTGTGCTTTATTTAAAACTTTATTTTTCCCTTTTCCAAACAAAATATACTATAAACTAAACAGACAAACTCGACCTTTAGTATGTGACTATGCTTATGATAATTTAAAATCAAATACATGATGCTTCCCACCTAGTTAGGTTGCTTTTTCATGTCTCCAATGGAGCAACATGTTATAAAGGATGTTTAGGAGCATTGGGTTGCATTTCTTTTAACGGTTTATAGATTATTAGATGAATTCAATATTGCATTTTGAGTTTATGAACTTTTTTATGGGTAAATAATAGATATTGCATGTTACCTTACTATATTAGATAAAATATATTTAGGAACTTGTTAGGTAAATATTACATTGAGTTTAGGAACTATTTTGATGTTTTAATAATAGAAACAATACTGATTATTTTGCTCATTATTGATTATTTAGACTGTATTATTGGATTGAATTTTATGGAGGTTTGGATATGGATAATAACACATATAGATCAAATATTTTAAAAATAATCGTCAATTTTTATACCGGTTAAAGCTTAAACAAGTATAAAAAGTTTCATTTTATACTAGTTATGATTCTAATCGATATAAAAAGTCTAACTTTTTTTACCTGTTCTGACACCAACAGGTATAAAAGGGGGACTTTTTATATCTATATTGACAATAATAGGTATAAAATGAGACTTTTATTACTGTTTTGGGAATATCGAGTATAAAAAAGTCATCTTTTTATACTTCTTCTAGGAAGAACAGATATAAAAAATTAGTCTTTTTATACATGTTTTGGGATTAACCAGTATAAAAAAATCAATCTTTTTAGGCTTTGTTAAATAATTAAAGTTGATTATTATTTATTTAAACATATATTTTTATATTTTATCAACAATTACTTTTCTATAGTTGATGATATTGTTTCGTAGATATATCGTTATAGTTGTGTTTATCATATTTATACAATGTATTAGTTATGTGATATTAACCTCTGTTAATTTCGAACGAGTAAGGTTTGTCATATATATAACAATAACATATTTTTTGGATAGGTAACAATAGGGTTTTTCATGTGTGTAACATTTAATAAATCCATATCACTATTGTTTTTTAGATTGGTAGCGTTTATCATATCTATAATAACAATAAAGTTTTTCATATCTCTAACTAAAACATTTCCCATATTTGTAAAAGGAAATGTTTTAAAAGTTGTAAAAATGTTTATCATATCTCTAACAGGAATTTCTAGTGGATTTGTAAGACGGGTGTTGCTTCGTTATGCTTGTTTATTATAAAAATGTTTATCATATCTCTAATAGTAATTTCAATTGGATTTGTAAGAAGGGTGTTTCTTCGTTGTCACTTGTCCATTCTTGTACTTTTTTTTATCTTTTATTACTATTGCATGAATTTTTCTTCATATTGCAGGTATAAAACAATGAGTTATAAGAATTTGCTTTGAATTCTTTCATCATTCTTCTATCAAAAGACATCAAAATATAATGGATAAGATTGACATACTTTTGAATCCTAATGCAAAATGTGTGGTATGTACTATTTCAATATTTATCCTATTGTATGGTATTTTGTCCTTATATTTTACACAACCTTAACTATACAAAGTGTTTCTTACACTCAATAACTTTAAATCTACTTTTTTTTTTCAATTAATTCGAAATTGGTTTAAACCCTCAGTTAGTCCTCGTATTTATATGGAAATCTTAAATGGGTCATCGTTTTTTTTTCGGTCTCAATTGGGTCATATTTTTTGTAAAAGTGAGCAAATTTTACCCTAACCGTTAAGTTGTTCCAAACGGCGTTAAATTAGGTTGAGCTGTATTTTTTGCTTTGATGACGTGGCATTATGCATTTAATTGAATTTAATTAAATGGGTGATGTGTTTTAAAATCATCAGATCTTCGTGGCTACAGTGCTTCTTCTTCCTCCAATCACTGATCACCTTTCATCTTTTTTGCTCCTCCGCCCAAGTTGTTTTCTTCCCACTCCCACCCTCTAACCCTCACTCCCCAGACACACCCTTTCTCCCTCTCAAAAACGCCAATCTGGAACAGAAACGCAGTTGTTCGAACAAGGATTCCTCTAAGAGACTCCTCCCGTGGACGCACAAGGATTTCGCCGCCATCGCCGATGTCTGGCCTTCTACTTCCGCCTACGATGTTGGTCGGGGATGCTCTAGGCTGTCAACTGATGCAGTTTCTATGATGTATCTGTCTTTCTTCCGAATGTAATCCTCTTATCCGTGGCAGCTGGAGCAACCCTTAAAATGAAGAAGATGCCTCCCAAGCGCCGTGCACTCTTCTACTCAATCCATGCTTTTCTCTAAAAAAAATGAAAACACTCGTGAAGCCTCCCAGTGGCGGCTGGACCCTTCTCTTTCAATTACCCCTTTCTTTCCCCAATCCTTGCTGGACTGCTCACTCATCACCTCGTCCGTGTGCTCTTCATAAATGGAGAAATGAATTGTTTTTTTTTCCTGGTGTCTGCTGCGTGCTCGTTTTTTTCCAACCAAAAGCCCCTTTTTTTTCTTTTTGATGCTACCCTCCGTTGCTGCTGCCTTGGACCAAGACCGTGACACTTGTTGTCCGCGTGGGTTGACGCTGCTGCTGGGTGCGTGAAGATAGCTGGATGTCACCTCAAGTTTAGTCCAAGCACCTCAGTGAGGGTTTGAAGGTAGGAGTGGGAACGAAGCAGCTTGGGCAGAGGAGCGAAAGAGGTGAAAGGTGATAAGTGGTGGAAGAAGAAGAAGCACTATAGCCACGGAGATTTGATGATTTTAAAACACATCACCCATTCAATTAAATTCAATTAAATGCATAATGACACGCCATCAATGCAAAAAATACAGCTCAACCTAATTTAACGCCATTTAGAACAACTTAACGGTTAGGGTAAAATTTGCTCATTTTTACAAAAAATATGACCCAATTGAGACCGAAAAAAAAAATGATGACCCATTTGAGATTTCCATATAAATACGAGGACCAACCGAGGGTTTAAACCTTCGAAATTATTGTTTTAAGATATTACTTTTTTCTCATGATTTTTCAAATTGAATTCTTCATTGGAAATGTAAAATACCACCAATTTGTCAGAACTTTTTTATCCCTTTTAATAGTTTTATTCTTTTTACTAAAATGTATCTCTTGTTTTCAGAAGAGGAAATTTGACCAATATATGAGATGTCATGAAAATGTTGTCCATGGACACATCAATAGAAGGAAACATGGTAATGAAAATGGAATCCTAGGTGAGAAAATAAAACATTGCACTAATTATAGTCAATGTTGTCCTCACTTAGGTGTCTTTGACGCCTTTATTGAAGGGTCAACCCCATTGAAACAACACTCTTCGAAAAGCTATAGTAAATGTTTGGTGATTGCTACTACTAAAGGTACCAACACATCAACGAAGGAGAAATCAACTTTCAAATTTTCAAAAGCTCTAGAACATTTTGATAACTCAAACGAAACTTCACATTCTTCATACTTAGGAAATGAAGATATTGTGCTAAATCAAACACATAACAAGTCATTATCAGATGATAATGAAATTCCAAGGCCAGTTATTCCTGTTGGACCTCGTTTTCAAGCTGAAGTTCCTAAATGGGAAGGAACAACAAATGTAAATAATGATGATGATTCAAAGTGGCTAGGTGTTCAAGTTTGGCCAATGCCTAATATTAGTGAAAACTCCATAGAAGGTACTGGGGAAGGTCGGCTTGGAGGATCAATTGAATGTGTTAAACTACACATAAGGGAAGCAAGAGAACTTTTGAAATTGGAGATTGGTGTAACATTTTCAAGTTGGAAGTTTGATGAGATGGGAGAAGAATTTTCACAGTCATGGACATTAGAAGAGGATAAGAAATTTGAATCTCTGATGAAATTAAATACATCTTCAAAGACCAGAAATTTTTGGAAGCTTGCCCTGAAACATTTTCCATCTAAATCATTGAAATGCATGGTAAATTTCTATCATAATGTATACATCCCAAGATGTTTAAGCATGAAGACTAGATCTTTGCTTGAAGTTGACAGAGACAATGATCATGATGATAACTTCAGTAAAAAAAATATTCATTGATAGGTATGATTATAATTTGTCTTACAATATTATGGATAACAAATTTTCTCTTTTATATGTTATAAGTTCATATATGAGAATAATTAATTTGGTTGTTGTCCTTCAATCTTCTTTAGGTTTTATTAATTTTAAAAGCTAGTAATATTATTTTCTATTGATATCATAATAGCTTATAAATAAGTTTATGTTCACACTTGTATTATTAATTTATATGAATATTCTTTGAATTTATTTTATTGTGTATATTCTTTTGTCTGTAAAAGCATATGCATAATTCTAATTCACAATTATTCAGTGAAGTTAAATGATTATAATTTTTGTACATAATGTCTTATTACAGGAAGGAACTTCTTATCACTTCCTAGATGAGGACTTTCGAATTAGTCTTTGGGGAAAGCAATTCTAGGTGGAGAACATATATGGTTTTATCTATTAAATCTTACTTAATGCATCATATTCTTAAGTGTATGATTTTTGATGAATGTATCGATTTTGAGAATGTTGTTGACTCATATTTTTGTATTTAATGTAATATGTAATATTAACAATTTAGACAGTTTTTAATTATTTTCATATTTCTTTAATCTAGTTATTACGCGTTGATAATTCATATTTTTAATCATAATTAAAATAGTTATTTGTGCCAAATATTGAAAATGACTCCGGTTCAAACTTTTGATGTGGCTTAATAATAAACACTTAATCTAAATATTGGTATTAAATTGAAGGTTAAAATAGGCTACATTATCGATAGATCATAGTCGTTGACAATTACGGATAGATCATGATCGTCGGGAATTATCGATGACCTTCGCACTTCGATAATTACTAACGACCATGATCGATCGGTAATGACATGAAAACGATTGACTATTTCAAATAGTCCAGTCTAGGTCTTGACATGATTAGATGTTTGGATTGCTTTGTATGAAAGTTGACTCATATATGAAATATTAATGCATATTATGATTTGTCTTGTCTCTTGTTTATTGTTCGTTAAGGTTAAATTAGATGACTATAAAATAATTTTATGGTTTTGTATGTTAACTGATCTATTTTATTAATCATGTGATAGTTCCTTTATAGTTAAATACTATATATTTAGGATGCTATAATTAACTTTTTAAAATTTAATCATTTTTGAAATTAAAATAACTATCTATAATAAAACGTTATCTTTAAAATAAATGAAAGTTATCTATAAAATAATTACAAAAATTAGTTATATTTATTGTTATAATTATATTCTCGCAAGATATTTTGAAATATTTTCAAAATTTTTATTGTTAATATCTTATGATAAATATTTCAAAGATATGATAATATATTATTTCATTATGTTATATTACCAAGATATTTGTAGTTAATACACTATTGCAGTCAGGAGAAACGACAACGGTTATTTTCGCTGATAGGAACCGGTTTCTGAACCGAGACATATTCAAGTGAGGTAAAAAGTTATAGGCTTTATGCCTCGGTTTAGAACCGAGGCCTAAAATGGTAAGATTATGCTTCCATTCAAAATTAACCGAAGCAGTAACATTTTTTATTTTTTTAAACATTTTTTTTCTCGACTTTATGGCTCGGTTGATGAACCGAGGTCGTTTCTCCCCATCTCCTGAACCTCACTTTCCTCTTCCCCTGAACCTCACTTTCCTCCCCTACCGATAACAACTTCTCCGGCCCAATCCCTTCGCACTCTCCGCCCTCCGCCATCTCAACCTCTCCAACAACGCCTTCAACGCCACCTTCCCCTCCAACCTCGCCAATCTCCAAGTCCTTGACCTCTACAATAACAACATGACCGGTCCCCTCCCCCTCGCCGTTGCCGCCATGCCCCTCCTCCGTCATCTCCACCTCGGCGAAAACTTTTTCTCCGGCCAGATCCCTCCCGAGTATGGCCATAATCTGATTCTTGTCGGTGTTGAAAGCAGTTTCGGGAGTGAAGAGTCTGAGGTATTCCCCAGATGAATTGTTGGGAATGCTCGGCTCAACATCGAATGGTGAGATGAAAAAGGAGAGGCCATCAGCATGGATTTGTGACCCAGCGGAATCAACAACGAAGGTGAATAGAGTTCCGAAGTCTGCAAGTTTCCCTGTGGTTCCGAAGTCTGCAAGGTGAACAGAGATAGATGAGTGGAATGTAAACAGCACAGCCAAGGGATGGGATGGGATGAGTGAAGCACGTGCTTGGTGGAGGTCCAATTAATAAAAGAGGAAGTAGCCTTTGTTATTTTTTAGGTTAGGAAAAACGAAGGAAAAGTTGGAGGTGGTGGACCATGGGATGTGATGGGATGAGAAAGTGTCAGTGATGGGATGTGATGAACCATGCCATTAATGTATTCCACGGGCCCTCCTTCTTTGCTTTACTCCTCTCATCTTCTTTCATCCATTTTTTTTCTCTCTCTCCATCTTAGGCCTCGGTTATGAAATGGGATCGAGGCTAAACCTCTTTTGATACCGGTTCCGTATAGAACCGAAGTACTAGATCACGTGTCAGGCCAAAATTCGGTTTTGCAGAGATGTAGGTAATTTTTTCAGAGAGTATTAGACACCGATTATTATTTGAATCGAGGTAAAATGCTTTATATGCTTTAGATATTCTTAAACTAATGCATATAAGTTTGTGTAAACTACAAAATTGCTACCACTTTCGGATAGGCTTCGGTTTTTCTTTGACCAAAGCCTATTAGACGAGTTCAAAAACATATTTTTTACTAATGATATTTAATAATATAATAAAGTATAAATTTGGATCTATAAAATATAAATATATTAAATTAATATTGTTATAATAAAATGTTATATCATAAGTTATGGTAAATATCTTAACAATATAACAAAATAGGCTTAAATGTTTACTTCGTTCCCAGGTTAAGAGGTGAATTTCTATTTAGTACCCAATTTTAAAAATAAAGACATTGGATCTTAAAGTTGTAAAAATTATATCAATTCAATCTTATCCGTTAAATCAGCATAAACAACGTTAACTTTTTCTCTTTTCTCCTATCTTGTTCAGTTTTTTCTCTCTCCTCTTTAGTTTTTTCTCTCTCTTGGTCACCTCCATCCCCACCTAAGATCCCCACCTAAGATCCCCACGCCTCCTCTTCTCCTTCCTGTAAGACGCCAATGCCAACGTTGAAAGCGTCGCCGGGGAGAAGAAAAGTTGGGTCGGTGAGAGTCATTCAAATGGGCAATGGAGTAAGTGGGAACCAGCCTTGTCGACGAGATGCTGGCGAGAATTCTGGCCGTTGATCCAGGTCACCGGCTACCCGCATCGACAGCGGGGCAGCTAGATCCATCGTGGGTTGTAGTCCATCGGCAAGGAGAACAATCAATCACCTGTATGGGTGAGAGCGGCGGCGGCAGAGAGCGCTGGCCGAAAACTGGAGAATTCGAACATGGAGGGTAAGTGGCCTGAAATGATTTGGTGAGCAATTTTATTGAGTGTAGGAAGGTGTAAATAGATGAAGTCATTGGTCAATTATAGGATAGTGAGTTATTATTGGAGGGAAATGAAAGGGTGGTTTCGTTGGATAAGTTGAATACGTAAATGTTGAAAACCAAAAAGGAAAACAAAAATTGACAGTCTTTCTTTAATTGCAGTACTGTTTTCTTCTTTTTTTCTACCCCTTCCAGTACAATTTTTCTTCTGCTTCACCAATTGGCAGGTTTGGAAATATTGTGTTTCTGTCATATACAATTCAGTCTGTACATAAGATGAGGGGTTGCATATTGTTTGGTCAATAATTCACAAATCAATAAATTTTTGGAAACAAAAAGTTTTTAAAGATAATATATATATCTTGGTCTCGTTTATTGTGCGGTGATTTTTTTTCTTTTTTTTTTCTTTTTCTGTTTTGTGTTTTTTGTTGTCTTTTGCCTTGTCTAATGATTTTGGTGAACTCTATTTGTTTCTCCATTTTGGTTTACTCTTCTTGTTCCTTTGTGCATAATGGATCCACGTCTTTTACCTTCAATCCAATCTAGTGCCTTCTTCATTGTTTTGACTCATGAGGAATCTTCTCTAGAGGAATGTGAATTTTCTGGTGCAAATTTGAGGAGGTAAATGGCCAGTGAAACCATTCTCAGCTAGTAACAAGGATTTCCAGCTAGTAATGTCATTCAAGCCGCTTTTTCAAATTTCCAACTATATCAGGAATTGGTCCAGAGAGTTTGTTTGCTTGGAGACTAAGGGCATCCAAATTCATCAAATTACCTATAGAGGGAGAATTGATCCAGAAAAATTATTAAAGCCTAAATACAACGTGGTGAGCTCTGTCAAGTTTCAATGGTGGCAGAATGAGGAGAGAGAGGAGAGAGAAGAGAGAAAAAGTTGAGTGTTACAGAAAAGGAGAAGAGAGAGAAGGGAAAAAGTGCTCCACGTCAGATAAAGTTAACGTTGTTACTGTAAATTTAACGGAGAGAACTTCATTCAAACAATTTTTACAACTTTAAGACCCAATGTCTTTCATTTTTAAAACCAGATATTAAACATAAATTCACCTCTTAACCTAGGGACGAAGTAATAATTTAAACCAACAAAATAATATGATAACAAAATTATTATATCATAAAGGATTAATTATAAATATCTTACTTATATAACAAAAATATGATAATAAATTATTACATTAAATATATTAACTGCAAATATCTTTATAAAATATGATTATATATTATTAAATTTCAAGGATATTTATAAAAAATTAGCTACAAAAGTCTTAGAAATATTTATAATAGTTTGGGAGAATATATAATTATTAAAGTAAATATAAATTATTAATATAATTATAGTGTAGATAATTTTTATTTATTCTAAAGATAACTTTTTATTAGAGACAGTTATTTTAATTTTAAAAAAATGGTTAAATTTTTAAAAAGTAATCATTTAAAAGTATAATTAGTAAAATAATTATTTTAAATTTAAAAAGTTATTATTGAAAGAGTATTAGAAACAAAGAAAAAAAATCTCCTCATAGATAATAAAAATTCATATATCTAACTATATTAATTATATAACAATTTTTTTTTACTAACAATCTTTTATCTTATTAAAATACATTTTAAGAATACAATTAAATGACAAATCAAAAGACACCAATTTGGAGAAGTTAAGGATTTGTTTGTTAGATAAGGGATTATTTCTTATAAGATAAATTATTTATTAAGTGAACAGTCCGGTTTGTAATACTAGTGTGTACAGTACGGTATGTAGGATCAAGTACCACGTAGGTCGAACATTCAGATTGTTCTTCACTTTGTTTATCCAGGTCGTTTTCTTCGGTTGTCCTTTTAGACCGTCCTTTTAGGTCGTCCTTCCAGGACTTCCTTCCAAGTCATCTTTCCAGGTTGTTCTACTAGGTCGTTCACTTAGGTCGTCCTTCCAGGTCGTCCATCCAGACTATTCTTCCAAGCCTCTGATAACGGTTGAAAAACCATTATTTTTATACTTAATTTTGACATTAAAAACATCCTTTATGACTTAGAAACTAGCTTGGAATCATGTCTTTGCTTAAGTTGTGGAAATAAGAGAGTTGGATGAGTTTTATGCTTGTTTTTCCTTGTTTTGATAGGAATTAAGATGAATTGGATGAAGAAGTTGAAGTAGCAAGGAGTTGGACTCAGGAAAGAAAGGAAAATTGCACAAAAGAAAAATCGCAGCCACCGCTCAACGCCATTTCACCGCTGAGCGCTAAGCTTGTTGTTGAGTTCTCTGTCTGACGCTTAACCGCCATCGCTGAGGGCTAATCCAAGTATCGCAGTCACCGCTGACCGGCATTTCTACCGCTGAGTTCCAAAGTCTGCTGTTAAGTGCACTGTTTCACGCCTGGGCGCCATCACTGAGCGTCATCTGAGTGCCGCACTTACCGCTGAGCGCAATTCCTACCGCTAAGCGCTGTCAACTTGGGCCTGGACCAGTTTTTTGTTATTTTTATAAATTATATAAGGGTTTAGTCGACCTAGGGTTGATATCTTTGGACAGAAAGAGGCGAAATTACATTCCTTTCACCCCTCGGAGGCGGTTTTGGATGCAAAAGCTCCGATCTTCAACTTTTAGGGTCCTATCTTTCATTGTTTTCATTATTTCATCTAGTTTCACCATGTTTATGGTGAACTAAACCTCCATTGTTGTTGGGGAAACGATGTAATCCTTTGAGACTCTCATGTATTGAATTGATTCTTGATTATATATGCTTTACTTCATTAATTGTTAGGGTTTTTCCTCTATACTCTATGCATGCTTTGTTTAACTCATTCAATTGCATGATCATTGATGTTATCGATATGGACACATATAGGTAAATCTAGAACTGGGGAAATTCTTCCAGAAGCAATATTACCTAACACAGGAATAAGAGGATTAGTTGCCTTTAAGCTTCTGTACGAATGTAATGCATGATTAATTGCTAGGAAGACAAGACATTGTGAACTAGTAATTAGGATTAGGCTTTCTTCACCGAGACATCGGGTTTAAGGTAAATTAGAAAGTGACATTAACATTAATGAAGAAGATGAATTCATAAATACATGAGAGTGAAGAGCATAAGTCGGAAACCCCAACAATATAATCATTCCATATTTTACATCAATCACTTTTGCATCTTTCAATCCAATTGATCAACACTTGCATTCATGTTTATTTTCCGCAATATAAACATAATGATTTCGTTTACAAGTCTTATTTAATCAAGAAATCACATAACTGTTTAGGCCGTGAGTCTCTTGGGAAACAGTACTTGGTCTTACCATTTATTATTACTTGATACGATTCGGTACACTTGCCGATGTTTTAACAGCCTCCATCCAGGCTGTCCTCCTAGGCCGTCTTCCCAAGCCGTCCTCCTAGGCCGTCTTCCCAAGCCGTCCTCCTAGGCCGTCTTCCCAGGCCGTCCACCCAGGACTAGGCGGTGCTTAGTATGACCTAACATTATGGTTAGATTGTTAGTGATATTGACTAATTAAGCCCCTAATGTAGATTAATGTGTGATTGGGTCGTCATTAGGCCAACAAAAGGTAAAAGTCCATCACAACTATTATAAATAAAGGTCCCAAGTATGACTTTAGGACTATTATACACATTATATGCATCACTTGTTGTGCTAATCGATCGATTATATTATTGACTTGAGCGTCAGAGTGCCTTTGACAGGTACCCACCTACACGGCTTCGATAAGAAGGAGGGAGAGCGAATAATGTATCTTAGACAATGGAGGATCACTAAGGAGCTCATCCAATTTTTAGGACAACTTGGACTACTTTGAATAAGGGACCTCAACCCCATACTCGAAACATTTTGGCGCCCATCGTGGGTCGAGCGAGTATTCCCCATTGTAGCCATAAGGAACCAGTGAGTGGTACTTTAAAGGACCTCAATTGCCGAATCGTTAGGCCTCAATATTTATGTTCAATATCAACTTGCTTAGACCACTCGCCCAAACTTGGCCTCAAGTGTTTGGCCACAACTGTTCGATCATACATTGGCTTCAACAGCTCGACCAATCATGCCCTCATAGGTAGTCGACCAAACTTAGCCTCAAGTTTTCAACCTCAATTGTTTGGTCATACCTTGGCCTCAACTGCTCGCCACTCATGGCCTCACAGGTACTCGACAAAACATGACCTCAAGTGTTCGACCTCAATTGTTTGGCCTCAACTGTTCGGTCATACCTTGGTCTCAACTGCTCGGCCAACCATGGTCTCACAGGTACTCGACCAAACTTGGCCTCAAGCTTTCGGCATAAACTGTTCAGCCTCAACTCTTTGGCCCAACCTTAGTCTCAATTGCTCGGCCACCCATGGCCTCATAAGTACACGGTCCAACTTAGTCTCAAGTGTTCTACCTCAACTATTCGATAATACATTGGTCTCAACTACTCGGCCAAACATGGCCTCATGTGTTCGGCCTAAAACTGTTTGGTCAAACCTTGGCCTCAACTGCTCGGCCACCCATGGCCTCACAGGTACTCGGCCAAACTTGGCCTCAAGTGTTTGGCCTAAACTGTTTGGCCTCAATTTTTCGGCCATACCTTAGCCTCAACTGTTCGACTAACCATGGTTCATAGGTACTCGACCAAACTTGGCCTCAAGTGTTCTTCTTAAACTGTTCGGCTTCAACTCTTCGGCCAAACCTTGGCCTCAATTGCTCGGCTACCCATGGCCTCATAGGTACTCAGCCAAACTTAGCCTCAAGTGTTCAACCTCAACTTTTTGGTCATACCTTGGCCTCAACTAGTCGGCCGCCATGACCTCACAAGTACTCGGCCAAATTTGGCCTAAAGTGTTAAACCTTATTAGATATATTATCTTTATTTTATATTTGTCTTTTATATTTAGTTAGTTTGTTATTATTTCTTATTTGTATTTTGGGTTTAGCCTATATTTCTTCTATTATAAATAGAGGACCTCTATTTGTATATTCAACATAAGGGAGATTAATTCCATTCATAATTTTCACTATATTCAGCATGGTATCTAGAGCATAAGGTTCTTTGTTCGTTGGCCTTACCCACTACAACCATCGTTGTCGTTATAGTCGCCGTCGTCGTCGTTAGAATCGTTGTTTCCGCCATCACCGTCACCAGAGCATTAGTTTCAGTCGGTGACCACAATATTTCTCGTCTTGGCCAACCAACCACAACGTCGTCAAGATTGCTACCATTGGAGTCCAAGCACACTCTCATGCACCAATCATAATTTGCTTTCACTATACTTTCTAGCTACTCGTGACAACACGTGTGTCGTTGTCTCCGTTGTCGACTGATAATAGTTGAAAAACCGTTATTTTTATGCTTAAAATTAATACCAAAAGCAACCTTTAAGACTTAGAAACTAGCTTAAACTCATATTTTTGCTTTAGTTTTGTGAATGAGAGAATTGAAAGTGAATTTAATGGTTTTGTGCAAGATTCCCTTGATTTTGTAGGCTAATTGAATGATTTGAAAGAAGAATTGAAGTACCGAATGATTGGAGTGCTGAAAAGTCAACCAGAAACCAGAAAAGTCAGCCAGTCAACCAGTCAACCAGAATGCAGAAAAAGTGTGACCGAGTGGCGCAGAGCGGTAATTTGGCGCTGAGCGGCAGTTTTCAGGTGCCGAAATCACTGCTGAAGGGCAAAACAATAGCTGGGGGGCAAAATGGATCATGCGCTAGTACCGCTCAACGGTAAAATAGCGCTGAGCGCCATTCTAAATGGGCTTGGACCGGTTTTCTGTTAATTTTATGGGCTTGGGCCTAATTTTATGTATTTTTTAGAATAGTATATAAGCTTTAAGACGTCCTAGGGTTTGTATCTTTGGCTAGGAGGAAGCAGAAACACACTTTTCACCCCTTGGGGGTAGATTGGGAGATGATGACGGCTCTCCTCTTCTCTTTCTAGGGTTTTTCTATCTCTTCCATTCTTTCATTATTGTTCATCTAGTTTCACCATGAATATGGTGAACTAAACTTTGTATTGTTGTTGGGGAATCAATGTAATCTTTTGAAGCTCTCATATGTGGAACTTGTGTTTAAACATCTTATTTGAGATACATGCTTTCTTTCATCATTAGTTAGGGTTTTTCGTCTTTGCTCAAAGCATGCATTGCTTAACTCATTCGATGTCATGATTATTGATTTTGTCGATATCGGAACGTACGGGGAAAATCTAGATTCGGGGAATTTCTCCCAATAGCATATTGCCTAGACATAGGAATATGAGAGTTGGTTTCCTTTAAGCTTCTGTGCTTCAGAATTAATTATTAGGGATGCTAGGAATTGTATGAACTCGTAATTAAGGATAGGCCTTCTTGCAAGGTGATTTAGAGAGTGACATTAACATTGATGAAAAGAATGATGGATTCCTAAAAGTATATGAGAGTGGATAAGATGAAATGGATTACCCCAACAACATACTCATCCATCTAATTCGTTCAAAGTGTTTGTGTTCCTCTTTTCCATTGATCAAAACTCATGCATACATGTTTACTTATTGTCTTTTGCATTTGAAACTTATAACAATTTGTTCACAAGTCTTAAATAATCAAGAAATCATATAACTAACTAGGCCATGAGTCCTTTTGGAGAACGATACTTTGTCTTACCGAGTTTATTACTTGATACGATTCGGTCACACTTGCCGAGGGTTAAACAAGTTTTTGGCGCCGTTTTTCGGTGTTCATAAATTTGTCGATGTACACAATCACAACACCATGCATTTGTTCACAAAACTTGTGAATCACCTATATAAGCATATAATGTGCACATCTCAACATCAATCAATATCAAAGCATCATCAGGCATTACTTATCAAACAACAATCATAAGCAAACCATCATAACAGACAAAGTTTCTAATTGAGTACATCAAACCCTATTCTAAAAACATAAGCAAATAAGTTCAGAAATATAAAACCAAACAAAAGCATAAGTCCTGCTCTAGTGCTGATAGCATTCATCAGTAAATGCTATCTCAGCTCCTCATCAGTCTGAGCTGTCATATGTATCCTCCTCCTCTTCCTCATCTTCAACATCCTCAAATGCGTCATCCTCAGCATCATCTTCATCCATCTCCATAGCTGAAGCTTCAGCTGCCCCAGCTCTGCCTCCTTGGGCCTGCTCCTCTGGCCAAGCTACCACGTTATGGAACTCCTACATAGTCCACCTATGTGCTGGAGGTGTATCATACATTCCAACGATCATCTCAATAGTGGCCACCTGCCCTCTGTGGATAGACTGCAACTGTGCACCTATAAGAGACATATACATGTCCCTCATTTGGAAAGGCTCTGCTTCATGTGTCTCTCCAAATGCCTGACTCTGTGCTTGTCCTCTTTCTCTGGGAGTACAGCATGGTGGAACTGGCTGAGCTGCCTCCTCACCTCCACAGTATTGTCTATAATAGGCCTCATCAATCGCTTTCCTTGGCCTCTCAAATGATGGAGCAGAAGTATCCACCCCAGCTATTTTGCATAGGTGTGTGATCAAAGAAGGATGTCCTAAGGATGCTTTGTTGTTTTTTGTGTTCGCACACACCCTTATCTCATTAGCTATGACCTGTCCAATGTTGACATTCAAATTCCTGATCGCACAGTAAAGGAGGAGTGCCCTGCTGAGAGTGATGTCTGAAACATGAGAACATGGCTAAATGTTGGCATGAGAAAATGCCATCCAATACTTTACAAGAGGATTCAAGTCAGTCCTCCTAATGTTCACCACAGAACCAGTTCTGTTCCTCTGAAAATGTCCTCTAGGTACACATAGAACACTCTCCACATCATCAAAATCAATGCCTTCTTCCATACATAGAGCAAACTGGCACTGCTCACCAGTCCATACAGTACCCAAGAAGTTGTTGATAGAGTCAGGATCATATCTAATAGCGTGGCCTCTAACATAGCCTAGGTAATCCTTAGCCGGATAATCACCAATCTTCCTTGCACTGGTGTAAAATTCTTTCACCACAACTATATTGGTTGGTGTAGGGTATGTGGCTAGCTTCCCCCAATTCCTTCCCAGCAGTTGCTCTCCAAACTTAGGAGCAAAGTTAAGTATCATTCCAACTTTCCTCTCCATAAGGAGTCTCCTATCTTGAACCACCTTAAACTGCTTCTCATGTTTGCGAGATAGGAACCTACTAGAGTGGGGTTGTTCTGGTTCCTTTTCTTTCCTTTTGGATGCCATGGTCTTCACTCTTTTGCCTGAAGAGGATGCCATTCCTACATCAAACACAGATTACAAAACCACAAGACATATTGTTAATAATTAGTAAACCAAAAACAACATTCTATATCCATGCTAAACCACCGCTGAGGGTCAAAATCACCCCTCACCGCCACCAGTGCATCAATCCAATACACAATTCAGCAAAAATTCCAAGTCTGTCAGAGTGCTGCTCAGCGGCAATTTACCCCTGAGTGGTGATTCTGCAGATTTTTGAAAAACATCTTTTGAAAAACATGCTTCTAGATCAAAATCAATCAGTTTAATCGGTTCAAATATCAATTAATTCATCAAATCATGCATAGGAATCCAAACCCCTAAAAATTTCATGCTTCATCAATCAAATTCATGCTCAAGAACCCTAGAATGAAAAATGCTTGACTTACTTGGGTGGAGATGCTAAATGAGTAGAGAATGCTTTCAACTTGTGAAGAACAATGATGCTCTCTCCCAACCCCAAACTTAGATGGAAAACTAGTGAGAAAGTGACTGGAAAGGAGATTTTCTCAAGAGGAATGAAGGGAAAATTGTAGAGAACCTTTGGAAAAGTATGTAGGAGTGTCTGTGCAGAGAAGAATCTGAAAAAAGAGGCCAAGGCGCGACTTAGGGTATAAAAATACCCTAATGGGCTCGGGTTCCGCTAAGGGGCAACCTAAGCCCATCTGCGACACTACCTCTCAGCGGCGCTTTCGTGAAGTGCTCTTCTTCTTCCTAGCTTAACCTAGGTACCTCCTACTCATGCCCTCACTTGCTCCCTGCAATTAGATTCTCAAATCACTCATGCATCCAAAGCCCTATCATGCAACTAAAGTAGAACAAACAAAAATATAATCAATCAACTGGGTTGCCTCCCAGGTAGCGCTTGTTTAACGTCACGAGCCTGACCCAAACATCCACCAACACCCATCAGTAGGTGTCAAACCTAGTATCTTTCAGTAGATACTTCCACCTAGCATCCTTCAGTAGATGCTATACCCAAAAATTTACAGAAGTAATGTCCAAATTTATAAAAATTTACAAGACCAAAATAAAAACAAAAGAAAAATTGTCCTCAAATCACTAGAATGCCTTCCAGCAAGCGCTCTTTTAACGTCACTAGCTTGACCCAATAAAACTCATGTTCCTTCTTCATGGTTCATGTTCATATCACACCAACTCATCAATTGCTTCCGGTCCACTTTTCTGACTCTTTTGGAATGTGGAGACTCTATCTCTATCACCCCATTTTCTTTGTAGTCTTTCACAACCCACAATGTTTACCTTTGACCTTTGGCTTTTCATCTACAAGGCTAGTCATGAGTACATCTTGATATGTAGCTTTATGACTAGCTTCTTCCTGCTGCATCTGCCTCTCTTCTTTGAAAATATCTACAACAACTCTTTCTTCTCGGTCTTGGAATACCACTATGCCTTCACCTACATCAATGATGGCTTTGGCCGTTTTCATAAACGGTCTTCCAAGAATAATGGGTATCCTTTCATTCTCCATCTCCATCACCACAAAGTCCACCAAGAACTGTAGTTTGCCTACACAAACTATAACATCCTCTACTATACCATAAGGAGTCTTTGAGGATCCATATGCCGTTACTAAATTCATCTTTATAGGCTTCACATCAAGATCACCAATCTGCTCAAGTAAGGAATAAGCCATCAAGTTAACACTTGATCCTAAATCAAGTAAAGCCTTCTTTATTCTTTTCTTCCCTATAGTGCATGAAATGGAGAAACCTCCTGGATCTTTTGCTTTTGGAGGGAATAGCTTCTTTTTAACAGCTTTATACTCCTTTGTCTCATCATTTCTACGTCTTTTCTTTATAGAGACTTCTTCCTCAGGCTTTGTATAAACTGCAATGTGCTGTAATATCTTATTCCAAGGTACATCATTATCCAACATCTTGAATATTTCAATAAAATCAAATTGTTTCTCATGATCTATTGGAAAAGGAAGAATTTCTTCACTCTTTATCTCTCTTATCTCTTCTTTCTCTTTTCTCTCTTATCTTTCTTTTTCTCTCTTTTTTCTCTCTTCTTTTTCTTTTTCTCTTTCTAACTCAACTGTTTCACCATTTACACTCACTAACACCTTACATTCTTCCCTGGGGTTAACCTCAGTATTAGCCCCAAAATTTTTGTCAGGCCTTTCTTCCAACTGCTTAGTAATTTGACCCATTTGCATCTCCAAGTTCTTAATAGCAGCTTCAGTGCTCTTTTGAGTGGAGTCAGTTTTTTGTATGAATTGCTGAAGAGTTTCTTCCATCCTTATTGACCTTTCATTAAGTATAGACATTTGTTGCCATAAGGTTGGTTGTTGTTGTTGCTTGTTAAATTGCACTGCTTGTCCAGCTTGCCCACTTTGTCCTTGACCAATGCTCGGATGTGGTTTCCACCCTTTATTGAAATTCCCCTGATGGTATGGAAATTGATTGGCCATGAAGTTAACATCCTCTAAAGCTTCTACTGGAAAGGCGCATTAACCATTGATATGGTCACCCCCACATAATTCACACAACTGTGGTTGAACCTGTGCAACAGTCTTTAACTCTTTTGGCAGTTGTGCAAGTGTTTTTGCGAGATTCTCCAATTGTTGAGTTAGTATCTTGTTCTGAGCTAGCAAGGCATCATTGGATTGCCACTGTAGAACTCCTTTTTGTTGAATAGGAGCTCCTCTTTCACTGTTCAGCTCATTATCATTAGTAGCCATGTTTTCAATTATTTTCGTAGCTTCCTCTAGAAACTTCCATTTGATATTGCCTCCAGCTGAGGCGTCAAGCATCATCTTGGTTTGTGAACCAAGACCTCCAAGGAAGATTAAGACTACTTCTACTTCGTCAAATCCATGCGTGGGAGTCTTTCTTAATAGGCTTTTGTATCTGTCCCATGCGTGACCTAGTGATTCCTCCATGCCTTGCTTGAAAGATGAGATCTCTTACTTTCCTTTGTTTACCTTGGATTATGGGAAGTATTTGTTCAAGAACTTTGTTACCACAGCTTCCCACTCTGTAAAGCTCCCTTCTGGAAAAGAGTTCAACCAAAGCTTAGCGTTGCCTCCTAATGAGAATGGAAACAGGCTAAGTTTGATTGCTTCGTCAGGCACCCCATTTATCTTCACTCTATTGCAAATTTCATTAAAGGTTGTGAGGTGATCATATGGGCTTTCATGAGACAACCCATTAAATTGGATTAATGTAGGTTTCATCTCCATATTAGCTGCATTGACCCTTGGTCTTGCTATGCTATTGAAATGCTGAGGGCCAACTACATTACTGTAATCTGCAAGAGTCCGTCTAACATTATTATTCTCCATCTCCTCAGTGCTATGGTAAGAACCTTGTGGTGAAGGTTGTAAGAGATCTTCGGGAGGAGGGAAATGTTTTCTAGATGTACGGATTCTTCTCCTCCGTCTACTCCCGTCTAAGCCTTCAAGAAGAGGTTCCGCGATTTTCTTGCTTCTAGTTCGAATTGCTTCCTGCATACACAAGAAAACAAGTCCCTAGAAAAAAAATTAGCACAAAAAGATATAGAAGAAGATATAAAATAAGAGATAAGAAGATAAAATAAAAACAGAAAAATAAAAACAGAAAACAGAAAACAAATAAAAACAGAAAATAAAATAAAATAAAATAAAAACCGAAAAGCAGAAAATAAAATAAAATAAAATAAAATAAAATAAAATAAAATAAAATAATAACCGAAAAATAAAAACAGAAAATAAAAACAAAAAAAAAATAAAAAAAAAATAAAAACAGAAATTCAGATTTCAAAATTCAAATCGAAGATAATCAATAATCACACAAATAAACTAGTTAAACCACGAATCCACGGTAGCGGCGCCAAAAACTTGATGACAAATTTATGAACACCGAAAAACGACGCCAAAAACTTGTTTAACCCTCGGCAAGTGTGACCGAATCGTATCAAGTAATAAACTCGGTAAGACCAAGTATCGCTCTCCCAAAGGACTCACGGCCTAGTTAGTTATATGATTTCTTGATTATTTAAGACTTGTGAACAAATTCTTGAGGTTTCAAATGCAAAAGACAATAAGTAAACATGTATGCATGGGTTTTGATCAATGGAAAAGAGGAACACAAACACTTGAACGAATTAGATGGATGAGTATGTTGTTGGGATAATCAATTTCATCTTATCCACTCATATATTTTAGGAATTCATCATTCTTTTCATCAATGTTAATGCCACTCTCTAAATCACCTTGCAAGAAAGCCTATCCTTAATTACGAGTTCATACAATTCCTAGCATCCCTAATAATTCATTCTGAAGCACAGAAGCTTAAAGGCAACCAACCCTCATATCCCTATGTCTAGGCAATATGCTATTGGGAGAATTTCCCCGTATGTTCCCATATCGACAAAATCAATAATCATGACATCGAATGAGTTAAACAATGCATGCTTTAAGCAAAGAAGAAAAACCCTAACTAATGATGAAAGAAAGCATGTATCTCAATTAAGATGTTTAAACACAAATTCCATATGTGAGAGCTTCAAAAGATTACATTGATTCCCCAACAACAATACAAAGTTTAGTTCACCATATTCATGGTGAAACTAGATGAAATACAATGAAAGAGTGAAAGATAGAACCCTAGAAAGTTGAGTAGGTAGCCTTAGCATCCAAGATCTTCCTCCAAGGGGTGGAAATGTGAGTGTTTGCTTCGTACTCTGCCAAAGATACAAACCTTAGGAAGTCCTAAAGCTTATATACTATTCGAAATATTACAGAAAAGTGGGCCTAAGCCCAAAAAAACCACCGCTCAGCGGTACCAACGCGTAGTCAATTCTCCCCTCAGTTGCACTTTCACCCCTTAGCGGAACCAACGAGTGTTCTTGAGTGCCGCTCAGCGGTAAACTGACGCTGAGCGGTACTTGTGGCTTCTCTTCGTTTACACTTTTTGAGTTCTTTTCTGATGCCATCTCTATCCTTCTTCACTTCTTTCATCAAAATCATCTTAAAACCTGCATAAAACACTGAAATCAAGCATAAACCTGTCCAACTCTTTTATTTATAAAAATATGAACAAAATCATGATTCTAGCTAGTTTCTAAGTGTTAAAGGTTGCTTTTAGTATCAATTTAAAGCATGAAAATAACAATTTTTCAATTGTTATCAGTAATCCTTTGAAACTATCATGTATTGAATTGGTTCTATATTCTATATGATTTTCTTCATTAATTGTTAGGGTTTTTCTTCTATACTCTATGCATGCTTTGTTTAACTCATTCAATTGCATGATCATTGATGTTATTTGTATGGACACATATATGTAAATCTAGAACTGAAGAAATTCTCCCCAAGAGCAATATTGCCTAGACATAGGGATAGGAGGATTGGTTGCTGGTAAGCTTTTCTGCGAATGTAATGCATACATAATTGCTAGGGAGACAAGACATTGTAAACTAGTGATTAAGAGTAGGCTTTCTTCACCGAGACATCGAGTTTAAGGTAAATTAGAAAGTGACATTAACATTAATGAAGAAAGATGAATTCTTGAATACATGAGAGTGGATAGGATGAATCGGAAACCCCAACAACATCATCATTCCATATTTTACATCAATCACTTTTGCTTCTTTCGATCCAATTGATCAACACATGCATTCATATTTATTTTTCAATATTTGCATTTAAACCTACAAGATTTCGTTTACAAGTCCAATTTAATCAACAAATCACATAATTGTTTAGGCCGTAAGCCCTTTGGGAAATGATACTTGGTCTTACCATTTTATTATTACTTGATACGATTCGGTACACTTTCCGAGTGTTAACAGACTGCTAACATTTTTCCTTTTTTTTATCCATTCAAAATGTTCTTTATGTCCCTGGGTCTCCTTTTAACTTATTATCGGTTAGTCTTCTAACTCGTTCTTTTTATTGTGATATTTCTTTTAACAAAGATTCTATTCCTTTACAAGACCGGAGTTCGAGAAAGGTGATTGACATAGAATGTGAGTGTCATGGTCTTTATCATCTTCGTCTCTCTAAACATATTGGCACAGTTATGGAGTTTCCATCTCTTCTTCATGCTCAGTTAGGTCATCTTAGTCTTGTCAAATTATAACAACTTGTTCCTAGCTTATCCAAGTTGTCCAATTTGGTTTGTGATTCATTTCCATTACGAAAACGTATTCGTAGTTCACTAGTACAAAAGCATCGTATAACGTCGTTCTTTTTCAGTTTTTCGAGTTGAATTCGAGATCGACGCATATCGGGAGACGTTAAATTGACGTCGAACATAGAACAATTTGACGTTAATCGAATTAACATCGAACTTTGTCAATATTCGACATTAATCAATTTTTTTTGTCTTTTTAAATTAATTGTGATCCTTTTTTACAACTCTACTTGACCTGGAAAAAATAAAAATAACAAATTTCAGTTTTTGATATTTTATAAAACATGAAATATGAATGTGTAGTGTAGTATCAACAACAAACAATAATAACAAACAATAAAAAACGACAAACAAGTTAAATCAAACAACAACAACAACAACCACAAACAGGTTCAACCAAACAAAAACAACAAAGAAGTTAAAAAAAAACAAGTTCAACAAATAAGTTCTTCAAAACGAAAACGAAAACTATGAAGCAAATAAAGTATTGCCACCAATGAGAGAGAAAGTAGAATGCGCCTATGAAGGACAAGAACACGAAATTAATCAGTCAAAACAAATGAAAATCATACCTAAAGTAGTTAATTAACATGCATTTGTAACAAATGAAAGAAAGATTACATGTGATGGTCGTCAAACTTCGTTCCAGAAAAGTTTGAGCAGAGAAGAGGGTATAGCGCGCTAAGATAAAGTGAATGAATTTTCAATCTCCCGCTCAAATTTTTATTGAATTCATTAACCTTTTAACGTCTAACACTGGGGCATTCAACGTTTTACATCCTTTTGACGTCTAATTCTAGGGAATTCGACGTCATACGTAAATACATTTTCACCTTCGTGCCAAACATTTTCGCAAAATTCACCCAATATAACAAATTGACGTGGAATTACAATTCTAAACGACATCTAATAATTGAATTTATTTACAAAAATGCCACCGATCATTTTTAACGTTGGTTATTTTGTGGTTAGACGTTGAACGTGTGACATTATACACTGTTTTTGCACTAGTGGTTCCTTCCTCGTAATGTCTCACAATGTGCTTTGTCCTTTTTTTCCTTAGTCCATTCTGACATTTGGGAACCTAGTTGTGTTAAGTCTATTTTAGGTTTTCAATATTTTGTTACTTTTATTAATGATTATTCTAGATGTACTTGGCTACTTTTAATGAAAAATCGTTCTTATTTATTGTATCTTTTTCAAACCCTTTATAATGAAATTAAAACTCAGTTTGGTGTTTCTATTCAAACTTTGTGCAATGATAATGGTCGTGAATATCTTTCCCATTATTTTCAACAATTTATGGCTTCTCATGGTATTCTCCATCAAATTTCATGTGCTTATCACCTCAACAAAATAAAGTCGTTGAGTGCAAAAATAGACATCTTATTGAAACAACTCGTACTCTTTTAATTCTTGGTAACATTCTTCAATATTTTTGGGATAATGCTATTCTTACTGCATGTTATCTCATTAATCACATGTCATCTTCTGTTTAAGATAATAAAATACCTCATTCTATCTTATTATCTCATGAACCCCTTCACTCCTTACCTCTAAAAGTTTTTGGGTCTACATGTTTTGTTCATAATTTTAGTCCTAGTTTTGATAAGTTAGCTCCTCGATCACACAAATGTGCATTTTTAGGCCTTACTAAATCAAAGAAAGGATAAAAGTATTTTTCTCTTCTTTTAATCGTTATTTTATATCTGCAGATGTCACCTTCAATGAGTCTTCCTTTTATTATAACGATCATTCTTCTTTTGATTTGTCTCCTTCTAATACTATCAACATTCTTGTTGTTTTGCTCCTCCAATTGTTCCTAGTTCACCAGGTGTTTCTCAACAACCACTGAGTGACTCAATTCAAGTGCCAACTACCTTGTCTCCTCTAACTCTGACAACTGAGTCTACCCTTCCAATTGACCTCCGAAAAGGTTTACGTTCTACTCATAATCCCTTTCCACATTATATTGCTTTAAGTTATCATATAATGTATTCACCTTTTTATACGTTCCTTTCGTCTATTTCTTCTGTGACCATCCCAAAATCTGTTACTGATGCCTTAGCCCATCTTGGTTGTCGTTAGGCCATGCTCGATGAACTAAGTTCTTTTCATAGTAGTGGAACCTTGGTTCTTATCCCATTATCGTTTGGAAAATCTTCTGTTTGTTGCAAGTGGATTTTTGCTACCAAAGTTGGACCTGATGGAACTATTGATGGCCTCAAAGCTCGTCTTGTGGCCAAAGGTTACACACAAATTTTTAGATTGGATTATGGGGATACTTGTTCTCTAATGGCAAAGATGGCATCTGTTTATTTATTTTCTCCTCTAGGATTTCTTGCTTAGGGGAAGTCTTCTGGGGTGGTATGTCGTCTTCGAAAATCTTTATATGGCCTAAAACAATCTCCTAGGGCCTAGTTTGGAAAATTTAGTAATGTTGTTCAATAATTTAGTATGACTCAGTGTGAGACAGATCATTCAGTATTTTACCGTCACTCGAGTGTTGGATCTGTCTACTTGATAGTATATGTTGATGACATTGTTATTACAAATAGTGATAGTCATGGCATCTCTTAGATGAAACGACATCTTTGCAACCATTTTCAGACCAAAGATATTGGAAAACTTAGATATTTCTTGGTATTGAGGTGGCACAATCCAACGATGATATTGTTATATCTCAAAGGAAATATGCACTGAAAATTTTAGAGGAAACTAGGGTTATGAATTCAAAACCTATGGACACACCCATGGATCCTAATACTAAACTTTTACCAAAACAAGGGGAGCCTATGTCAGATCCCGAGAAATATAGAAGACTAGTTGGAAAATTGAATTATCTTGCAATTACATGTCCTAACATTTCCTTTGTAGTTAGTATGATAAGCCAATTCCTTAATTCCCCATGTGAAGATCATTGGAATGCAGTTATTCGTATATTAAAGTACATTAAGGGATTTCTTGGAAAATGGTTGTTATATGGTTCTAATAACCAAACAAGAGTGGTTTGTTATTATGATGTTGATTGGGCATGATCTCCTTTTGATAGAAGAACTACATCCAGATATTGTGTTTCTATTGGTGGTAACTTGATCTCTTCGAAAGGCAGGAAGCATAGTGTTGTGACAAGATCTAGTGCAAAAACAAAATATAGAATTATGACCTCAACCACTTGTGAGCTTGTTTGGCTTAAGCAATTGCTTAGAGAGTTACGATTTGGAGATATCACTCAAATGATGCTTTAATGTGACAATCAGGTTGCTCTTCATATTAGTTCTAATGTTGTTATCATTTCATTTGAGAGAAGATTGTATATGGAGATATCAAGACCGAGTTCATCAATTCAAGTGATCAGGTAACAAATATTTTCACTAAGTCTTTACAGGAACTGAGAATTGATTATATTTGTAACAAGCTTGGTACATACGATTTGTATGCACCAACTTGAGGAGGAGTGCAAGATATATTATCTTTATTTTATATTTATCTTTTATCTTTTATCTTTAGTTAGTTTGTTATTATTTCTTATTTGTATTTTTGGCGTAGTCCATATTTCTTCTATTATAAATAGAGGACCCTACTTGTATATTCAACAAAAGGGAGGTTAATTCCATACATAAATTTCACTATATTCAACAAGCCTAAACTGTTCGACCTCAACTATTTGATCATACCTTGGCCTCAACTGCTCGGCGCACCATGGCCTCACACGTACTCGAGCAAACATGATCTCAAATGTTCGGCCTAAACTGGTCGACCTCAAGTTTTTGGCCAAACCTTGGCTTCAATTGCTCGACCACCCATTACCTCACACGTACTCGTTCAAACTTATCCTCAAGTATTCGGCCTTAACTGTTCACAATTGCTCGCCCACCATGGCCTCACAAGTACTCGACCAAACTTGGTCTTAGGTGTTCGGCCTTAACTGATCAATCATACCTTGGCCTCAATTGCTCAGCTACCCATGGCCTCACAAGTACTCGGCCAAACTTGGTGTCAATTGTTTGGTCTCAACTATTTGGCCATACCTTGGCCTCAAGTCTTTGATCTTAATTGTTCGGCCTCAACTGTTCACTCACACCTTGGCCTTAACTGCTTGACCATCCATGGCCTCAAAGTTAATCTTGGTCGACCTCACTGAAGGTCGATGACCATGGATCTTCACCAAAGGAATCAGCCCGGCCTCACCAAAGGTCGGTGACCGTGGATTGGAACATAAGGAATCTCGGCCGACCTCACTGAAGGTCGGTGACCAGGGATTGTCACCAAAGCAATCCTGACCAACCTCACCAAAGGTCGACGACCGTAGATCTTCACCAAAGGAATCCTGGCCGACCTCAGCGAAGGTCGGTGACCGTGGATCTTCACCAAAGAAATCTTGACCGATCTCACCAAAGGTCGGTGACCGTGCATCTTCACCATAGGAGTCCCAACTAGCCTCACCGAAATTTGATGACCATATATCTCCACGACATGTCACTTAAGCAAGATCAGTAGCCTATTCAAGTCGCCCGTCAAAGGCACGACCTGTTTTAGTCTTCCAACCATTCACCTTAATCAATGAAAAAAGAGGACACAAAGACAAAAGCCAACCGGAGAACCCATTCTTATCAAGAATGGCTTGTGCATAACCCCTTTCAAAATAATATCATGCTTGGGCTTGGGAGAATTGTGTACCATATGGTCTGCCACATTCGTGTGTACTGCACGGTTTGCCTAGGGACCAAGCACCACCTAGGTCAAACACCTAGGTCGTCTACTCAGGCTGTCTGATGGAAGAGCGCTCCGAGAAGAGGACTGTAGGCGCGAAGCGAATCCTCGAAGCTTCCTTCAACGAGAGACGACGCAGCGGAATTGATAGGAAACTTTTAGATCGAGAGAGAAATCGGAAAAAAACAGATATGAACTGTTGAAAACCCTAATCGCGAAGAGAGAACACGAGTTCGAACGTGAACTCACCAAAAGTCAAAAAAACCCTAGTTTGGTTCGATTAAACAGTGAGAACATGAGTTTAATTGGTGGAAAAGGTAGTTTGATCGGTGGAAAGTGTTTTAAACGGTGAGAAATGGAGAACAATCCGTGGAAATCGAAGGAAAAGTGAAGAGAAGGGAAACCCTAAGTGAAGGATGAAGATGTTCGGTCAAAATGAAGAAGAGTGAATGAAGATGATGAGTCTGTGAAGAAATGAGGCTTATTGTGATGAAAACGGATGGATCACGAGGATGAGCTCTCTCTCAAGAGAAGTACTCTCGAGGAAGACACGAGACGTGGTTCTAAGAGAGTGAAATGGTGAGAGATGAAAATATTCTCTCGTGATAGTGAATGGAAGATGTGGCGAGGCTTTGTGCGAGAGAAAGGAGGACGCGTGGCTAAGGAGACTGACGCCACTGAAGTGGATTGGAGTAATGGTGATGATGTGTGATAAGAGAGAAGCACATTGGAATGGAAAAAGAAAGTGAGAGAGGTGCTTGGAAGGTGGCTAGAGGGAGTCTTTGGACTCTCTAGCCTGTGACTTTCAAAAGAGAATAGTTTCTGATTTCAGAAAACTCAATTCTCATTAATTTCAAAAGTTCCAATTATAACAGAGGAGCTGGGTATTTATAGTAACCCATGCTCCTTACAAGCTAAGCTATGAAAGGTAAAAATACAAAAGGAGGACTACGTCGGGCAGGATTGAATCATTGTCCTTTCGGGCCATCTACCCAGGCCGTTCTCTAAGGCCGTCCACCTAGACCGTCCTTCCAGGCTCCACCCGGATCGTCCACCCAGGGCTAGGTCGTGCCTAGTATGACCTAACAATATGGTCATATTATTAGTGGTAACGACTAATTAAGCCCCTAATGTAGATTAAGGTGTGATTGGACCGGATTAGGCCAGCGAAAGGTAAAAGTCCATCACAACTATTATAAATAAAGGTCTCAGGTATGACTTCGGGATTATTATGCACATTATATGCATCTCTTGTGCTAACCAATCAGTTATATTACTAACTTGAGCGTCGAAGTGCCTTTGATAAGTACCTACCCACACGACTTCGACAAAAAGATCAGAGTAATAGACCTCAACCCGATATCTGAAACACTAACAATTTTTTTGATTTTGTAATATATTTTAATAATTAATATTTGAAATAGTGACATTATCAATCGTCAATAGCCTTTTCTATTTTCTGATAGTTTAGGCATTCTATATCATTTGAAAAGCAATAACAATTCATTCAATCTAAGAAAGTTTCATCTTTTCTTCCTGCAGCTGCCATCTCTTTCAAATAAGGTTATAATTTCTCACCGACTCTGAAGTTTATGAAGGGACCATTATTATTCGAAAGTTGCTTTAGAGGAGATTTATTGTTCCACATCACCAACCCAACACTTAATTTTGTTTGGCTTTTGTATGTATAAAAGTAATATATATGATTTTAAACTAGAACTTTAGGCTTTGTTATATAATTAAAATTGATTTTTATTAATTTAAAGATACTTGTTTTTCATTTATTGTTTGATTAGTGTTATAGTCAACCATGAAATTGTAAAGAGAATGAGTTCAATACACAAAAAGAAAAGAAAGCCAAAACCTAAACCTCCCCCAAGGGGAAGGAAGAAGAAGACGCTCCCAAGAATGGAAAATATGAGTGGCGGCTGGGAGCTTCGAAAGTGAAAGTGATTTTGGGGTATATAGACCCCAAAAGACTAAATGCCCTTCTCATGGGTCTCTTACAAAAATGACCTAAAATAGGGTCCAAAGTCCTAAGGTTTGACCCAATGACATTCTAAAACGAAATTAAACTACGCTACTGACATGGGCACCCTCTTGAAGTCCCAAAATGTGTTTCCAACACTGTTGTTGTTCCTCTGGTTACTTCATCTGACCATTCAGTCATTACTGGCTTGTCGTTCGGTCAGAAATGCTCTGCAAGCTTAGGAACTGGTGCGGTGCAGTCTTCACAAGCCCGTTCGGTCATGCAACACTACTAAGACCGTTCGGTTCTGTTTTTGTGCTCAGCCATTTCGTGCATGCTTCAGCAGACCGTACGTTGCAGGTATTCTCATGCACTAAGGCTTTGCCGTTCGATAAAATAGAGGTCGGCCATTCGATGCAAGCTTTCAAAGACCATTCGGTATATGCGCCCACAGACCGTTCAGTTCTATGATTCTCGACCATTCGGTGCAGGCTCTAGCTGACCGTTCGGTCACTACAAAACCATTCTCATTCTCGGGCATTTTGTTCAACATTGCTCAGTTGGTAGCTAACGTTCGATGGAGGCTTTGGCAGACCGCTCGATCAAGACTTTTGTCAGACCGTTCGGTCAAACAGTCTTTAACCGTTCGGTTCGGGCAGTATGAGACCATACGACTATGTGTAGTACGTTCAAACCGTTTCTCAACTTTTCAAACAGTGATTGTCCTGCAATTTATAATTGAAATAATTAAGGCCAAATAATTCAAATTGATGATAATAAGAATTGGTCTTGGAATTTAGCCTAAATAGTGAAAATGATACAATAATGGAGAATTAAGCACAATTCACTAATACAATTGGGTGTGAAAAGCTAAGTGAATAGTAGAAAATACTTTAACTATGTTAGGTACCTGGGTTTGAAACCTAACTAGACCAACACTCTCGCACTAAAAAACAAGAAATAACACTGTAAAACAATGGTTTCTGTATTAATATTGAGAACAATGGTCATATTGAGGTCTAATCCCCTCTTAGCCCTAGCGGAGGCATAACCCCCTCTTAGCCCTAGCGGAGGCATAATCCCCCTCTTTGGCCAAAGTCCAGATTTCACAAAAGAATATTCAAAAGCCCCCTCTCACAACATAATAGGGTACTATTTATACAATTTCTCCACCTTTTATCCTAAACCCATTACCCATTTGTTAAGATATCGGCAAGTGTACCAAATCGTATCAAGTAATAATAAATGGTAAGACCAAGTATCATTTTCCAAAGGACTCACGACACTAAACAGTTATGTGATTACCTAACTATTTAAGACTTTTGAAGAACAATTTAATGGTTTTGAATGCAAATGCTATGAATGAGTTAAACATAACAAGCACTGAGCAAAGAAGAATAACCCTAACAATTGATGAAAGAAGCATAAAGAAATAAGAATCAATTCAAATACATGAGAGTTCACAAGGTTACATCATCCTCCAACAACAAAGAATGTTTAGTTTCCCATCGTCATGGAGAAACTAGATGAACAATGGAATGAAAAAGATAGAAAAACCCTAAAAATTGAATAGAAGAGCTTCCACATCCACTTCTGCCCTTAGAGAGTTGGAGAAAATATGAATTTGTGTCAATTTTGTCAAGAGATACCCTCTCTAGGTCGACCTAATCCTTAAATAGGGCTGAATTGGGCCATGGGCAAACGTTGCCACTGCTCAGCGCCCATACTTAAGGCGCTCAGGCGTGCTTGCGAGAGGATGGTGCTTAGTGTCCAATGGAGGGTGCTCAGGCGTGGAACGTTGCAGGAAAGGTGGCACTCAGCGCCCTAAATAGGGTGCCTAGGCGTGACTGCAAAGCTCCAGCGCTGAGGGTCATGAAAAGGGCGCCCAAGCATGATGCGACCTTCTACAACCTTCTCTTCTGGTGCTCTTTCTGTCCTTATGAGTTCTAACTTCTTGACAACTTAACTCCTCTTCCAATTCATCCCAATTTCCTACAAAACCAAGGGGATTTAGTGGTAAAATCTTCAAGTGTAACCTCAACTCTCTTATTTCCCAAAATAAACCAAAATCAAGAGAACAAACAAGTTTCTAAGTCAAAAAGGGTTCATTTGATATCAAAATTTACTCTCAAATAACGGTGAAATGACTTAATTTCTCACACCAAGAGGGGGATGAATTGGTGAAATATAAAAACAATGTTTTCTTAAAATCTTTTTCACAAAGTGGATGCCCTTAAAAGCTTTCCTGAAACGCAAGGAAAACGATTTGTTTTTGTAGTGGAAATATAATCGATTAAGTACAGTAAGAAGTCAACTGAATAAAAGAGTGCAGGGATAGAAAGATCAAACGCTGAACTTTTATACTGGTTCGGCCAAGCCTACATCCAGTGTCCTTCCAACCACAAGAAGTCAATGCACTATAATGATCAAGATTATTACAACAAGGTTTTTATAGCGACCTCATGTCAAAAATATAAAACACCTCTCTAACCCTCTAATCAAAATATAGGAATATACAAAATAGACTAGCAGCAATAATCCCCTCTCTTGCAGTCTACACCCTTTGAGCCACCCTCAAAGTCACGAACGCAGCACGCTATTCTTCCTGTAATCACAACAGGGAACCTCAATCCAATCTTCACTAGATTGTAGCCTCTGATCTCTCAGTTACACCCAATGGGCAGAATATGATCAACCTTTGTAAGTGCAGTTAACTTGCTCTTTAAGAATCCACAAGGAGATGATCACCACAGTCACTTCTTGTTTCTTGGAGCTCTTTCTCTCTTTCTGTAAGTATACCCTTTCTGCAAAAGATATCAAAAAAAGGTTAGATTCACAAAACTTCTTATAGAAATCAAGTTCGCGTCAATTTATAGATTTTCACAGTTCAGACGCATTTTAATCGACTTAGCTACTAATGCAGTCGAATATAACAATTATGTTATAACAATTAGTAGCAATCAATGCAGTTAATTGAATGTACAATTAATTCAGTCGAATCACATTTAATGCTTGGTCAGCATATTTAAAAATATAGTCGTTGTACCATTTAGTACAAGCATTAAAAGAATTTCAAAACTGTAACAGACTTAGTCGAATGCAGGTTGCATGTAATCGACTATGTAACATAGTTAAATAAAGTTTTGAAAAATTTTCACTTTGAAAATCTCAAAGCACACTTTGAAAATGGTTTGTGCAAAGCCACGAGTTTCAATTGACTCACTTCATAATGAAGTTGACTTAAAACTATTGTTTTTCCACACAATTAAAAAGATCAACATAAGTGTGTGCGGTTTTCCTTCTATAAAACATGAAACATGCATTTACAAATAAAATCAATTATATACACAGTAAAATGCAATGTATCAACACAATCATGTTCTCAATGCTTTAAACAGATTTACACATTTATTAAAACATATAGCATGTAAGCAATAGAACATGTAACACATAAAGAGTACATGTGTTATTAATTATGTTGCCATCATAAAAAACCAGAAGCTATGAGATTGTAGGTTCAACTAAACGAGTGCTCCCCTATCAACAATCTCAACAATCTCCCCCTTTTTTTTTATGATGCACAACCATGATTAATAAACAACCATGTTGTACAAATCAAATCATATCATGTCAAAATGTATCAGTACAAATGATTAGCAGATGATCAAAATGTATTAGAGCAAATGTTGAAATTTCTCATTTTGATCCAGAGCAAAAAATAGCAGTTCATATCAGAGCAAAATAGAGCAAAAAATATATCAGAGCAATACTCTATCTATCAGTTCATATCAAAGAAAAATATCAGAGCAACACTCTATCATTCTCCCCCTTTGTGCATTCACAAAAAAGGTATGGTTTATGATACTGATATGCTCACAAACAGTTAGTCAGAGATGCATCAGTAAATCATATTAATAAAACAATAATGCTCCCCCTGTCACAAATAATCACATGATAAAGATTTAATCTCCCCCTAAACTGTAGGCATGTGAAATTATATAAAATCTTATGCAATGCTCCCCTTGCCATTATGCAAGTGTTATAATCAAAACCCAAATGTACAATGCAGTTTTCATAGAAAGTAATGTCAGAGCATATATATAAGCATGTGACAGAATTGTATCAAGATAGAAATTGTGCAAACACATCAATGTAGCATAGATACAAATTCAATCAACAATCTCAATACTATCTCAAGTAATTTCAATCAATAATAAGAATAGAGATATATTGAAAATGAAACAATCAACAGTATGTGATCATTAAGTAGAATAACCAAATTCCAAATCATGGAATTTATAACCCCTATTAATCAGTAATCGATTGATCCCCTGTTGCAATCGACTTCTTTTCTTTCCATTTGAATTGTATCACTAGTAGTTAATCCAGAAGCAATGTTCCTGCAAAACCTTTCAAGATCTTTCTAGATCAAGCATTTTAGAATCATTTTAATACAAGAATTATTACAGGTATATTTTGTGTGTGTAAATGTATGAATGTAACAGTAAACAATAAATCAATCAACTTCATACACCACACAATCAATTTTAATCAGATAAAAACCATTACTTTATACTACTGTCATTTAAGATTCCTAGTTCATTTCGAATAGTAAAAAATCTTTCTCTGTTCAATGGTTTTGTAAAAATATCAGCCCATTGATGTAAGGTATTGATAACAGTTGAAAAACTGTTATTTCATGCTTGAAATTGATACTAAAAGCAACCTTTAACACTTAGAAACTAGCTTGAAATCATGCTTTTATTCATATTTTCAGAAATAAGAGAGCTGGACAGGTTTATGCTTGATTTCAGTGTTTTTGTGCAGGTTTTAAGGTGAATTTGGTGAAAGAAGTGAAGAAGGAGAGAGATGAAATCAGAAAAGACATCAAAAAGTGCAAAAGGAGAAGCTGCAACTGCTGCTCAGCGGCAGTTTACCGCTGAGTGGCACTCAGAAGCTCACGGGGGATCCGATGAGGGGCAAAATGGCCGCTGAGGGGAAGAAACCAACTCACGCACTTACCGCTGAGCGGCACACTTATGGGCTTGGGCCTAAATTTTCTGTAATTTTAGAATAGTATATAAGCTTTGGGACGTCCTAGGGTTTGTATCTTTGGCAGAAACGAAGCAAACACTCTCTCTTCCACCCCTTTGAAGGAGGATCTTGGATGCTCAGGCTACCTCTTCACCTTTCTAGGGTTTTATCTTTCATTCTTTCATTATTATTCATCTAGTTTCACCATGAATATGGTGAACTAAACCTTGTATTGTTGTTGGGGAATCAATGTAGTCTTGTGAAACTCTCATATATGGAATTTGTTTTTACATCTTATATTTAAGACCTATGCTTTCTTTCATCATTAGTTAGGGTTTTTCCTCTTTGCTCAATGCTTGCTTTGTTTAACTCATTCAATGCATGATTATTGATTTTGTCGATACGGGAACATACGGGGAAGTCTAGATCCGGGGAATTTCTTCCAATAGTATATTGGTTGCCGTTAAGCTCCTGCACTAAAAGAACTAATTATTAGGAATGCTAGGAATCGTATGAACTCGTAATTAGGGATAGGCCTTCTTGCAAGGTAATTTAGAGAGTGGCATTAACAATGATGAAAAGAATGTTGAATTCCTAAAGTATATGAGAGTGGATAAGATGAAATTGATAACCCCAACAACATACTCATCCATATATTCCATTGAAGTGTTTGTATTTTGTTTTAGCCATTGATCAAATTCATGCATACATGTTTATTTTCTGTTTTGCATATTAAACTCCACTTATTTCGTTCTTAAGTCTTAAATAATCAACGAATCACATAACTAAACTAGGCCGTGAGTCCTTTGGGAGAACGATACTTGGTCTTACCGAGTTTATTACTTGATACGATTCGGTCACACTTGCCGATTGTTAAACAAGTTTGTGGCGCCGTTTTTTCGGTGTCCATAAATTTGTCATCAAGTTTTTGGCGCCGTTGCCGGGGACTCGTGGTTTAACTGGTTAATTTGTGTGATTATTGATTATCTTTGACTTTAATTTTGAATTTCTGTTTTTATTTTTCTGTTTTTATTTTTTCTCTTTTTATTTTATTTTATTTTATTTTATTTTATTTTATTTTATTTTATTTTATTTTATTCTCTGAATCTTATATCTTCTCCTATATCTTTTTGTGCTAACCAAATATTCTAGGGTTTTGTGTTCTTGTGTATGCAGGAGACAATTCGAACTAGGAGCAAGATAACTGCAGAACCTCTTCTTGAAGGTTTTGACGAGAGTAGACGGAGGAGAAGAATCCGAACATCTAGAGAACTTTTCCCTCCTCCGGAAACTTTGTTGCAACCATCACCACAAGGTTCTGACCATAGCACAGAAAATATGGAGAACAATAATATCAGAAGAACTCTTGCTGATTACACCAATACAGCTGGACCTCAGCACTTTAACAGTATAGTTAGACCTAGAGTCAATGCAGCTAACATGGAGGTCAAACCAGCATTGATCCAACTGGTGAAGAGCAATCAATTCAATGGGTTATCTCATGAAAGCCCATATGAGCACCTCACTACATTTAATGAGATCTGCAACACAGTGAAAATCAATGGGGTGCCAGATGAAGCGATCAAACTTAGCTTGTTCCCTTTCTCATTAGGAGGCAATGCTAAGCTTTGGTTAAATTCTTTTCCAGAGGGAAGTTTCACAGAGTGGGAAGCAATGGTAACCAAGTTTCTAAATAAATACTTCCCACAATCAAAGGTGAACAAAGGCAAGCAAGAGATTTCTTCATTCAGGCAGGGCATGGAAGAATCACTGGGTCATGCATGGGATAGATACAAAAGCTTGCTACGAAAAACACCCACGCATGGATTCGATGAAGTGGAAGTAGTCCTTACCTTCCTTGGAGGTCTTGGTTCACAAACCAAGATGATGCTTGATGCCTCAGCAAGAGGAAACATTAAATGGAAAACTCCAGAGGAAGCAACAGAAATTATTGAAAATATGGCTACTAGTGATAATGAACTCAATAGTGAAAGAGGAGCTCCTATGCAACAGAAAGGAGTTCTACGATTAAAGACACATGATGCCTTGCTAGCACAAAATAAAATTCTAACTCAACAGCTGGAGACTCTTACTAAAACACTTGCACAATTGCCTAAAGAGTTGAAAACTGCTGCACAGGTACAATCTCAGTTGTGTGAATTATGTGGAGGCGACCATATCAATGGTCAATGTGCCTTTCTAGCAGAAGCCGTGGAGGATGTGAATTACATGACCAATCAATATCGTCAAGGGAACTACAATCAAGGGTGGAAACCACACCCAAGCATTGGTCAAGGGCAAACTGGGCAAGCTGGTCAATTTAATAAGCAGCAGTAGCAACCCACCTTATGGCAGCAGATTTCTATGCTTAATGAAAGGTCCATGAGGATGGAAGACACTCTTAATAATTTCATACAGAAAACTGAGTCTACCCAAAAGAGCACTGAAGCTGCTATCAAGAATTTGGAGATTCAGATGGGGCAGATCACCAAGCAGGTGGAAGAAAGGCCAAATAGAAATTTTGGGGCTAATACTGAGGTTAACCCCAGAGAAGAATGCAAGGTGGTAGAGAGTGCTAAAAATGAGATAGTTGAGTTAGACAAAGGAGAAACAGAAGAGAAAAGAGAAATAGAGAGCAAAAATACTTCTCCTTTTCCAATACATCAAGGGAAACAACTGGATTTCACATAATTATTCAAGATGGTGGATAATGATGCACCTTGGGAGCAGATTCTACAACAAATTACGGTTTACACTAAATCTGATAAAGACGTCTCTACAAAGAAAAGACGTAGAGATGATGAGGCAAAGAAGTGTAAAACTGTTAAAAAGGAGCCATTCCCTCCAAAAGCAACAGATCCAGGAAGCTTTTCTATCCCTTGTACCATAGGGAAGAAAAGGATTAAAAAAGCTCTTCTTGATTTAGGTTCAAGTGTTAACTTGATACCTTACTCTTTACTGGAGCAAATCGGCGATGTTAATATGAAACCTGTAAATGTTAATTTAGTAATGGCCGATGGATCTTCAAAGGAACCATGTGGGATTGCAGAGGGCATCATAGTTTGTGTTGGAAAACTCCAATTCTTGGCAGACTTTGTGGTGATGAAGATGGAGACAGAAAAGATACCTATCATTTTTGGAAGACCGTTTATGAAAACGGCCAAAGCTATCATTGATGTAAACGAAGGTATAGTGGTGCTCCAGGACCGAGAGGAGAAAGTTGTTGTAGATGTCTTTAAAGATGAGACGCAAACACAGGAGGACGAAGCTAGTTATAAAGCTGCATTTCAAGATGCACACATGACTAGCCATAAAGATGAAAAGCCCAAGGTTACAGGTAACCATTGTTTGTTGTTTCAGGTGCATAAAGGAGAACAGATTGGAAGAGGAGGAAAAGTTCCTGATGACTGGAATAAAGGAAGACCCCAACTTGGTACACCTGTGAGAATCAAAAACAAGTTGTGGATTGTGAAAGGCTATAAAGAGAAGGAGATGATAGAGATAGAGTCTCCACATTCTAGAAAAATCAAAGCAGTACACAGGAAACAACTGATGAGTTGGTGGGACAAGAACATCAACTATGAAGAAGGAATTTGAACTTTACTGGGTCAAGCTAATGACGTTAAAAGAGCGCTTGCTGGGAGGCAACCCAATGATTTAAAAACTTTTGATTTTGTTTTGTAACTTTTAATTTGTGGACATTATTTTTGTAAATACTTTATTGGATATAGCATCTACTGAAGGATGTTAGGTGGTTAAGTATCTACTGAAGGATACAAAGTTTGTAACACCTACTGAGGGGTGTTGGTAAGTCTGTAACACCTACTGATGGGTGTTGGTAAGAAAATTCTGCACCTACTAATGGGTGTTGGTAAGATTGTAACACCTACTGATGGGTGTTGGTGGATTTTGGGTCAGGCTCGTGACATTAAACAAGCGCTACCTGGGAGGCAACCCAGTTGATTGATTGTTTTTGTTTGTTTCATTGTAGTAGTATAATAGGGTTGTGCATAAGTAACCTGAGAATTGAATTGCAGGAAACCAGTGAGGGGCATGTTTAGGAGGCACGTAGGTTAAGAAAAGAAAGAGAAGAGCACTTCACGAAAGTGTCGCTGAGCGGTACTATCGCAAAGTGGGCTTTAGTTTCCCCTTAGCAGCACCCGAGCCCATTAGGGTATTTTTATACCCTAAGCTGCGCAGATGCTCTCACTTTCAGGCTCTTCTCTGCACAAACACTCCCACATACCTTTTCCAAGGTTCTCCACATCTTTTACCTCTTCTCTTTCGAAAAATTTCTCTTCCACTCACTTTCTCACTAGTGTTTCATCTAAGTTTGGGGTTGGAAGAGAGCATCTTAGCTTGGAAGCATTCTCATTGCATCTAGTATCTCCACCCAAGTAAGTAAAAGCATTTTGTTCATTCTAGGGTTCTTGATTTTGAATGTGATTGTCAAAGCATGAATATTTAGGGGTTTTCTATTTCTATGCATGATTTGATGATATCATTGATGTTTGAACCGATTAAACTGCATGATTTTGATCTGGAAAACTGAAAATTGCATTTGGGTGGAGGTAGGACAGCTTAAAAAGAGGTTTTTCAAAACTCTGCAGAGTTACCGCTCAGGGGTAAATTGCCGCTGAGCGGCACTCTGCCAGACTTGAAATTTTTGAAAATTTGTGTTCTGGAATGTGGCACTGGTGGCGCTGAGGGGTAATTCTGACCCTCAGCGGTGGTTTAGCTTCGAAAGGAGTTGTATTATGTGTTTTACTAATGATTAACATCATGTTCTGTGGTTTTGTATCTGTGTTTGATTGTAGGAATGGCATCCTCTTCAGAAAAAAGATTGAAAACCATGGCAACCAAGAGAAAGGAAAAGGAACCAGAACAGCCCCATTCTAGTAGGTTCCTCTCTCGGAAACATAAGAAGCACTTCAAGGTGGTGCAAGACAAGAGACTCTTTATGGAGAGAAAAGTTTGAATGATACCTAATTTTGCTCCTCAATTTGGAGAGCAATTGTTAGGGAATGACTGGGAAAAGCTAGCCACATATCCTGCACCTGCCAACATAGCTGTGGTAAAAGAATTCTACACCAATGCAAAGAAGATTGGTGATTATCCAGCTGAAAATTATCTGGGCTATGTCAGAGGCCATGCTATCAGGTATGATCCTGATTCTATTAATAACTTCCTGGATACTGTGTGGGCTGGTGAGCAGTGCCAATTTTCTCTTTGCATGGAGGAAGGGGCTGATTTTGAGGATGTAGAGAGAGTACTATGTATACCTGGAGGACACTTCCAAAGGAATAGATCTGGTTCAGTGGTAAACATTAGGAGGACTGATCTGACTCCTCTTGCAAAGTATTGGATGGCATTTTCTCATGCCAACATTCAGCCATGTTCACATGTGTCAGATATTACTCTCAGCAGGGCACTCTTCATCTACTGTGCTATTAGGAACTTAAATGTTAATATTGGGCAGGTGATAGCTGATGAGATTAGTGCGTGTGCCAATACCTCAAATAACAAAGCACCCCTAGGACATCCCTCCTTAATCACTCACCTTTGCAAGATAGTTGGGGTGGACACTTCTGCTCCACCATTTGAAAGGCCAAGAAAAGCCATTGATGAGGCCTATTACAGACAGTACTGTGGAGGTGAGGAGGCAGCCTAGCCAGTTCCACCACGCCGTGCTCGCAGAGAGAGAGAGGGCAAGCACAGAGCCAGACATCTGCTGAGACACATGAAGCAGAACCGTTCCAAATGAGGGACATGTACATGTCTCTTATAGGTGCTCAGTTACAGTCCATTCATAGAGGGCAGGTGGCTACTGCTGAGATGATTGTGGGGATGTATGATACACCTCCAGCTCACAGGTGGACTATGGAGGAATTCCATAATGTGGTAGCTTGGCCAGAGGAGCCGGTGCAAGGAGGAGGAGCTGAAGCAGCTAAAGCTTCAGTTAGGGAGATGGAAGAAGATGTAGCTGATGATGATGATGCATTTGAAGATGATGAAGATGAGGAAGAAGAGGAAGATACAGAGGACAACTCAGATTGATGAGGAGCGGAGATAGCATTTACTGATGAATGCTATCATGAACTTATGCTTTTGTTGGTTTAAGTGTTCTGAACTTATTTACTTTTGTTTTAGATTAAGGTTGATGTACTCTATTGGAAACCTGGCTTGTTATGATGGTTTGCTATTGACTGTGATTGTGTGATAAGTAATGCTTGATGATGATTATTGATTGATTGATGTTGAGATAGATGTGCACATTAAATGCTTATACAGGTGATTCACAAGCTTTGTAAACAAATGCAGGATATGAGTGAACATTAAATGAGTGATTACCTCTTATACACTTGTTATAGATGTGCACATTAAATGAGTGATTACCTCTTATACACTTGTGTGTGAGTGAAACACTTTACCTGGTGAGGAAGTATTCCTTGAGCACATGAACATCCATGCTTAATTGATTGATCATTCATGAAAAATAGCATTTGATTGATATTAACTGACTTTGTGAACACTAAAGCATGTGCACATCTTGATTGAAATCTTGGTCAAAAGTTTGATTGAAGTCTTTGCTTATCTTGAAAAGAAATTTTTGAATGAGTGAACTATCATATGAATTGGTAGAAGATTGAGTTACATCTTGTTTGCTTGAGGACAAGCAAAGTTCTAAGTTTGGGGTTGTGATAACAGTTGAAAAACTGTTATTTTCATGCTTGAAATTGATACTAAAAGCAACCTTTAACACTTAGAAACTAGCTTGAAATCATGCTTTTATTCATATTTTTAGAAATAAGAGAGCTGGACAGGTTTATGCTTGATTTCAGTGTTTTTGTGCAAGTTTTAAGGTGAATTTGGTGAAAGAAGTGAAGAAGGAGAGAGATGAAATTTGAAAAGACATCAAAAAGTGAAAAAGGAGAAGCCACAACTGCCGCTCAGCGGCAGTTTACCGCTGAGCGGCACTCAGAAGCTCACGGGGGATCCGCTGAGGGGCAAAATGGCCGCTGAGGGGAAGAAACCAACTCACGCACTTACCGCTGAGCGGTACTTTACTGCTGAACGGCACACTTATGGGCTTGGGCCTAAATTTTCTATAATTTTAGAATAGTATATAAGCTTTAGGACGTCCTAGGGTTTGTATCTTTGGCAGAAACGAAGCAAACACTCTCTCTTCCACCCCTTTGAAGGAGGATCTTGGATGCTCAGGCTACCTCTTCACCTTTCTAGGGTTTTATCTTTCATTCTTTCATTATTATTCATCTAGTTTCACCATGAATATGTTGAACTAAACCTTGTATTGTCGTTGGGGAATCAATGTAGTCTTGTGAAACTCTCATATATGGAATTTGTTTTACATCTTATATTTAAGACCTATGCTTTCTTTCATCATTAGTTAGGGTTTTTCCTCTTTGCTCAATGCTTGCTTTGTTTAACTCATTCAATGCATGATTATTGATTTTGTCGATACAGGAACGTACGGGGAAGTCTAAATCCGGGGAATTTCTCCCAATAGTATATTGGTTGCCGTTAAGCTCCTGCACTAAAAAAACTAATTATTAGGAATGCTAGGAATCGTATGAAGTCGTAATTAGGGATAGGCTTTCTTGCAAGGTAATTTAGAGAGTGGCATTAACAATGATGAAAAGAATGTTGAATTCCTAAAGTATATGAGAGTGGATAAGATGAAATTGATAACCCCAACAACATACTCATCCATATATTCCATTGAAGTGTTTGTATTTTGTTTTAGCCATTGATCAAATTCATGCATACATGTTTATTTTCTGTTTTGCATATTAATCTCCACTTATTTCGTTCTTAAGTCTTAAATAATCAACGAATCACATAACTAAACCAGGCCGTGAGTCCTTTGGGAGAACGATACTTGGTCTTACCGAGTTTATTACTTGATACGATTCGGTCACACTTGCCGATTGTTAAACAAGTTTGTGGCGCCGTTTTTCGGTGTTCATAAATTTGTCATCAGGTATCTACATATTCGACCTTAATTTCACCCTTGAGGATGTGGTTGTATGAAGTGATGCCTTATTTCAGTATGCTTAGTTTTAGAATAAAGAATAGGATTTTTAGTCAAATTTATTGCACTTTTGTTATCGCATTTTAATGAGATGTGATCTAGTGATATACCATAATCTTCCAGTTGGCTCTTGATCCAAAGAGATTAAGCACAACAACTACCAGCTGCTATGTATTCAACTTTTGTGGTAGATAATGCCACACAAGCTTGTTTCTTTGAATGCCAAGAGACTAAAGAAGATCCAAGTAGATGACAAGTGCCACTGAAGATCCAAGTAGATGACAAGTGCCACTAGTGCTCTTTCTATCTTGCTTATAGCCTCCAAAGTCAGAATCACTATAACCTTCAAGAAAAATATTTGTACAGTTTGGATACCATAGTTCGAGACTTTTGGTTCCTTTAAGATATTTCAAAATTCTTTTTACATCAGTTAGGTGTGATTCTTTAGGTGAAAACTGAAATCTAGCACAAAGACATACATTGTGCATGATGTTAGGTCTACTAGAAGTTAGATATAATAAACATCTGATCATACCTCTGTACATTTTTTGATCAACGTCCTTACCTGCTTCATCAAGATCTAGGTAGCAGTTTGTAGCCATGGGAGTTGCAACTTCCTTGCAATCCAACATCTTGAATTTCTTTAATAGATCAGTATAGTACTTCGATTGGTGAATGAAAATACCATTTTTAGCTTGCTTGACTTGAAGACCAAGAAAGTAATTAAGCTCTCCCATCATAGACATCTCAAACTCATCCTGCATAGTCTTGGAAAATTCTTTGCACAAAGTAGGATTAGTTGATCCGAAGATAATATCATCAACATAAATTTGAACATACAATTTATCTTTATTTGAACTTTTAATGAACAGAGTTGAGTCGACTTTACCCTTGGAGAATCTCTTCTTTACCAGAAATTCACTTAAGTGCTCACACCATGACCTTGGCACTTGCTTCAACCCATACAAAGCCCTTTTGAGCTTGAAGACATGGTCTGGATGTTCAAAATCCTCAAATCCTAGTGGTTGTTCCACATAGACTTCCTCTTTAATATATCCATTTAGAAATGCACTTTTGACATCCATTTGATATAGCTTGAATTTCATCACTGATGCAATAACAAGAAGAATTCTTATTGCCTCCAGTCTAGCTATAGGTGCATATGTTTCATCATAATCGATTCCTTCCTCTTGGTAGTAGGCTTTTGCAACTAATCTTGCTTTATTTTTTATGATTTCTCTTGAATCATCCATCTTATTTCTGAAAACTCATTTTGTGCCTATCACCTACAGGTTATCTGTTCTTGGTACCAGTTCCCATACATTATTCCTCTTAAACTGGTTAAGTTTCTCTTGCATGGCCATCGTCCAATTTTCATCTGCAAGAGCATCTTCAACCCTTTTTTGTTCAATCTTATACATGTATGCAATATTCATGCAGAACTGATTCAGTTGCCTTCTTGTAGACACACCTCTTGTAATATCACCAATTATGTTGCCTAAAGAGACATTTTTAGGAACTTTTCATTCCTTAATTGATTCATTTATGGGAGAATCGATTACGTCTTCAGAATTCTCTTTTTCAGGAATTTCCTCATTTTCTTCCTCTTCTCCAGCAGAGTTGTCACCTTCTATATATTTTCTATTCTGTTGAGAATTAGCAGTTGTTTCAACATACTCGTCAAATGCAACGTGAACCGATTCTTCAACACACATTGTTCTCTTGTTGTATACCCAGTAAGCTTTGCTTGTAAGTGAATATCCTACAAAAATTGCTTCATTAGCCTTGGAGTCAAACTTACCAAGGTTTTCCTTTCCATTGTTTAGTATACAACATTTGCATCCGAAGATCCTTAGATGTGATATATTTGGCTTTCTTCCTTTGAAAAGTTCATATGGAGTTACTTTCAACATTGATCTTATCATAGTTGTGTTCAACACATAACATGTTGTACTTACTACATCTACCCAGAAATACTTTGTCATGTTCCTTTCATTCAGCATTGTTCTTGCTAGCTCTTCTAATGCCCTATTCTTTCTTTCAACCACACCATTTTGTTGAGGTGTTCTAGGTGCAGAGAAATTGTGAGATATTCTCATTTCCGCATAGTATTCATCAAATGCTTCATTATGAAATTCTTTGTCGTGGTCACTTCTAATCGATTTGATTTTGAGTTCCTTCTCATTTTAAATGATAGCAGAAAACTTCTTAAACACTTTGAATGTGTCACTCTTGACAGGGATGAAGAAGGTCCAAGTGAAGCGAGAATAGTCATCCACAATTACTAATCCATAAGAATTTCCACCTAGACTTTTCACCCTTGAGGGACCGAATAAATCCATGTGTAGAAGTTGTAGAGGTCTGGAAGTTGACATCTCCCTTTTGTTCTTGAAGGACTGCCTAGTTATTTTTCCCTTTTGGCATGCATCACATAGTTGCTCAGAACCGTAGTGAATGTTGGGAAGACCAATTACAAGATCCTTTGATACAAGTTTGTTCGGTTAACCCATGTTGATGTGTGTCAGTCTCTTGTGCCACAGCCAAGCATCATCTTCCTTAGTCATCAAACAAACGACACATTTGAATGACGTTCCTTTGAAGTCGATTATGTAGATATTATTATGTCTTTCTCCCACAAGTAACAACTCATCAATTGAACCGTTGCTGATCAGGAAATATTTAGGTTCAAAAGTAATCTTCAACCCTCTATCACATAGTTGACTGATGCTGAGTAGATTGTGCTTTAACCCTTCAACAAGATGTACATTCTTAATTTCATAGGAAGAAGGAGTTTTGATTTTACCTATACCGATGATCTTTCCTTTGTTGTTGTCACCGTATGTGACATAACCAGAAGTTTTGTGAGATACACTAATGAACTTTGTTGGATCTCTTGTCATATGTCTTAAGCATCCACTGTCCAGGTACCACATGGAGCTTTTCGTTCCTTGTCTCAAGCATTGTTCTGCTGTCTCAGATTTTGCCATTATGATGAGATTCTTTCCATGTAAACTTTCTTTATTTTCACTTTGAATCCTGTCATCTTTCTTCATGTTGAGAAATCTCGTAAATCTTTCAGCCTGCAGATTTAATCTTTGTCATCTGGAACTAAACTTGTTGACACAAGTAACTTCTTTGTTTCGTGAAATCTATGTTTCAAAATATTTATAGAAGCCATTAGTAACAGAGTTTGATCTTGCATTGCAAGTAGCTGATATCAATTCAAATGCAGATTCACTTGTTTGAGAAACAGAAGCCATTTTCAGGATCAGTCGATTTAAGGAAAAAGATAATCAACTTGTTTTTCAAATATCTTATAAAAACCAGCTCTGGTGCCAATTGTTCAAAACAGAATGACTTAATTTCTCACACCAAGAGGGGGGGGAGTGAATTGGTGAAATATAAAAACAATGTTTTCTTTAAATCTTTTTCGCAAAGTGAAAGCATTTAAAAGCTTTCTTGAAACGCAAGGAAAAAGATTTGTTTTTGCAGCGGAAATATAATCGATTAAGTACAGTAAGAAGTCGACTGAATAAAATAGTGTAGGGATAGAAAGATCAAATGCTGAGTTTTTATACTGGTTCGGCCAAGCCTACATCCAGTGTCCTTCCAACCATAGGAAGTCAATGCACTATAATGATCAAGGTTTTTACAACAAGGTTTTTATAGCGTCCTCACGTCAAAAATATAAAACACCTCTCTAACCCTCTAATCAAAATATAGGCATATACAAAACAAACTAGCAGCAAGAATCCCCTCTCCTGCAGTCTACACCCTTTGAGCCACCCTCAAAGTCGAGAACGCAACACGCTCTTCTTCTTGTAATCACAACAGGGAACCTCAATCCAATCTTCACAAGTTTGTAGCCTCTGATCTCTCAGTTACACCCAATGTGCAGAATATGATCAGCCTTTGTAAGTGCAGTTAACTTGCTCTTCAAGAATCCACAAGGAGATTATCACCACGGTCACTTCTTGTTTCTCGGAGCTCTTTCTCTCTTTTTGTAAGTATACACTTTCTGCAAAAGATATCAAAAAAATGTTAGATTCACAAAAGTTCTTACAGAAATCAAGTTCGCATCAATTTATAGATTTTCACAGTTCAGACGCATTTTAATCGACTTAGCTACTAATGCAGTCAAATATAACAATTTTGTTATAACAGTTAGCAACAATCAATGCAGTTAATTGAATGTACAATTAATTCAGTCGAATCACATTTAATGCTTGGTCAACATATTTAAAAATATAGTCGTTGTACCATTTAATACAAGCATTAACAAAATTTTAAAACTATAAAAGACTTAGTCCAATGCAGGTTGCATGTAATCGAATATGTAACACAGTTAAACAAAGTTTTGAAAAACTTTCACTTTGAAAATCTCACAGCACACTTTGAAAATGGTTTGTGTATAGCCACGAGTTTTAATCGACTCACTTCATAATGAAGTCAACTTAAAACTGTTGTTTTGCCACACAATTGAAAAGATCAACATAAGTGCTTGTGGTTTTCCTTCTATAAAACATGAAACATGCATTCATAAATAAAATCAAGGCTTAATAGCCTGTTTTGTCCCCAGTTTTGCTCGATTATGTCAATTTGGTTCCTGGTTTTAAAAAAGTGTCAACTTGGTCCTTACTTATTAAATTTTGCATCAAAATTGTCCCTTCCGTTAAATAGAAACAAACGGCGTTAAGGATTGATGATCTAGCAGTATTTAATGATAACATGTCATTACACGTTGAGGTGGATATTAAAGATATGATTTTTTTAATTGGGAAAAAATTGATTCAGAGTATTTTGATTTGTGGGAAATTAGGGCATTTCCTCAACAGAGTGGAGAAAGTGCGATGGAGAAGAGACTTCGTCCGCACCGGAAGAATTCATTTCCTTATCCACCAAACAAAACCTCAAACCTTCAAAATCCTAATTCAAAACCCTAATCCATTCCATGAAACCCTCCTCTCCTCTGTGTACCTCTCTCCCTTCCACCCTCTCTGATTCCATCTCCGCCTCCGTCCAATCCTTCCAGAACCTTCTAGGGTCCAACTCGAACAAAACCCTGTCTCCCCTCATTGTCCTCCCTCCAAGCGTCGCCGAAGCTCCTCCCGCTACTCCGAACCTGAACCAGTTGACGAGAAACCTGGACTTATCGCGCGCCTCGAAATTCTTGCCCACATTGCTCTGTTGTGCTTTTCGCATCCAAGAAAATTGTTCCTGCTCTCTGCTCTGCTTCCCGGCATTCAGGCTGAATCGCTTGCCCTGGATTGCTGAAGCTCCATGCTAGAACCCTCTACGCCTCGATCCAGTTCGTTTTGGAAGCGGAAAACCCAACGTACATGCCAGCGGAAAACCCAACCTCCATTGATGCACAAGAACAACAACCACAACGTTGTCCAAAACCCCAATCGAAAAGGGCCCCAAATTGTAGAACCCTAATCACGTAGAAGCCATCCCCACCGCGAGAATCCTCATCGCACATCAACATCATGCCTCCTCAGACCTACAAAGCAAGAGAACCAAACCAGAACATGGATAAATCACAACGCAGCCATTTCGAAATTTGGGTTGGCAGGGGCGTAAGAAAGAGGAGTTTAGGAGGTGGGGGTGGTGATAGGGTGTGGGAGGCGGAGCTGGGCAGAAGGGGAAGTGAGAGAGGGAGCAAGTGGGATAGATATTCGGTGGGGGAGTAGGATGCCATTGCCTGCAACACTCTTTTTGGAAGAAGAAGATTTGATCGAAGAAGGAGAAGTGGGACGCTAACTGTCACATTAATTATAATTAAAAGTAATTAAAAGTAATTAAAAGAAAAATATTAATCCAAATTAATTATAATTAAAGGAAATACTAAATACGTCACCACGCATACAATTTAGAAATGCCACGTCTTCTGCCAAATCATCCATCCTTAACGCCGTTTGTTTTTATTTAACGGAAGGGATAATCTTGATGCAAAATTTAATAAGTGAGGACCAAGTTGACACTTTTTTAAAACCATGAACCAAATTGACATAATCGAGCAAAATTGGGGACAAAAGAGGCTATTAAGCCTAAAATCAATTATATAGCACAGTGAAATGCTATGTATCAACACAATAATGTTCTCAATACTTTAAACAAATTTACACATTTATTAAACCATATACCATGTAAGCAATAGAACATGTAACACATAAACAATACATGTGTTATTAATTATGTTGTCATCATTAAAAACCATAAACTCTGAGATTGTAGGTTCAGCTAAACCAGTGCTCCCCTATCAACAATCTCAACAAAACCAATCGTTATCACAACCCCAAACTTGAAACTTTGCTTGTCCTCAAGCAAAACAAAATGTAACTCAGCCTAAACAACACTTCAATGATTCAGCATATCACAAACACTTTCTTCCAAGACAAGTAATCACCCATAGCTGCTTATCATACAAGTCTCAGTCAAGATATATTGATGCATTAGTCAATCAAATTCACTATGGTGCTTATATTATCCCAACATACAACAGATGCAAACTTATGAATGATCAACAGCTAGACAAGAATGTTATCTTATAATGCATGGAACTAATCTTCTCCAAAGACAATGTTTCACTCAAAAAGTGTTTCACTCAAGCACTCAAAAGTGAGGTACACTCATGCACTCTACTATCACCATGTCACATGAATCAACTTTGCCTTTCATTTAACCCTAATCAAACACACTCTCAAGCAAATTATCATTACAGGACTTTTCAAGCCTTGTAACGTGGCTGAGCTAAGAAGAAAAATTGGTTTTTCTGGACAACAAAGTTCCTTGAATTAAGAGAGTGCATAATTCATTCATTCACATGAACAATTCATCTTTTTTTTTTACTTTTTATGTGAGAAACGAAGTTTTCAAGTTATTCCCAACTTCACTTACATTGAGCTCATTCTTTTATTCTTTTATTTTTACTTTTGCTCAATGCTCTTTCACGAATTTCACAAAGTTCTTTTTGGTTTCTCACCACCCCAAACTTGAACCATTCTCCATTACCACATACACATAATCTATTCAACTCAAGGTAAGGATTTCAATAAGGGTTTTTCAACTTCCAAATTTTGTCTCAAAGAACAAAGGATAGAGAAAAACATTGATCTTTGTTGAGTTCACCTATACACATTGGCTCTAAGGGAGAAGAAAAACATGGCCTTACTCATTTGTAACAAGCAAGCAAGTTGTTTAATCATAGAAACTTAGGCAAAATCAATCATGCTTCCAAAGCAATAACATTCAATCAATCAAAAACTCTAGAGCCCAACCTCTCACAGGTTAACTCACGTTCCACAATTTGATAAACATCCTGTCCAGCACATTAATCACAATTAACATCAGGCATCAGTTTCTAATAATCATGAGCAACCACCTGTATATAAAACTTGATCATGCATCATCTCAACATCAATCACACAATAAAGTAGCACAAGATAGCAATTACTCATCAAAGATATTATAGCCAAACCATCCAAACATATCATTAAGCTGAGTACATAATTCAAAACCACAGTTCCACAAATTAAAGTTAAAGCAAAAGAAAACTCCTGTTAAGATAGCATTCATCAGTAAATGCTATCCAGCATCCATCAGTAGATGCTTCTCAACAAATATAGCATCCATTAGTAGATGCTCTCCACAATTCAACCCTGGCTATCATTTGAGTCATCCTTCTCATCTTCATCATCTTCCTCCTCATCTTCCTCTTCCTTGTCCTTTTCAGTTTGCTTTCACCGTTCGGTCACTATAGAACCGTTCGACTTTTACTTGTGCTTTTCAGTTTTACTTTTATCGTTCGGTTTATGATTATACCGTTCGGCTGTCTTTGTGTTTTAACTCATTTCAATTGTTTTGCTTAAATATCGTTCGGTCTGAATGTTAGAACCGTTCGGTCACCTATAGGACAGTTCGATATTCTTGTTTTCCACATCTCTTTCAGCGTTTTCAATTATGTTTCGTTTGTTTAATTTCCAATTTAATTTAGTTCATTTCTAATCACAAAAACATTTTCAACCCCCCCACTATTGTTTGACCTAAGTCTCGAACCACATTTGGTCCTTGAGAGACGACCTAGGAGTCACTTCCTAGTGTATACTGCATTTTAATTGCACATCGAATTTGTATGGGGTGCGACCACCATCAAATATTGGCGCTGTTGCTGGGGACCAACGGTTCGGTCATAAGTCTTTTGTTGTGTTAGTGTGTGTTGCGTTTTGTCTTGTGTTGTGAGTGCTTTGTTTTGTTTTGTGTGTGTTGTAATGTGTGTTGCATTTAGATAGTTTTAGTTGCATATTTTCATTGCATTATTCCTTTCCCCCTTCTTTCACCATGTCTACCTATTTTTATTATGAGCATACTGCTTCTCCTACTTATGCCTATAATTATGATTCTCCTTCTGCATGTTACTCTGATTATGGTTCTCATGCTGATTTCTATGTTGACAACAATATGACTCATCCTTCCACTCGTGAGAGTGCTCATTGGGAGCCGGTTACATCAAATGGGGATGATGATCATTGCGTTTTCACCTCTGGACTGATACATTTGCTGCCTAAGTTTCATGGTTTTGTAGGTGAATGCCCACATAAACATTTGGAGCAGTTCCATCTCATTTGCTCTACAATGAAACCTCCACATGTCCCGGATGATCACATTTTCTTAAGGGCATTTCCGCACTCAGTGCAAGGAGCAGCATGGGAGTGGCTTTATTATCTTCCTCCAAGATCTAAAGCCAGTTGGGAAAATCTTGAGCATTTGTTTTTGGACAAATTATTCCCTGCTCAACATAATTTTGATTCCTATGGTTACAGCAACAATCCTGGATGGAATTATCCTAACCTGGGATGGTATGGTACTCCACATCACCAATATGAGGAAGCACCATCTCAGAATGCTTGTATGCCTCCGCCAGTCCAGCAACAACAACAGTTGCAACTTCATGAGCTTGCTCAATTAGCTCCTCAGCCTTATACTTCTGAGCTTACATTGAAGGAGTTGCTGGAGCAGATGACCATGCAGAACATTCAGTTTCAGGAAACAAGAGCTCCGAATATGCAATTTTAGCAAGAGACTAGAGCATACATTCAAAACTTTACTGATCAGATGAGGCAGATGGCCACTCAACTCATTGAGGAACATTCTCAAGATATAGAGTTACCATTTTAGACTGTTTAGATTCCAGATGATGTTAGTGCCATTGACCTAGGAGATGGGAACCAGAGTCTTGTGCTCATTGTGCCACCTACTTTCCCACCTTCAGATGTCCCAACTCTTGCACTTGAAGAGAGAGATCCTGATAAAGATTTTGAGGACCAGGCAGGTATGAGTAACAATTTTGAGCTAGGTAGACCACCTTCATCTTCCACCACTCAATCAATCTTTAGGGAAGTGGAGGTAAACATACCTCAAATTGATTATGTTGTTGATGATTGTGTTATTCATGATTATGCTGTTGATAGGTATGTTGATGATTATATTGTTGATGAGCATGCTTTTAGTTCTCCCTCTCTGCATGATGAGAACCACTTTTTGGTATCACATCTGAATGTTTATTCTCCATGCACTGAACATGAATATGAGTTTGTGCCTGATATTGCTTCTAAAATTGAACTTGATTCATGTTCTGAGAGTATATATGATGTTCAGCCTATTACATTGGGATTGAGTTTTATACCTCTGCATGTCATTTCTTTGGAGCCACATTGCACTAACCATGTTGTAGGAGGTACATATGAAATTGACCAACAAGCACCCACAATGGTGAACAAAGATGCTCCCACACACAAAAGCTTAAATATCAATAGGCACCGACTAAACTCGCTCATCAAAATTACTTCTTCTTAGATCTAGCTGTGGAAGACATTTCCCTGCTTGATCAGATTTTGAGGATGAACCAGTGATGGAAAATTGGCAACTTCCACCATGACTAAGGGAGTTTTTCTTTTTCCCTTCTCCCCCTTTCCCTACTTTTATTGCACTTGTCCATGATCTGTTCACTGTTCTGATTTCTGATCTTATGCTTATGACACATTGAGAACACTGTGTAGTTTAAGTGTGGTCTATTGGGGGAGATTTTGATTTTTCTTTGTTAGCTTTTGTTTTCTTTGCTAAATTTTTTCTGTTTAGTTTGTTTTTGTCGTGTCTTGTGTACAGTTTTGCATGATTCTCTTCATTCCTAGATTTTGTTTAAGTTGTAGACTAGTCTTTCACTTCACTTGATTGATAGTTGGCTTGAAATCCTTGCTTTTCTTTGCTTGGAAAGATGATTATGAGGTTTGAGAGGTTGATTTGATTGTGACAATTACCTTGGAAGTGATAAAGGCACTTTTGTTCATGAGCCTCTCTAGCCAAATAAGCCTACTTTGTTTTGATCCTTTGATAACCCTTTTGAGCTTATACTTTCCTCATTTCTTTGTTTTGAAGCTCATACACTAGCCCTAAGTGAAAAATCATGTTTACCTTAACCTTAGGGAATTTTGGAGCTTTGGAAGTGTTTTGGGAACAAGTGTCGTCTTCTTGGGGATTCTTATGAATTGGCGAGTTGCTTCCTCTTCTTGTTTTGTTTTTGTAAACATGATGTGTATCTTGTCTCTTTCAATTGTGTCCTAAAGAGAGAGAAAAGAAAAAGAGACAAGATGAAAAAAGAAAAAAAATATAGAGAAAAATGAGAAAAATAAAAATCTATGAATAATGGAGTCAAGAAGAGGATTGAATTAGAGGTTTTGGGTGTGATTTGACTGTGTTTACACTTGTTTCCCATTCCTCCTCTATTTCTTTTGGTTTATAGCTTCTCATCCATATTTATCCTCCTTTGTCCTTGGCCCCATTATAACCATGAAAAGACCTTTCGATTTGAACATGCATATGTTTTGAGTGTTGATATTAGAGGCTTGCCAAGTCTGTTTGTGTTTGTTTTCTTGAGTGCATTGAGTTGACATTGCTTACCTTAGACACTTGATAGAAACACGATAGTGCATTTGTGAGGTTCTATTGCTTTTAGATTCACCTCTTGAGCTGATTGATTATTTTACCATCTTTTGGAATTGCTTGGATGATTTCTATGAGTATCTGTATTCTTTGATTATTTGTGTGAAGGATTTTTTTTTCAGAATCATTGAAGATTGTGTAATTCTGTTTTGTGTCTTGTGTGTCTTTTTTGTTTCTGTGTCTGGATGTTTATGTGTCATTCTGTTTAAATCTACTTATTTTCTCAATTAATTCGAAATTAGTGTTTTAAGATATTACTTTTTTCTCATGATTTTTCAAATTGAATTCTCATATGGAAATGTAAAATTCCACTAATTTGATAGATTTTTTTGATCCTTTTTAATAGTATTGCTCATTTTACTAAAATGTTGTTCTCTTGTTTCCAGAAGAGGAAATTTGATAAATATATGAGATGTCATGAAAGTGTTGTCCATGGACATATCAATAGAAAGAAACATGGTAATGAAAATGGATCCTAGATGATAAAATAAAATATTGCACTAACTATAGTCAATGTTGTCCTCACTTATGTGTCTTTGACATCTTTATTGAAGGGTCAAACCCATTGAAACAACACTCTTCGAAAATGTTTGGTGATTGCTACTACTAATAGTACTAAGAGAACAATGAAGGAGAAATCAACTTTGAAATTATCAAAAGCTCTAAAACCATTGCTCAATACGAATTTTGATAAGTCAAATGAGATTTCACATTCTTCATACTTAGAAAATGAAGATATTGAGCTGCATCAAACACATAACAAGTCATTATCAGACGATAATGAAATTCCAAGGCTAGATATTCCTATTGGATGTCGTTTTCAAGCTGAAGTTCCTAAGTGGGAAGGCACAATAAATTAAAGAATGATGATGATTCAAAGTGGCTAGGTGTTCAAGTTTGGCCAATGCCTAATATTATTGAAAACCACAAAGAAGGTATTAGGGAAGGTAGGCCTGACTCGTGTTATTGTAAAGGCTTAAATGCTTACTTCATTCCCATGTTAAGAGATGGATTTTTGTTTAGTACCCGATTTTAAAAATGAAGACATTGGGTCTCTATGTTATGAAAAGTGTATGACTTTAGTCCTATCTGTTTAACGGTGTTAAAATTGATAACGTTGAACATACGTAGATGTGAGGTGTGCAAGAAATGTCGTCGTGGTAGCTAGGGTTTCTTTTCCCATCCAGGAACATGGAAAGGTTGGGGTTCCCTCTTCATCGCGGCATTCATCTGCCTCTACTCCGAACAGATCAACGCCGCTCCTCTTGGCCAGCCAAGCACATCGTTGGCGTTGACAACGCCAACGTTGGAAGCGTCGATGCCCGTCACGGCCCTCCTCCTTTGGCTCGCTCTCTTTCACACATGGGAGAGAAACATAGCCAACGCGAGGCATTGCTCGTCGTCGCTTTAAAATACTAATCCAAAATTGAAAACCCTACTTTAAAATCTTTTCAGAACCCTATTTCGCGAACTAGTCCCAACCAAACCCTCGTCTCGCTCAAAAATCTTATCCAAGGTCCAATTACCTTCTCGGGTTGGTTCCCAAGCCCAAACCTCTCTCCCTCTCTCTGGAAAACCCAAGATCCCACTCCTTCCAGCCCTGAAGCTCGGTTTTCGGGCTTCCGCTTCCAACTCCGTCGATTGGCATCTTTACCGTTAGTTTCCCACTCTAAAACCTAGTAATTTTCCTTTCTCCTAATCTATTTCTCTGGATTTACATGCTTTTGTTTTTGCTGTTATACACAGCCTCTGAGAATTTTCTCTCTCTAATTTAGCTTTTTCTCTCTCTTCAATATTCAGCTTTATATTTTGGCAATAATCTTCCATAGAGTTCCTTGGTTGAAGTAGCCTTTCCTTGCACGTTTGAATCCATAGAAATTTTTCTTCAAGTTGCAATAAACTTTCATACAATGTGCTCAGGCTGCCAAATTTAACTGGTTGTATATTAGACTCCTTAGCCATGAGTCTAGCAATAACCCTAAAGGCAATGTTAAGAAACTCAGTAGAACATCTACAAACTCTTTCCCTGCTTCAGCAAAGACCACTTTATTGTTCTCTTTGTTTACCAAAACTTTCAGGGAAACTGTGTGATCTTCATCCCCTGATTGAGTTGCAAATTCAGTCATTGTGGCTTGACGATCACAAATTAGCTTTGCCAAACTCTTCTTATTGAGAGCACAATCGTTTGAAAAATTACAACTTTTCATGTTTAATTCGGTTCACTTGGTACCGATGAAAGAAGATCATAACTTTACCTGTTCTAGTTTTTAGACAGTTTTGAAAAGGAAAATTTTGGTTTTGTTACTCATGATCATAATATTAGAATTCTTAAATATCACTCTTTTTAATGAACAAAATATTACAAAAAATTAATAAATTTTTAAATAATATTTCCACTGTAATTAAAGCTTCTCAAACTATTCATCTTCTATTTACTCCAGTTTTAACTTTTTCTTCACATTCGTCTTAAAAGAGGCGGCACAATATTTTTTTAAAATTATCAATAATCGGGAACGTGAGAGGTTCTTAAGAAACACAATTTTCTAAGACAATAAGAAAGAGAGAGAAAAAGCTTGAGAGAGAAAAAGTTGGACAGTAGAGTAGAGAAGAAAAAAAGTACGTTACATCAGCATGAAGTTAACGTCGTTGGTCTCAACTTAACAGACATGATTTTATTCATACATTTTTCATAACATAGGGACCCAATGTCTTCATTTTTAAAACCGGATACTAAATAGAAATTCACATCTTAACATGAGACGAAGTAAGCATTTAAGCCTATTGTAAAAATTCAGGATCAAATGAATATTAAGGAAGAAAGGGAACTTTTGAAATTAGAGACTGGTGCAACATTTTCAAGTTGAAAGTTTGATGAGATGGGAGAAGAATTGTCACATTCATGGACATTAGAAGAGGATAAGAAATTTGAATCTCTAATGAAATTAAATAAATCTTCAAAGACCAACAATTTTTGGAAGCTTGTCATAAAGAATTTTCCATCGAAATCATTGAAATGTGTGGTAAATTACTATCATAATGTATATCCCAATATATCTTTGCATGAAGTTGACAGTGACATTGATCAAGATGATAACTTCAATAAAAATTATTCATGGAAAGGTATGATTATAATTTGTCTTACAATATTATGGATAACAAATTTTCTATTTTATATGTTATAAGTTCATATATGAAGAATAATTATTTTGGTTGTTGACCTTCAATCTTCTTTCGGTTTTATAAATTTTAAAAAATAGTAATATAATTTCTATTGATGTCACCACAACATATAAATAAATTTATGTGTTCACTTGTATTATTAATTTATATGAATATTCTTCGAATTTATTTTATTGTGTAGTATTGAAAGCATATGCATAATTATAATTCACAATTATTCATTGAAGTTAAATGATTATAAATTTGGTACATAATGTCTTATTACAGGAAGGAACAAATTTCTTATCACTTCATCCTAGATGAGGACTTTGGAATTAGTCTTTTGGGGAAAGCAGCCTCTAGGTAGAGAACATATATGGTTTTATCTATGTAAATCTTACTTAATGCACCATATTCTTAAGGGTATGATTTTGGATGAATGTATTATTTATCAAATTTGAGAATGTTGTTGGCTCATTTTTTGTATTTAATGTAATATGTAATATTAAATATTTAGACAATTTTTAATTATTTTCATATTTCTTTAGTTTACTTATTACGCGTTGATAATTCATTTTTTTAATCATAGTTACTTGTGCCAAATATTAAAAATGATTCAGGTTCAACTTTTGATGTGGCTTAATAATAAACACTTATCATAAATATTGGTGATAGATTTAATGTTAAAAGCTTGACTTTTGGTGGGTAATTGTTGAAAGAGATTATTTGAATTGTATAAAGATAGAGTGAACTAAGTCAAAATCAAATTATTATGTTAAATTGTTACAATATTTTAGAGTAAAACAAAGTTGTTAGCTATGACTTTTAACTAAACAATATATCTCCATTCCAATAATTGGTATTACATACAATGTCACAAATTCAATTCTCAGTAAAATGGAAAGATAAAAAATATGCTTCACCGATATCATTTTGTCGCCTAACTATATTGAATGAAAAATTTACGAGTTGTTTTCTATCTTTATTTTATATAGATTCTTAGTTCATCTCATTGTAATTGTTGTTCGTGAATGTTCATTTAAATCCATTGGTTAGACTATCTTATTATTCTTTTTATTCACTTTTTATATTATTTTTTCATTTATTTTTTACATTAATTTTTTCTTTTATCCTTAATTTCTACATTAACTTTTACTGTTTTCTTTTTTGTTATTGTAATTTATTTCATCTAATTTTTTCACCCACTTTTTTATATTATTTCTTTCATTTATTTTTCATATTATTTTTTTTCTATTCACTTTTTTATTATATTTTATTCATTTAATTTCTCCATCCACTTTTTGTATTATTTTTTTTACTTATTTTTCATATTAACTTTTTCCAATTTTCTTACTAACTCTTTTTTAAAATTATATTTTATCCACCACTTTCACTATTCAGGACACTATAAATACTCATTTATTTTTCACTCCATTTTTTACAACATATTTTCAAGTACACACATTTCTTTTCTCATACTCCATCATTCTTCAACAACACACCCCTTTTCTTCCACACCATTACTGATGTGATCATGGATGGGCCAAGTAATGAAGAGAATAAAAGGATGACAAGAAGCATGACTAAAAGCAATCATTTTATTTCTTGTCTTCTTTATACATTTGTACCAAAAAAAGTAGAATAGGTTTCTTTTGGGCGTATATTTGCCTTTTGATTTCTTTCTCTTAGTTCTTGTGAATAATTGCTTATAAACTCTTCTTTCTCTTTAAGAACAAGCAATGTGGGACTATCCATGGCTTGATCTTAAAAAGAAGAGAAGAGAAAGTGAGCATTCTAGGCGTGTAGGAGTTAGTAGCATAGATAGTTTTCATGTTTTGAACTATAGGAGAACTAGTTGCCTTATAAACCCTTTGGAGTGGAGAGAATTGAGCAATGTGGGACTCAAAAGTCCCTAGAAGACCTGCAGCAGCTGCTGGACGGACTACACCTTCAAAAGTCCCACATCTCCTAGATCTTGCATCTTAGCTCACTCCAAAGGTTATATAAGAAGGCTTAGGGGTCTCCTTTTTGTACACCTTTGCATTGAATGAAATTTGAGTTGAATTGCAATCTTGCATTCTTCTTTGAGATAGAATTCTGTCTCTAAAGTCCCAAATTTGGGCAAGCCTTATCTTGCTCAAGCAAGTGGCGGTCCTCTTCATGATGCTTATCTTGGAAGCTTGTTCAAGTGGCGCATCTTCATTTCCTAAGTTTCCTTTTCTCTAATCTCTTACATTTTTAATTTCTCTTCAATTTCTTAAATGTCATTTAGTATATTCTCTCTAGGTATGCACTTCCCCATCAATTACTATTTTCTATCATCACCTTAATTTCATCACTCTTACCATATTGTCCTCATTTCCTATTTTCCTTCTTCATACTCCACCATCATCAAACACTTCAACACATTTCTTCTCCTCCATATCACCATCTTCATATTGTAAAGCTTCCATTTTCACCTGCCTCTCGATTGGGTTATCTCCACATTGTACATCCAGGTTCTCATCTCTTCAATTTTCTTTTGTTTAAATTATGTTGTTAGAGTTTTTCTTATTTGAATTTTGCACTTCTATGTTTGATTGTCATGTTATATATAAGATTTATTTGACCATTAATTTTCTTCATAATTTTTTTGTCATGTCAAGTCTCGAATTTGGTTAATAATAATTATTTTTTTATTGTTATTAATGTTTTTATAATTCTTCTGATTGTCATGTCAAATCTCGGATTTGCTTGATAATTGTTTTCTTCATGATTATTTCTATTGTCATGTCAAATCACAAATTTGCTTGATAATTACCTTCTTCATAATCATCTCGATTGTCATGTCAAAATCTCGAATTTGCTTGATAATTTACCTTCTTCATAATCATCCTGATTGTCATGTTAAGTCTCAAATTTGTTCAACAATTAGATAAAAAATTATAAAGTAATTTTTGTGTAAATAAATGTAAATATTCGTATGATTGTTTTTTGTCATCTAAATTTTTCTTTAGCGTGTCAAAATTAAAAAATATATATATATATATATATATAATTAAAAAAATGATTTTATCTTTCATATGCTTTTTGTGAACGTTTGATTATTTGTATTATGTTATTTTTTTAAAATATAGCAAAAAAATCATAAAATCCCTAAAATAAAAAGTATCACTCTCTTTCAAATCAAGATTGCTAGAACTACGTCATCCATGATTTTTCATCACAAATGAAAATACGTAGGAGCGAGGTCAAATATTGTGAGGTTCACTTCCAAAATATCCAAAATTATCCATGATCATTCCGAGACAAATTTCCAGAAAAGTTTTCAAATAATTTCTCAAACAATCATCCAAACATATTTTCCAAAAGAACTACTTATCTCTGATTTCTCGCATGAGAACACTAAGGAACGAGGTCCATCATTGTTGGGCTTTCCAAAAAACAATATTGTTTGTTTCCTGTTGTCTTGCTTGGAAAAATAACATTTTGAAAACCACATAATCTTTGCATATTTAATTAAGGTATTGTCTTTGGACAGGCATACCTCTACTACGCGTAAACGAGTTTCGAACTTAAAAATCTGATTTCGTAAGCCATGTTTTATTTTTATGGTTTGTTTTTGTAGTTTCTTAGAAGAAAGTATGACAACAATATTTTCAAAACTCTGTTTATTTTTCTTTTTAAAGGGTTTCATCATCCCGTCGCGATAAGTTATATATATATATTTGTAATATAACAAAATATGGTGATAAGTTATTTTATATATCTTAATTATGTAAAAAATATGATAATAAAATATTATATCATAAAATATTAAGCGAAAATATCTTAATCATATAATACAATATGATAATGTATTTAAATTTATAGGATATTTATCATAAAATATTACTATATAAATCTTAAAGATATTTCGTAATAATTGGGAAGAATACATGTAAGAACCTGGAAATTAATTAGAAAACTTAATGGGGTATTAAGTTAATGAAACCAGAAATTGTTCCTTTAAAAGCTATTTTTAAACATATTCTGGTGCATTAACCCAAGTCCATTCTCTCTCTAGAACTCAATCTTCTTCTCTTTGTCTTCTCTCTATCATTCCCTCACATTCAGCCATTGCATGTTTGATTATGTGGTTCTCAAGTGACAGCGGCGCAAAGAGCTTCGTAACCATCCGTTTAGATTCTCGTTCTTCAACGGGTAAGTCGTTTCCCCTTTCTCCTCCGTGATTTGGGAACCTAGGGCATGCATCTCTACTGGTTGCATGTAGTTAGAAATATTCCTTTCCATTTCCTCTGTTCATTCTAGCTCTAAGAGTTGTTTTCTATCACTAATTTGGTGAATGTAGGGTATTGTGCGTTTTGTTGTGAGATGATATGTGAAGTTGTTGTTGTAAGTTGTACTGTGAGAACCCTAGGTAAGGGGAGCTAGACATTCTTCTGATTTTTTTAGTGTATGATGTGCATGTGTGTTGAAATCTGAACTGATATGCTGTTTGAGATGTTATTTAATTTTGGTAGCTTAATTTGCGTATGCTGAAGTGTTGAATTTGTGAACCTGTGAGGTGATGTTAATAAACTATATTGGATGCGTTGGACTATGGAAATTGTTCATGTTAGTAGTATTTTAAGTAGAAGGTGGTTATAACCTGGATGTGGCGGAAGCATAGTGAAATACTAGTGTTGAGGAACTGTTGAGGGGAAGTGAGATAGTGATTCTGAGCTTGAAGGAGAGAGATGGAATCAGAAAAGTCAACCAAAAACCAGAAAAGTCAACCAGTCAACCAGAAAAGTCAACCAGAAAAGTCAACCAGTCAACCAGTCAACCAAAAAGTCAACCAGTCAACCAGAATACGAAAAAAGTCAACCAGACGAGTTTTGGGCCAATTTTATGCGATTTTATGATCTGTTTGGGCCTGGACCCGTTTTCTATTATTTTTATGTCATATTTAAAGACCTAGATGTCTTAGAGTTGGTATCTTTGGCAGAAACAAAGCAAACACTCTCTCTTCCACCCCTTTGCAGGAGGATCTTGGATGCTCAGGATACCTCTTCACCTTTCTAGGGTTTTATCTTTTATTCTTTCATTATTGTTCATCTAGGTTCACCATGAATATGGTGAACTAAACCTTGTATGTTTGTTGGGGAATCAATGTAATCTTTTGAAGCTCTCATATATGGAATTTGTGCTTGCATCTTAATCTAAGATTTATGCTTTCCTTCATCATTAGTTAGGGTTTTTCCTCTTTGCCTAATGCTTGCTTTGTTTAACTCATTCAATGCATGATTATTGATTTTGTCGACACGGGAACGTACGGGGAAGTCTAGATCCGGGGAATTACTCCTAATAGTATATTGGTTGCCTTAAGCTCCTGTGCTAAAAAAACTAATTATTAGAAATGCTAGGAATTGTATGAACTCGTAATTAGGGAGAAGCCTTCTTGAAAGGTAATTTAGAGAGTGGCATTAACAATGATGACTTGAATGTTGAATTCCTAAAATATATGAGAGTGGATAAGATGAAATTGACCCCCAACAACATATTCATCAATATATTTCATTGAAAGTGCTTGTCTCTTGTTTTAGCCATTGATCAACCTCATGCATACATGTTTATTTTCGTCTTTTGCATATTAAACTCCACTTATTTCGTTCTTAAGTCTTAGCTAATCAACGAACCACACAACTAAACTAGGTCGTGAGTCCTTTGGGAGAACGATACTTGGTCTTACCGAGTTTATTACTTGAAACGATTCGGTCATACTTGCCGATTGTTCAACAAGTTTGTGACATCATATTTTGGTGATCATAAATTTGTCCATCAATAACCCATTAAATTGATTGCTCTTCACCAGTTGGATCAATGCTGGTTTGACCTCCATGTTAGCTGCATTGACTCTAGGTCTAGCTATACTGTTAAAGTGCTGAGGTCCAGCTGTATTGGTGTAATCAGCAAGAGTTCTTCTGATATTATTGTTCTCCATATTTTCTGTGCTATGGTCAGAACCTTGTGGTGATGGTTGCAACAGAGTTTCCGGAGGAGGGAAAAGTTCTCTAGATGTTCGGATTCTTCTCCTCCGTCTACTCTCGTCTAAACCTTCAAGAAGAGGTTCTACAGTTATCTTGCTCCTTGTTCGAATTGCCTCCTACATACACAAGAGAACAAAACCCTAGAATATTTGGTTAGCACAAAAAGATATAGGAGAAGATATAAGATTCAGAGAATAAAATAAAATAAAAATAAAAACAGAAAATAAAATAAAATAAAATAAAATAAAATAAAATAAAAACAGAAATTCAAATTTAAAGTCAAAGATAATCAATAATCACACAAATTAACCAGTTAAACCACGAGTCCCCGGCAACGGCGCCAAAAACTTGATGACAAATTTATGAACACCGAAAAACGGCGCCACAAATTTGTTGAACAATCGGCAAGTGTGACCGAATCGTTTCAAGTAATAAACTCGGTAAGACCAAGTATCGTTCTCCCAAAGGACTCACGGCCTAGTTTAGTTATGTGATTCGTTGATTAGCTAAGACTTAAGAACGAAATAATTGGATTTTACTATACAAAAGACGAAAATAAACATGTATGCATGAGTGTGATCAATGGCTAAAGCAAAATGCAAACACTTTCAATGGAATATATGGGTAAGTATGTTGTTGGGGTTATCAATTTCATCTTATCCACTCTCATATACTTTAGGAATTCAACATTCAATTCATCATTGTTAATGCCACTCTCTAAATTACCTTTCAAGAAAGCTTCTCCCTAATTACGAGTTCATACGATTCCTAGCATTCCTAATAATTAGTTTTTTTAGCACAGGAGCTTAAGGCAACCAATATACTATTGGGAGAAATTCCCCGGATCTAGATTTCCCCATACGTTCTCGTATCGACAAAATCAATAATCATGCATTGAATGAGTTAAACAAAGCAAGCATTGAGCAAAGAGGAAAAACCCTAACTAATGATGAAAGAAAGCATAGGTCTTAAATATAAGATGTAAACACAAATTCCATATATGAGAGCTTCAAAAGATTACATTGATTCCCCAACAAACATACAAGGTTTAGTTCACCATATTCATGGTGAACCTAGATGAACAATAATGAAAGAATGAAAGATAAAACCCTAGAAAGGTGAAGAGGTAGCCTAAGCATCCAAGATCCTCCTTCAAAGGGGTGGAAGAGAGAGTGTTTGCTTCGTTTCTGCCAAAGATACAAACCCTAGAACGTCCTAAAGCTTATATACTATTCTAAAATTACAGAAAATTTAGGCCCAAGCCCATAAGTGTGCCGCTCAGCGGTAAGTGCGTGAGTCGTTTTCTCCCCTCAGCGGTGCCAACGTGAACTCCTGAGTGCTGCTCAACGGTAAACTGCCGCTGAGCGGCAGTTGCGGCTTCTCCTTTTGCACTTTTTGATGTCTTTTCTAATTCCATCTCTCTCCTTCTTCACTTCTTTCATCAAATTCACCTTAAAACCTGCACAAAAACACTGAAATCAAGCATAAACTTGTCCAGCTCTCTTATTTCTGAAAATATGAACAAAAGCATGATTTCAAGCTAGTTTCTAAGTGTTAAAGCTAGTTTCCACTCAAGTTTGGGGTTTGGTGAGAGCATTACTGTTGGGGGCTGATTTCTTCACATTCCTAGAGCATTTTTCACTCATCTAGCATCTCCACCCAAGTAAGTACAAGCATTTTACATTCTAGGGTTTTTGAAAGCATGAATTGATATGAACATGGTTGTCTAAGCATGATTCTTTAGGGATTTTGATTTTTATGCATGATTAGATTAATTAATTGCTGTTTGAACCGATTAAAATGCTTAATTTGGGTCTAGAACTAGGAATATTGCATGTGGGTGGAGATTAGACCATTTTTGAAAGCAATTTGCAAAATATGAAGAATCGCTGCTTAGCAAAAATTTCCCCTAAGCGTGATTCTGGTAGACTGATGTTTTTGTGCTTTTTGGCTTGCTGGTTTGATGCACAGGTTGCATTGAGGGGTTTTGTTTGCCCTCAGCGGTGATAGGAATAATCTTAGGGTGTTGTTTGTAGTTTACTAATGTTTAATGATGTTTCTTGTGGTTTTGTGAATTGTGTTTGATGTAGGGATGGCTTCCTCATCAGGCAAGAGGATCAAGACTTTGGGATCAAAGAGGAAGGATAAGGAACCAGACCGCTCTTACTCCTACAAGTTCCTTTCCCGCAAGCATGCACGACACTTCAATGTTGTCCAAGATAGGAGGCTATTAATGGAAAGAAAGGCTGGACTCATACTTGATTTTTCTCCCCAGTTTGGAGAGCAATTGGAGAACAGGAACTAAGGGAAGTTAGCCACTTATCCTGCACCAGCTAACATAGTAGTGGTGAAAGAATTCTACACCAACACAAGGAGGTTGGGTTATCATCCTACTGAGGATTATTTGAGCTATGTTAAAGGACACGTCATTCGGTATGACCCTGACTCCATTAATAGATTTTTAGACACTGAATGGGTTGGTGAGTAGTGTCAGTTTGCTTTAAATATGGAAGAAGGATCAAACTTTGGTGATGTGGAAAGTGTGCTATGTGTGCCTAAAGGGTACTTTCGAAGAAACAGGAATGGTGCAGTTGTGAACATCAGGAGAGCTCATCTTACTCCTCTAACAAAGTATTGGATGGCATTTTCTCATGCCAACATCCAGCCATGCTCACATGTCTCGGATATTACTGTCAGCAGGGCACTTCTTTTGTACTGTGTGCTAAGAGGGATGAGCATTAACATTGGACAGGTCATAGCCAATGAGATATAGGTGTGTGCCAACACTATGAACAAAGCACCCTTGGGGCATCCCTCTTTGATTACACACCTATGTGAGCTAGCTGGAGTGAATATCTTTGCACCACCATTTGAGAGGCCTAGGAAAGCTATTGATGAGGCCTATTACAAACAGTATTGTGGAGGTGATGAGGTAGCTCAGCCAGTACCACCGCGCCGTCCTCATAGAGAGAGAGGACACCAAAGGGCAAGGCATCTGCAGAGCCTCAAGAGGCAGAGCCATTTCAGATGAGGGACATGCATATGTCTCTTATAGATGCTAGGATGCAATCCATTCATAAAGGGCAGGTGGCCAAACCTAAGATGATCATTGGGATGTATGATACACCCCCAACACATAGGTGGACCATGGATGAGTTTCATAATGTGGTGGCATGGCCAGAGGAGCAAGCCCAAGGTAGTAGAGTTAAAGCAGCTGCAGCTTCAACTATGGATGATGAGGATGCTTTTGAAGATGTTGAGGATGATGAAGAGGAGGAAGATTCAGATGACAGCATGGGTTGATGAGGAGGTGAGATAACATCTACCGATGAATGTTATGACCTCTAGAGCAAGATTTTTTATCTTTTGTTTTGTACTGTTGAACTTATTTGCTTCTGTTTTTAGAATTGGGTGTGATGTACTCAGTTTGAAACTTTATCTGCTATGATGTTTTGTTTGTGATTTATGCATGATGAGTATTGCTTTATGATGCTTGAATATTGATTGATGTTGAGATTGTGCATTATATACTGATATACAGGTGGTGGTTCACGAGCTATGTGAACAAATGCATGATGTTGTGATTGTGATTATGATGCTAAGCAGGATGTGTATGTGGAATGTTGAATGAGCCTATATGTGAGGTTTTGAACTCCATAGTTTTTGTGATTGAATGTTATTACATTGAAAGCATGAATGACTTTGCCCAAGTTTCTATGATTGAATCACTTGCTTGTATGTATCATATGATCAAGGCCATCTGTTGTTACCCTTATTAGCCAAATGCATGATTTTAGCCTAATAAAAGAGAGCACAATGTGTTTTATCCTTTGAACCCTTAGCTTTGAACATGATAGAAAACCCTTTTTGAAAAGTTTTACCTTGAGTTGAGTTGAAAATATCTTGTGGTATTGATAAATGTTCAAGTTTGGGGTTGTTGGGAAGTCTATAAAGGGAATATGAAAAGCATTGAGCTAAGCATATGAAAAGCAAAATAAAAAGGAAAGAAAAGAAAGAAAAAGAGAAAGGCTCAATGCAAAAGAAAGTTGGGAAGAAGGAAGAATGGTTGTGTTTAGATGATTCACTTAACTCAAGGATTTTGTGATCCAGAAAAACCAATTTTATTGTTAGCCCAGCCACGTTATAAGTCATAGAAAATTCGTTGTGATGATACTTGCTTGTGAATGTGTTTGATTATGGTTAAATGAAAGGCAAAGTTAATTCATGTGACATTGTGATAGTAGAGTGAAGGGGTGACCTCTTATATACTTGTGTGTTTGAGTAAAAAACTTTATCTGGTGAGGAAAGATTCCATGAGCACATGATTACATTTATGCCTAGTTGATTGGTCATTCATGAGAATAGCATTTGTTGGATACTATGTGATTATGTGAACACTAAAACATGTGTGCATCTTGACCGAATTCTTTGTGTTGAGCTGATTTGAGTAATTACTTATCTTGAAAGAAGGAGTTTTGAATGTGGTGAACCATTGTATGGATTGATGGAAGATTGAGTTACATCTTGTTTGCTTGAGGGCAAGCAAAGTTCTAAGTTTGGGGTTGTGATAACAGTTGAAAAACTGTTATTTTTATACTTAATTTTGACATCAAAAACAACTTTTATGACTTAGAAACTAGCTCGGAATCATGCTTTTGCTTATGTTTTGGAAATAAGAGAGTTGGATGGGTTCTATGCTTGGTTTTCCTTATTTTTGCATGTTTTAAGATGAATTGAATGAAAGAAGTGAAGTAGCCAGAAGTTGGACTCAGAAAAGGAAGAAAAAGTGCACAAAAGAAGAGCCGCAAGTACCGCTCAACGCCACTTTCACCGCTCAGCGCCACTTTGAAGTCCCGCACTCAACGCTGAGGGATAAAACTGCAGCTGAGCGTCAAAATAGAAGAATCGCACTTATCGTTAAGCTGTAATTACCGCTGAGTGCCATTTTATTGGGTCTTGGGCCAATTTTCTGTAATTTTTAGGAAGCTATATAAGGTTTTGGCCGAAGTAGGGTTAGTATCTTTGGACAGAACGAAGCAAAATCACATTTTCTTCACCCCTTGGAGGAGGATTTTGGATGCTCCAGCTCTATTCTTCACCTTCTAGGGTTCTATCTTTCATTCTTTCATTGTTTTTCATCTAGTTTCACCATGATTATGGTGAACTAAACCTTCATTGTTGTTGGGGAACCGATGTAATCCTTTGAAACTCTCATGTACTGAATTGGTTCATTAATCTATATGCTTTCTTTCATTAATTGTTAGGGTTTTTCTTCTATACTTTATGCATGCTTTGTTTAACTCATTCAATTGTATGATCATTGATATTATTTGTATAGACACATATAAGTAAATCTAGAACTGAAGAAATTCTCCCAAGAGCAATATTGCCTAGACATAGGGATAGGAGGATTGGTTGTCTTTAAGCTTCTGTGCGAATGTAATGCATGAATAATTACTAGGGAGACAAGACATTGTAAACTAGTGATTAGGAGTAGGCTTTCCTCACCGAGACATCGGGTTTATGGTAAATTAGAAAGTGGCATTAACATTAATGAAGAAAGATGAATTCTTGAATGCATGAGAGTGGATAGGATGAATCGGAAACCCCAACAACATAATCATTCATATTATACATCAACCGTTTTTGCCTCTTTCAAGTCCATTGATCAAAACTTTGCCTTCATTTTTCTTTTTCATAATTCAACAACAATATTTTCGGTTATAAGTCTAAGATAATCAACAATCACATAACTGTTTAGGTTGTGAGTCCTTTGGGAAACGATACTTGGTCTTACCATTTTACTATTACTTGATACGATTCGGTACACTTGTCGAGGGTTAACTTGTTGATGTCTTTGCATTTGAAACCAACAATCTCGTTTTATTTAAGTCTTAATTAATTGAGTTATCACACAGTTGTTTAGTGTCGAGAGTCTTTAGGGATACGATACTTGGTTCTACCATTTTATATTACTTGTACGATTCGGTACACTTGTCGATCCATCAACAAGCTTTTGGTTTCGTTTCTGGAGATCAAAAATATTGTTAAAAAAGGATTCGCTTGGATCGAAGGTCGTGACTGATCAGCCCGAAGAGAAGGTCTAGACAAGCTATTTTGAAATTAAGGTCGAGACAGACCCAACCAAAGGTCCAAACTGGCAAACCTAAGCGAAGGTCGATTTGAGCTAAAGTTTTGCTTTTATACTAATTATTGTTTATATGTCAAATAATGTATTTTAAAAAATTAATACTTTTTTCATGTTTAAGAGAATGTCAATGGGCTCGCATTAACCCATAAGCTTTTATGAGCATTTTGGCCCCGTGCGATTTTCCAATGACGAGCTTTTTGGCCTTGTGGGCCTTTTTGGCCACTTCACATCTGTATAAGGGCCAAATTTTTATATATTAGTAAGTTATTTAAGTAACTGAATACATAAGAACCATAAAACTATTATTTACATCCAAGTAGAAAGTTGGAACAATAATGTAAATTCTTAAATATGTTTCAGAGAAACAACATCAAATTCTTGTTTTGAGATGTTGGCTCAACATATAGCGATAAGAAAATAATTTAGAAGAGCACAACATCCTTATACTGAAGTGCAAACATACATAACTGATAAAAAAGACTAAACCTCAAACATCAGGTTATCTTCGGGCTATCTTTTGAAATACTACAAGCCAAAAATTATGTCAAGACCAATTTTTGACATTGTGAAACAGAGAAAATTAATTAAGAAATCATTATAAGAAAATGTTAAATAGCTAACGAAATTTTGTTAACAAGTTACAAAATTTTAATTATCAACAAGAATATTCCTTAATAATGGACTCACTATTAAAATTCCTCAGTAATATCCTTTGGTAATTTAAAATTTTTATTACTAAAAGAAATTTTGGTTGGTAACTTTTATCGATAGCAATAGTGGTGTAAACGAAAACAACAGAGGTAGTAGTAATAGAGACGGGTGCGATGGAAGAGTACTATCTCCTGAACATATATGAGAAGAACTTGGGAAAGAACATTTTCAATTCAAAGGATATATTACAAGGTCAAAGATCAAAACGCACCCACCTTGAATCTTATAATGTTCCATGAAGGAGAGAACCTAAAGAACATGAAGATCATAACCACAATTGAAGAATAATTTAGGAAATTGAATAAATTGCAATTTTATTTTAACTTTACATAAAGTTAAATTCGTTGGGCTAGCCAGTTTGTGTTTGTTGGGTAAGTGACCTCGCTAGACGAAAGTCTGCGTTTGTAATTTTTAATTTCTATTCTTTTTATGTGTTTTGGGCTTTGAGCTTTATTTTAGGGTTTTTAGATTTTTTTTTAATTTATGTGCCTATATATAGAGTTATCAAAAGCTTATGTAAACATTGTTGAGTCATATTATATGCATTTGCATTCTTTGAGAGAGGATTATCTTGGTTGTTGAATTAGAACTCTGATTCTTACCAATGATTAACATTTTTTTTGGAAAATCTTCACTTGATTTATTAATCTGCTAGATTTTGTCCCAATCCATGTCTTATTTTTCATTCTTCTTTAGTTTACTTTTATTGTGTCTCTTGAAGATTCAAATTCAGAAGCGATCATAATCTTTCCTGAATAGGATTGTATGATCTGGTATCTAAAGTAAGGTTCTGTTTTGAATATTCTCTTTTATCTTATTTTGTGTCATATTAAAAAAAACCTAAAAATTCTTAATGTTTATGTTTTGTGCTATGTTTGGAAATTTTGTTTGGTTCATTATTCTTAGAATTTTATAAGGAGTAAAACCCCTAATATTTTATCCAATTCCATTAAGTTTTTAATTTTTTGTGTTCTTCGTTTCAATTGTGCATTTCTACATTTGATTCATAGAAATTATTTGTTTTTTTTTCTATTAATTGTAGTATCAATTAACTATTTACCTTTGCAAGAGTTTTGGTGTTTAAAAGGCAATCTATTTAGTTTTCTTTCTTTATAAGTTGAATTGCAAAATTGAAAGAAAAAAAACAAGAAAAAATAGTAGATCCAAGTAAAAAGGAAACAAATATATAATGAAAGAATAGAAAAAAAAATGAAAAGAAAGTCACGATCCAATAGTAAAAAAATTGTAGAGTTCAACACAATTATTATACTGTCTATGATTGTTAATATATTTTCTTCAGTCTTTCTTTAGAGTCTGTGCGTTTTCTCACAATAGCTCTATTAATTTCTAATTTTATTATTTATGTCTTTTAAAATTGTTTACAATTTTGTCTAGAGTATTATATTCTCTTACCTCTTAGTCATGATTTAGATCTCACAACATTTTTCATATTGATTTGTCACTCTTTACTTAAGCTACTAGAGTTCTTTGTCATGTGTGATACATGAGTGGATTTTTTAGTGAAACAAATATAAGACTAACGAGGTTTTAAAAATATTACATTAATTTTTCTTCCTAACTTTTCTTCCAAGATCTAACAATAATTGAAACACAACATGTTTCAACAAAGGCATCCTTCAGGAAGTGGTTTAACACAAGCTACTCTTCACCGAGATCATTTGATTAGAGGAAATGAAAGTACTAAGAGAGTTGTATGAAGAGATACATCTAGTGCTCATGCAGTTTTGGAGGAGGAAGTCAATGAAATTATGTCACGCATAGTACACCTAAATGGAAAAATATATCAGCTTAGAGGAGGGCACAAGCATGACAAAAGATCTTTGCCAACAAATAGGACAAGTGTTCTAAGATGCACTAAATGTGAATGCTATGGTCATGAAACTCATCAATGTCCTAATTGGAATGCAACTTTCATGACCAATGAAGACCTCAATAACTACATTCTATACTTGAAAGATTAGGAAGAAAGGACTTTGCAAAAGTTAAATGTGTTGAAAAGAAAACAAAAGTGGAAGTTAAAGAAAGCACAAGAAAAGGAAGAAAAAAAAGAGAGAAAAAGAAGAGAAAGAAGAAAGAGGGGTACAAAGAAGAGAAAGAAAATAAAGAGAGAGAAGAGAAATAAAAGAGAGAGGAACAAGAGCAAGAAAAGAGAGAAAAGGAAGCAATAAAAATAAAGTAGAACAAAAAGAAACAAAAGGAAAAAGAAAGGAAAAATCATCTTGATTTGTCATTTAAAGGAAGTATTAATTCCTCTTGTTTTGTTTTATTGCCTAGGGAAGAATTATTCATCAAGAAGTAGTGGCACCAAAATTGAATAGAAGAAAGAATGACATTACCTAGGAAATATTTATTCATCAAAGAGCAATGGCAACAACAATGGAAGGAAGAAAGGATGACAAAAAAGGAAAACGCAATCTTGGAATTCAATGAATATGCGTTTGATACTATATTAGCCTATTTTTCAATTAGTGTGGAAAGTCAAAGCCATTTTTTTTAGTTTGGATACAAACTTAGAAACAGCTATAGATGAGTTAGTTTGTTTGTCCATTTCCAACCAATCTATGGGTAAGGATGCAAGTTTGGAAATATATGCATATGAGTTAGCTTGCTCATTCATCTCTAAGCAACCTAAGGACAATCAAAGTCATACTTATAGTTCTTTTGACTTTCTTTGAGCGTTGCATCTTTAATTTAAAAATGTTTGATCATTTCTGCAGGTGGGTATTTGACCCTAGAGGCAGACCTCTAAAATCTTTGATAATAAGATATTGACCTCTTAGAATCGCCTTTCTTTGACACTGAATGCACACCAAGCACTGGAGCCACAACAATCGTGAAAGTAAATTGATGGAACATGAACCCTAATCGCGATTTAGCTTCAAGACCGTAACTAATGTTAAGTATAAGAACCCCAATTCTCATTCGCATAAATAAATCCCAAATTTACTAAGTATACGAATCATAATTTCTTTCACAGCCTCATCACTGAACACATGTCATCAAACATGCAATCACACGTAACAAAAGTTAGGAAGGAAAGATGTCATCACACATGGTCAGACGTTAGCTACCTCAGCTTCTTTTTAATGTCGTTGGTTTTGGAGGACGAAAAATTAAGATTTCCTTAAGGAGAAGGACCAAAATGTAGCTAAGTTTGAAAGAAGGACTAAAAACAAATTCGTTTGACAGTTTAGAGACTAAAAACATATTTAACTCTAAAATCAAATTATGAATTCATATAATTAAAAATAATAAATAATTTTAATAAAAAGTTATTGTTTCTGTTGAAATGGGACGAGGATCTCCGTCGAACGTCCTCTTGTCGCTATCGAACATCCTCTTGTCGCTGTCGAGCGTCCTCTTGTCGCTGTCGAGCGTCCTGCTTCTCCTATCTCAAGCCAACCGAACACCAAATGGGGGGCGACCTACAAAAGACACTCCGACGCTCAAGTCAGAAACTTTCTTTATAGGCCTTTATAATTTAGTAGTGAGTAAAACGTGAGTTTACCTCGAACCTAAACCCTTATTTATAGAGTTTAAAGAAATCTGACCAATTAATTTACCTCTTAATGGTCATTAATGTAAACCTTAATTGTTTAACGGTAGTCGCTATCACATTTATTTGTGCATTAAATCTGCTCAGTCGGGACCAAACGGCTAAGAGGCTCTTTCCTACACATTGACCGTTCGGTTCCTTAGGGTCGTATGTCGTCCTAATCGATTGGTAGTATATGAGCCTAAAGTGAGGTAGAGGTTCTCCTACACCTTTACCATTCAGCCGGAAATGAGTCCATAGTAACATAAGCTCCCCAAGCCCTAGCAAAATTTTTGATATTGTGTTGGGTTTGTCAAGTTATACCGATCGGCACAGGATTTTACTCAAGTTTTCAGGGGTCATGACGATTCATACAATAGCATGCGTTCCTTACCAACCAAGCGGTTTTTACACTAAGAGTTCCTTGGGAACGTTCATTAGGTCAAAAATGCTAAGGTGAGAGCCACAAAAGCATCGCTCACCGAACGGGGGATGTAGGAGTCCGAACTTTTCTTAGATCAAAGACACTCGGGTGAGCACTACGGAAACGTTCCTTACCAAGTGGAAGTTCTGAGTTCGCTTACAACTTTCCCAAGATCGAGGAAGCTCGAGTGAGAGTTACGGAAGCGTTCAGAACCAAGTTATTTAGATCTTAGGAGTTCACTTGGATCATTCCTAAGATCAAGGTGAGAGTTCAATAAGAGCGTTCCTCACTGTTCGGTTTAGATCTTATGAGTTCACTTGGAGCATTCCCTAAGATCAAGGTGAGAGTTCACTAAGAGCGTTCCTCACCGTTCGGTTTAGATCTTAGGAGTTCACTTGGAGCGTGCCCTAAGATGAAGGTGAGAATTCACGAGGAGCGTTCCTCACTGTTCGGTTTAGATCTTAGGAGTTCACTAGGAGCGTGCCCTAAGGTCAAGGTGAGAGTTCACGCAGAGCGTTCCTCATCGTTCGGTTTAGATCTTAGGAGTTCACTAGGAGTGTTCCCTAAGATCAAGGTGAGAGTTCACAAAGGAGCGTTCCTCACCATTCGGTGTAGATCTTAGCAGTTCACTAGGAGCGTGCCCTAAGATCAAGGTGAGAGTTCACGAGAAGCGTTCCTCACCGTTCGATGTAGATCTTAGCAGTTCACTTAGAGCGTGCCCTGAGATCAAGGTGAGAGTTCACGAGGAGCGTTCCTCACTGTTCGGTTTAGATCTCAGGAGTTCACTAGGAGCGTGCCCTAAGATCAAGGTGAGAGTTCACGAGGAGCGTTCCTCACCATTCAGATTATATCTTAGGAGTTCACTAGGAGCGTACTCTAAGATCAAGGTGAGAGTTCACGATGAGCGTTTCTCACCGTTCAGTTTAGATCTTAGGAGTTCATTAGGAGCGTACCCTAAGATCAAGGTTAGAGTTCACGAGGAGCGTTCCTCACCGTTCGGTTTAAATCTTAGGAGTTCACTAGGAGCGTGCCCTAAGATCAAGGTGAGAGTTCACGAGGAGCGTTTCTCACCGTTCGGTTTAGGTCTTAGGAATTCACTAGGAGCGTGCCCTAAGATCAAGGTGAGAGTTCACGAGGAGTTCACTTGAAACGTTCCCTAGGTCAAAGATTCCAATGTGAGCGGTCGATAAGAGTTTTCTTAGTTCTTTTTAGAACCTTTTCTTTGAGCCGGACAGTTGATTGAAGTTCTTTTTAGAACCTTTTCCTTTGGTCAAACGGTTGACATAACTTGCTCAAAATTTCGATGGAAATCATTTGATAGTAATATCAGATTTACAAATGACATCACACTTTTTAAACTGGAAAAAAGTAAATAGAATGCTTAGCTCTATTCTTGCCACAACTATGTCGTTCAGTCCTTGATAATGGTTGAAAAACCGTTATTTTTATACTTAATTTTGATATTAAAAACAACCTTTATGACTTAGAAACTAGCTTGATATCATGCTTTTGCTTAAGTTTTGGAAATAAGAGAGTTGAATGGGTTTTATGCTTGGTTTTTCGTGTTTTGGCAGGAATTAAGATGAATTAGATGAAAGAAGTTGAAGTAGTAAGGAGCTGGACTCAAGAAAGAAAGTAAAAGTGCAAAAAGGAGAGACGCACTCACCGCTCACCGCAACTTTTACCGTTGAGCGACATTCTTAAGCACCGCAGTCACCGCTGAGGGCTAAAACTGTAGCTGAGTGTCATCTTGAAGAGTCGCACTTACCGTTGAGCGGCAAAAGTACCACTGAGCGCCATTTAATTGGGCTTGGGCCTATTTTCTATAATTTTTAATAAACTATATAAGGATTTAGTCGACCTAGGGTTGATATCTTTGGACAGAAAGAGGCGAAATCACACTTTCTTCACCCCTTGGAGGCGGATTTTGGATGCGGAAGCTCCTTTCTTCAAATTCTAGGGTTCTATCTCTCATTCTTTCATTGTTTTTCATCTAGTTTCACCATGTTTATGGTGAACTAAACCTCCATTGTTGTTGGGGAACCGATGTAATTTTGAAACTCTCATGTCTTGAATTGATTCTTGATTTTATATGCTTTACTTCATTAATTGTTAGGGTTTTTCCTCTTTACTATATGCATGCTTTGTTTAACTCATTCAATTGCATGATCATTGATGTTATCTATATGGACACATATCGGTAAATCTAGAACTGGGGAAATTCTCCCGGAAGCAATATTACCTAGACATAGGAATAGGAGGATCAGTTGCCTTTAAGCTTCTGTGCGAATGTAATGCATGAATGATTGCTAGGGAGACAAGACATTGTAAACTAGTAATTAGGAGTAGGCTTTCTTCACCGAGACATCGGGTTTAAGGTAAATTAGAAAGTGGCATTAACATTAATGAAGAAAGATGAATTCTTGAATACATGAGAGTGGATAGGATGAGTCGGAAACCCCAACAACATAATCATTCATATTTTACATCAATCACTTTTGCATCTTTCAATCTAATTGATCAACACATGCATTCATATTTACTTTTTAGTATTTGCATATAAACCTAAAAGATTTTGTTTACAAGTCTAATTTAATCAAGAAATCACATAACTGTTTAGGCTGTGAGTCCTTAGGGAAACGATATTTGGTCTTACCATTTTATTATTACTTTATACGATTCGGTACACTTGTCGAGTGTTAACAGTCCTGCATGCACGCTCGCTTGCCCTCCTTTCGCTCCCGGCCTGCCGAGGGTGAATCATTCTCTTCGTGCTGCCTTTTTTGGACAACCCACATCTCCTTGATTCGAATGAACTCAGCAGCCCTCTCCTGTACTTCTCCCATGGTTAAAGGTGGCCGAGCAAATAGGCTATCCGCAAAGGAGAACAACCTTAAGGCTGTTGACAGGGTGCCGATGATGAACTTCTTGCCAACAGCCTTCACCTGCCGTGTGGTCCGGTTGAACTGGTTCATGAAGTCCCTCAGGTCTTCATCTTTTCCCTGTTTGATTTTAGTAAGCTCCATGTAGGTAAGGTCTTGCGTCTTACTGGAAGCGAACTGTCGTTCAAACAGGCGCCTCAAAGTTGCAAAACTATCAACAGTCCTGGGACGAAGAGAGTGAAACCATTCCAAAGCTTCTCCTTTAACCGATAGGGGAAAAACCCTGCACCAAATCCTCTCACTGGGTGAATAGATTGCCATGGCGTCAGCAAATGACCTCAGGTGCTCCTCCAGGTCCCCCGATCCATCATATCTTTCCAGAACTGAGAGATCCCTTTTCGACATTTGCTCTTCCATGACTGTAGTCGTGAAAGGATGAAGTGCCCTTGCCCGAACGGCATGAACCGGACGGGCAGTACCCCTCCGGGTGGGTGCAACCGCCCTTTGACTGGACAGGGCCCTACACCTCGCGTCACGGTCCTTATGTGCTGCATCCCGCTCAGCCCTTAGAGTTTCAATTTCAACTTGCATGGCTTTCATCCTCTTATGCATCTCCTTTATAAACGCTGCTGGATCTTGAGCCACCCTTATGGTCTTGCTAGGGTGTCTTCGAAAATCCTCGACCCCACGAATGGCGCCAAAATGTTTCTGCTAAAATGGGACGAGGATCTCCATCAAACGTCCTCATGTCGCTGTTGAGCGTCCTCGCTGTCGGGATCGAACGGTTGAGAGACTTTTTCCTGCATGTTGACCGTTCGGTTTTTTAGAACCGTATATCGTCTTAACCTGTAGTATATGAGCCTAAAGTGAGGTAGAGGTTCTCCTATACCTTTACCGTTCGATCATAAATAACTCCATAGTAACCATTATAAAAAGATTAATAAAATTTCATTGTTAATCAATTATACGCCAATTTATTTTAAATCAATTTATTTTACATCTAATTCGAATATGTTTAATCTATAAATTAAGTAAATTGAATTCACTTCAATACATATTTAAAAAATTAAAAAAATTTCAAACCAATTCAACACAAACTAACGAGTGGGCATGATTGATCAACTTCATTATCCTTATAATCTTACACCATTCTTGTTCCAGCAAATAGAAACACACTTCACTTCAAAATCATTCACTTATCCAAAACTCCGTTACAATCTTGTGCCATAACATCACTGTACCAACAAAAAACTACATGTTACTAATGCTGGTAACAATAATTTGACAAATCAATAAATAACATTCTAATGGTGTGTGAGAAAAGGAGAATATGATGAATAAATAAATGAATTTAACATTTAATTACTCCTATAAATTTATACTATGTTTTTAGTTCTTTATCAAGAAAAAAAAATTCTTTAGAAAACAAAATTAATCTCCTAAATTCTTCTTCCTATATCTTCCACTTAAGTTACACAAGATTTAAGGGTATTCCAAAGTCCCTAAGCAGTGAAACGCAAATATGCAATGCAGTGAAAATTGTTTCCCCTCCGCTCTCCACTGTCAGTGTCATGGTGGAGCTTCCCAAATCCCTCTCTTCCCACAGTCTTCTCAAGCTGCTCAAAGCTCAGAAGTCCCTTCTCTCTGCCCTTAGCCTCTTCGACGACGCCACGCGCCGCCCCGGCTTTGTCCCCTCCTCCGCCGTGTTCCACCACATCCTCCGCCGCCTGGCCACCGACCCCGCCCTCTTCCTCGCCCACGCGCAACGTATTGTCTCCTCCATTCGCTGCCCCTGCCACGAGGAGGTGCCCCTCGTCCTCCTCAAAGCCTACGCCAAATCCCGCATGCCCGACGAAGCCCTGCACGTGTTCCAGACCATGCCGCAAGTGTTCGGGTGCACCCCCACCGCACGCTCCTTCAACACCCTCCTCAACGCGTTCGTTGAATCGAACCAATGGGCACGGGCTGAGGGCTTCTTCAAGTACTTTGAATCCGCTCGCGTGTTGCCGAATGTCGAAACCTATAACGTTCTCATGAAGGTGTTGTGTAAAAAGCGTGAGTTTGAGAAGGTTAGGGAGTTGCTGACGTGGATGTCGAGTGCGGGGTTGAGCCCTGATAAGGTCACTTACGGTACTTTGATTGGTGCAACGGCGAAGAGTGGAGATTTGGGATTTGCGCTTGAAGTGTTCGATGAAATGCGTGAGCACGGGGTGGAACCTGATGTGGTGTGTTATAACATGATCATTGATGGGTTTTTCAAAAGTGGGGATTTTCTGAAGGCGAGTGAAATGTGGGAGAGGTTGTTGAGGGAAGAGTCGGTGTTTCCCAGTGTGGTGAGTTATAACGTCATGATTAGTGGCTTGTGTAAGTGTGGGAGGTTTGGTGAGGGTTTGGAGATATGGGAGCGGATGAAGAGGAATGACAGGAGGCATGATTTGTTTACGTATAGTACTTTGATACATGGGTTGAGTGAAGGGGGGGATTTGGATGGAGCTAGAAGGGTTTACGAGGAGATGGTTGGACGAGGTGTTAGGCCTGATGTTGTTACGTGTAATGCAATGCTTAATGGGTTGTGTAAGGCGGGGAAGGTTAAGGAATGTTTTGAATTGTGGGAGGAGATGGGGAACTGGGGTCTGCGGAACGTGAGAAGTTATAACATATTTCTGAAGGGGTTGTTTGAGAATGAGAAGGTGGAGGAGGCCATGTCGATGTGGGGTGGTTTGTCGAAGGCGGATTCTGCTACGTTTAGTGTGGTGATTCATGGTTTGTGTAGGAATGGACATGTGAATTGGGCTTTGCGGGTGTTGGAAGAGGCTGAACAGAAGGGAGGTGATGTGGATGTGGATGCTTTTACTTACTCGTCAATGATAAACGCTTTGTGCAAAGAAGGGAGATTAGATGAGGTAAGTGGAGTCGTAGAACTTATGAATAAGCGTGGCTGTAAATTGAACCTCCATGTTTGTAATGTGCTTATTGATGGGTTTGTTAAACATTCCAGACTTGATAGTGCTGTTAAAGCTTTTGGGGAAATGGGCAGCAAAGGTTGCCCACCAAATGTTGTGTCCTATAATATTCTTATACATGGATTACTGAGAGCTGGAAGATTTCGTGAGGCTTCTGATTATGTTAATGAAATGTTGCAAAAAGGGTGGAAACCAGATATTATCACATATAGTATGTTGATAGATAGTCTTTATGAGAACAGGATGGGGGAGGCAGCCGTTAGGTTGTGGCATCAGTTTCTTAACACAGGGCATATGCCTGATATTACTATGTACAACATTGTCATTCATAGACTTTGTTGTTCTGGGAAAGTCGAAGATGCTCTGCAGCTTTATTTAACGATGAGGCAGAGGAAATGTATTAGCCTTGTGACTTACAATACCATTATGGAGGGTTTTTACAAAGTTGGAAACTGCAGAATGGCATCAATGACTTGGGATCACATCTCAGCAGATGGGCTACAGCCCGACATCATCTCGTATAATATTACTCTTAAGGGGCTCTGTTCTTGTGGTAGAGTAACAGATGCAATTGAGGTTCTAAATGATGCTTTGGCGCATGGTGTTCTGCCAACGCCCATTACCTGGAACATATTAGTTAGAGCATTGATATTTTTCTGATGTGGACTAATTTTTTAATATAATTTTTTCAGTATTTTTCCACTAGTTGACAACATCAGCTACAAGCTTACTAGTATTATACTAAAACACAAGTATTTTACTGGTCTCTCACAGGAAATGGGATTCCGGAGATGTTTAGGTGTGCGACCAAGCAGCATTTTTGAGCATGCTTGTCATATTACGCTTCCAGATAGCGTTTTGAAGGAAATTTAAAGGCCCTGGGCAAACAGCTGCTGGCGATGGACTACATCTAATACACAGGCACATTACGGTATTAGGTACTTGGGTGCAATGCAGCTTGTCTCTAGGATGCCTAAATTTTGGAGTTGACTGAACAGAAAAGGGTAATTTGTTTGGATTTTTGGGATATTTATCTGCCTCAGGCCTTATTGGGAATTTCAGGCAGCAATTACTATACTTTTCTAATTGATTAGCCATGCTGTACAGAAATTAGTAACATTTTGTAGTTATTAGTTCTCGTTAATTGTTTATATGACAGGAGATACAGAGATACAAGTTAGCTTCCAAATGTACATTTCTAAAAGCTAGGATGATGATAAAAGTATGTTTTTCTGTTTTAACAAAAGATATGAAAGAAAAGCATCGCACGGTAACCCAGTTACCCAGATTTTGGTGATTGTAGTTATATAACCAATATCTGTTGTTGTTGATGCCAAAACAAAGCTGCATGATGTTATCAGGCCCAAGTTATAAGCTTCCACCTGGGTTTATTGCTCATGCAATATCCTTTAATAATTGTATTTCCCAGAAACTCGCAGTCAATCTCAGTAAAAAATTGAACTTCAGTTCTTTTTCTCTTCAGTATTGGCCTTTCTTATTTTTCCAGTTTCTGATGACATCGACTGTTCATAGATGAGCTGAGAAACTAAAGCCAGAACAATAGCTCCAAGAACTGCTTCCTTCCTCCAATCAGTTGATGGTGAGGCAATAGAATCAACTATTGCAAAGGTAAGAAGGCCAATAAAGAAGAGGTAAATGCCTTTTCTTATTCTGCTACCAGCTTTTTCTCTGGTTACATTTTTTATTTTTTCCGCCTCCTCTTTAGCTTTTGCTATGTCAACAGGTGCTTTCTTTCTAAGGTTCTTAAAGAATAGCCCTTCGTTTCTTCCATCCTCCATTTGAACTTCAAATTCATGCAGTTCCTTTTCGCTCTCCTCAATCTCTTGTCTGAAGAGTTCTGCAGATTCCTCAAACTCTACCTTCTGGCTCTCTATGTTTGCTGTTATCTGCCGAACACAAATGAACACAAGAAGAGGTCATTACTAAAACACCTTTCGCATGTAGATTTTTCTTCATTCTTGCTTGATGATTGATCGGTTAGTGTATTTGGCACAAGAGACACAGTTTTGCCAAACCATTGTTTAAGCCTTTTCCTAACCAAAACAAAATACAAAATTTCAATAAATAGTTAACTCAAAAGTTGAAGCGTACTCTGGCACTAGCTTCATCTAATTCTTGGAGGGCATCTTCTCCAATCTTGTCAAACTCAGCCTTGGCTTCTTCACCAAATTTGGCTAAATATGCAGATCTCTCGTCTAGATAATTTGTGAGTCGGACTTTTTGAGTTTGAAGAATGGCAATTTGTGCTAGCAGTTCTTGTTTACGTATATCTCCTGGTTGGGGAGCTTGAAAATCAGATTCATTGGACTTGCAGAGACATATAGTATAACCTTTTGTGTTGAGGATTCTGCTGCTGTGGATATTATTATACTTGATATTGGTAGGAGTGGAAGGATGAATGAATTTGAGGGCAATCATCTTTTCATGACAGTGGAAGCATGTGTTTTGCATGGGTTGGAAAACAATCAAGGGAACCAAGGGAGAAAGGGGGTTCTTCATGACCAGAATTTTAGTTGCGCAGGCTTCCAGTATTTTGGACCTCTTGTTTTCTGGACATTATCTGTACAAGGGGAAGGAGACATTTTTATTAGAAAGATAGAATTATGTTAGTACTTTATCGCACGGTTCAAATTACGGATGTTGTGCACAATCCAAATCAAACTTATGAGCAAAAAAAAATGTATATTTTAATTGAATTTATTTTATATTCTTATTCATGTTTCATTATTTTAAATCCAAATTTAAAAATCAATTTATTTCAATTTAGATTGAACCAATATGAATGAACATATGATTTCATTAATTATAATACTATTCACACTTGTTTAAGTAAATGTTCGTTAAAGTTTTCCTCTTTAGTCTTATATTGTAAATTGTATTACTTTTATTTTTGTTATAAGGCACACTATTGAAGTCCAAAAACGAGGTAAATTATTTAATTTCATTAAAATATTGAAAGATGGTAAATTATTTAGCAAAGGAATGTAGGCAAAATAAAATCTTTGAAAGTGTAAAGTGTCTTATACAAATGATCATATAGAATTTTTAAATGATATATATATATATATATATATATATATATATATATATATATATATATATATATATATATATATATATATACACACCATGGCTAACGGCTCTCCTCCATCTCTCTACCTCGGCCTTCATCTCCCACACCACCACCTCCACCCCGCTGATAACGGTTGAATTTATCGTTATTTGATACTTAATTTTGATACTAAAAATAACCTTTTTGACTTAGAAACTAGTTTGAAATCATAGTTTTGTGCGAATAAGAGAGTTGAAGGTGAATTTAATGATATTGTGCTAGATTTCCTTGTTTTCAACAGGAATTGAGATGATTTGGAAAAAGAGTTGAAGTAGTAAGGAGTTGGAATTCAGGAAGAGCTAGAAAAGCATCAGAAAGGAGGAACACAGCAACGCTGAACGTCATTTCAAGGGCCCTCAGTGCCGAATTACACTGTCTCACGCTTGACTGCCCTTTCTCTGGAGCCCTCAGCGCAGGAAGTCTTTGTCTCGCGCCTGGGCACCCTTTTTGGGGTGCTGAGCGCCAGTTTCTTGAGTCGCACCACGCCTGCTTGCCTTCTAAGCTTACCCTGAGCGTCATATGATCTCGTACACCGTCTGGGCGCCCTAAGTGGGGCACTAAGCGCCAGTTTCGTGGGCTTGGACCCGTTTTCTGTTATTTATATGTTCTATTTAAGGACTTGGACGTCCTAAGGTTCACATCTTTGGACGAAATAGGCATAAAAACACACTCTTTGATCCCTCGGAGGTAGATTTGGATGCGAAAGCTCCTATCTTCAACTTCTAGGGTTTTATCTTTCATTCTTTTTCTATTATTCATCTAGTTTCACCATGTCAATGGTGAACTAAACTCTATTTGTTGTTGGAGAAGGATGTAAACTCTCATGTATTGAATTGATTCTTCATTATATATGCTTCTTTCATTAATTGTTAGGGTAATTCTTCTTTGCTCATTGCTTGCTTTGTTTAACTCATTCATTAGCATGATGTATGATTTGCATGAGTACCAGAAGGTATTTTACAATTCAGGTTCTGGAGAATTATTCCCAGAAGCAGTATTGCTCATGAATGGGGGTATGAGTTCTGGTTATTTGCTCATTGCTTTTACGTAATTCTTTTGGGTAATTCTTTTGTTCGTAAGAATTAATTATTAGGGATGACGAAAGATGTTATGATCTACAATTAAGGATAGACTTTCTTCGCCGATGAATCGGGTTTTAAGTATTTTAGATAATGACATTGACATTAATGAAGAAGTAGAATTCGTATATACATGAGAGCAAAATAGGTGAAATCTAACCCCAACAACATATTCATCGCATAATATCAAATCTGTTCATCTCTGCACTTTTGTCCAATTGATCAAGTTGCATGCATATTTACTTTTCTGTATTAGCATTTTACACCAAAAGAGTTTGTTTTCAAGTCTTATTTAATCACGAAATCACATAATTGTTTAGGCCGTGAGTCCTTTGGGAAATGATACTTGGTCTTACCATGTTTATTACTTGATACGATTTGGTACACTTGTCGGAGTCTTAACACCCACCTTCCACCTCGGCCCCATCGTCCTCTACCGCCCTCCGTCTCCTTTCCGAAAAGCCTCCCGTCCTCGTTCTTTTCGTCTACAACGGCCCAATAGGTCCACCTATTAGCACCATCTCTGTTATCCTCACCTTCCTATCCAAATCTTTGAGATTTGTTCCATGGTACACTGGAACAGTACCAAGACTCACACCCAAACCCAAATAACTCATTTTTCATTCTCAGATCAACACTCCAGTACAAGAAGAGAAATAGTAAGACAAAACAAAAGTGAACAATACCTCTCCAAGAATACATAGAAAATATGAGAAAGATGAAAGGAAGAGAACTACATTACGGGAGACAGGTTTTGACTTCAATGAGGCACACCTTACACGAGACAGGTTTTGACTTCAATCTAATTGCAATTTCATTTTTATAAATTCACAAAAGATGAAAGGCGGAGAACTACATGCTGGTAATTTCTTCACTCAAGTCAAAGACTGATTTATCATGCTGGTGATTTTTATAAACATTCTTAGGGTTCTACGATGCGATTTCTAGATTAGGGTTATGAGATTTCTGCAATTCTTGCGATCACAATTAGAGTTCTACGATTTATTCAATCACAATTAGGGTTCTGTGATTTCTGGATTTCTCTACTTCTTGGTTGCTTTTGGTTTGTGATTTTGTGCTCTCTCTAGGTTTTCGCTCATGGAGGAGATTGCAGGTTTTCGCTCATGGAGGAGATGACAGTCATCTTGTCTCGCAAGTTGCTTTCTCTGTGTTGATGAGAAGAAGAAGAAGTTGATTGAGCGTCAAACAAAAACCTTTGTGTATACATGGCATGAAACGTGACATACCGTTAGCCAAGTCACTAAAAATTTAACGTACTTGGTTTTAGATAACTAAATATTATAGTTTTTTTAAGGAGAAGGATAAAAGTGAAGCAAAATTTGGAAGAGAGACGAAATCCAAAAGATATTTGATAGTTGAGGGACGAAAAACATATTTAAACCTATATATATATATATATATATATATATATATATATTATATATATATAAAGTGATTATGGTCTTTATAATATTTTTAAACGATTTTAATTCTTCATAAATAAAGTTTATAAATGACACAACTTTAATTCATTTGATTCAAAAATCTTCATAACATGACATAATTTTTGTTTATTTCATTCCATAATTGAAATTGTTTAAAGCTACACTGATTTCACTTTTAGATAATATTTTATAGGAGTCGTCAATACTTAACACAAATTTATCTATAATACAAGTTTATTTATAATAGAGTTGTTTCTGTTTGACACGACTTCTTTTTTATAAAGTCGTATCATACGAAATTCTCTTAAAACTAAATTACGTTTCATGATGTGATTTTTTTTTCTTCAATAAGTTTTTAGTTTTATAGATTAAATTATTGTTTAAGTTCATAATAAACACCAATCAACCTAAATATTTTATTGGTGTGTTGATATGTGAATTGTATTCAAGTTGGATTACTAATGTACTATACTTATGAAAAAGAAAAAAACCTTTACTGTGCGACGTACAATACTAACATTTCACAACGAAAATATTAACATTTTTATCTCAATTTTTGTCACTAAAGCTCAAAATTTTAACTTTTCGTGATTACAGACCAGTTAAATGAAAAAAAAAATCAATGAACCGATTTAATGTTTAATCCCCTAAAATTATAAAACAAACCTTCAATTGAAAAGTCTAAAATTGGAAAAAAAAAATCCAAAGCAAGTCAACATTTTTTTAATTTAATTTTATTTCTATTATTTTCTTAAAAATAAAGATGTAAAACATTTATCATTTTACAAAGAAACTTATCATTTTAAAAAAATAATGTTATGTATGGTTGAAACTTACACTTAAATGTTAAAATACATTTAATTTTTTATAAAACATGTTATTTTAATTTTTAGTACTATTAAATTGAGATATTAAGTTTTTCTAATGTTAATTATTTGTATATTATTTAATTATCTGTACTGTTTTATTAATAATAGTAAACGATGAGCCAGTATATATTGACTGATTTAATGATTAATCTGATTTTTAAAAATAATTTTAAATTGAATAAAAAGTTAGTTTTTACTAAAATTAATTAAAATCTTAAATATTTTAATTTCAAATTAAAATCTTGAAATAATTTTTCATTTTAAATCAACTTGTGGTAGATTTAATGAAAAATAGAAAAATAAATTGAATAAATATTAAATTAGGAGAAAATATAGTATAATTTATAATATATTTAAATAGTATAATATTTTATACAGCCTATTTAATAACCTTTTTCGGGCTAAACAATTGTCTTTTTTTTTTCTTTCGTATTCTTCCGATTGAAGAAAATAGTATTGGTTGACAACAAGCTCTAAAAGACATTATATTAAGAATTTAAGTATAAGTATAAATTTTGTAATAGGTATAAGGTCTAAAAGACACCAAGCTCTATCATCCTTTCTGGCTTAAGCATGAAGTTATATTTAGATTATCTAATTTATGGGTATAGAAAACAAGAGACAATTCAAAATTTAATAAGTCAAATAAATTATATTTGATCCAATGAATGCACTATTTATTTTATCATTTTTAATACTTTTTCTTTTTAAAATAAGGTATTAATTGTAAGAAAAGGTAACACAAACATCAAGACCAAACCCACTGAATTGGCACAAAAGGTTGTGGATCAAATCTCCAAAATGTACACGTAAGTTTGAAGGAAAAAAGAATCCAAAAAACTAATAGAACTATTTTTAACATACCAAACATTCAAAATAGCATGTATACAAATAATTGTTCAAGAAATTTATGCAATTCCAATATAAAAAGTACTAAACAATCTGCAGCAAATAGAGCTATCAAACCTGAAGCTATTTTGCAGCCACATTCTTGTATCTGTACCTCTTTGCAATCCAAAGGAACACAAGAAAATTGAGAAAGCTGAGAGTGGTCAAAAGCCAGTAAAAGTAATCAAGATGGCCTCTATTCAGATTGTCAGGGATCCAACCAAGACTTCCATGTCTTGTGGTAATCTTAGTAACAATGGTGAGAAGCAGTGTGCTGGCATAATTTCCCACGGCAGTAGTTGTAAGAAAGAGAGCCATACCAAAGCTTCTCATGGCATCTGGTGCCTCACCATAGAAGAACTCTAAGGAACCAATGTTGGTGAAAACCTCAGCACATCCAACAATAAAATACTGTGGCACTTGCCAGAAGATTGACAAGGGGATGGTCTCAACATCATAGTAGTTGTTCTTTCTGATAATGTCAAGGCGAACAACTTCCAGAATGCCAGAAAAAACCATGGCTATGGTGGAGATGACAAGGCCAATTCCCATTCTTTGAAGTTGTGTGAACCCTTGTTTGTGGCCAGTGAACCTGCTTGCATATGGAACAATGATGCGGTCGTACAAAGGAACCCAGAAAATGACACTTAGTGTGTCAAAAATGGTGAGGGATGCAGATGGGATTCTGAAGTGAGGGCCAACGTGCTGGTCCATTGTGTTGCCTTGTAGAACGAACATGGTGCTCATTTGTCCATACACAGCTGCAAAGGCAATCAATGATGCCCAAACTGGGAGTAAAGAGATCACTGATTTTAGTTCCTCAACTTGTGTCACAGTGCAAAGCCTCCAAGGATTTGGCAAACCTCTGCTAATGTTGTCAGATTGGGTTTCTACCGCTGCCTTATCCAAACACCTAGATGGAATCATCAACATGTTTTGTGTTCAGAAAAGACACAAGAATAGACACAAGAATAATATTTCATTTAGAAGTTTCTTTGATAACTCACTTGAAGCGGTTTGTGTGATCAAGCTTGCGGCTACCTTTGATGACAGATTCTACATCTACTGTCTCATGAAGAAGAGACTTATCATCTGGCACTTGAATGTTAATTTTCCTTAAGACTGCAACTATGACTTGACAAATCCTTGTAAGGGGACTGCCTCCAGGTATTTGAAGTCTGTAGAGTCTACTACCACTAAAGAAAAATATGACTGCAATGATCATTGCAACAGCAGGAGCTCCAAAACCCCATCCCCATCCAATATTCATTTGTATCCAAACTAATACCGAAGAAGCAACAAGTGCACCGATATTGATAGAGAAGTAAAACCAGTTGAAGAAAGAGCTCTTCCTTATTGCCTCTTTCTTGTCGGAGTCATCAAATTGGTCTGCACCAAAAGCTGAGACACATGGTTTGATGCCACCAGTTCCAAGAGCAATTAGGTAGAGTGCTATGAAGCAAGCTGAAGTTTGGGCTGATGTTGGATTGCAGCCATTAGCATCACATGATGGCTTTATTCCAGGGGCAGAAGCAGACAGTGTTAAAAGTGTCATCCCCTGCATAGTAAACAAACATGCATTCACAAAAGCTTATTCATGTCATTGTTCTCAAACCATATGAAACTGAACATATTGTTGGCTAAATTGAGTTGAAACTTGAAAGCAACATAATTGGAATTCAAGAAACAAGGACACAATGAAGTGTGAAAACTAAATGTTAACATGGGACACAAACAAGAAAATAAATTTTTCTGAACTTACAATGGCATAGATCACTGAGAAAGAGGCAATTGTCCAATATCTTCCTAGGTATGAATCGGCTAGAAAGGCTCCAATCAGTGGTGTGATGTAGCACGTGCCAGACCAGGTTGTGACATTATTTGCAGCGGTTACATTTCCCTGATTGAAACGTTCCCGAAGATAGTTCACCAGGTTTGTACTCATACCATAGTATGCTAATCTCTCACAACATTCATTTCCTGCCACAAAATGGTTTAACTAAAATTCAGAATCTTAGGATCTTCTTGTTTTAGTACCAGCATATGCACTAAATTTCAGAACATTATGCACTTGAGACAACGAAATTAACAAAATGAAATGAGTACCAAGAATAAAATAGCAAGCTTTCCAATTTCCAGTCTTTTTCTTGTTGGCAGGTTTTCTGGAGATGGTAATGGTCCCGTCTTGTGTGTATATGCCATCTTCTTCCATAGTGTAAATCCAATTTCCTATTGTCTGGTTCTTCTTTCTCTGTTATCCCTTCAAAGAGTCAGTCACCTACAAAAAAAAAATCAATTTCTTGGCTTCCTGAGAGAAGTGAATAGGTGATAATCATCACCATAGAAACAAGGAGACAAAATTGTAAATTGAATTGGTCAATTGGGATATTTTGAATTAATAGAAACAGGAACAATGATAGAAGATTAGAATCTGATATAGATAAAAGTGGACCCCTTAATTTCAAACTTCCACAACAAATAGTGTCGGATTAGTTTCGGATAACACATAATTTCTTTTGTCCTTTTTGCAGCATGCGCGTAATGATATCACAATCACCCTAAAAGCCTACCGCATGATAGCAACACCAAACAGAAACCATAAATTCCACCATTATATGCGGAATGCATATTCCACTTTCTCACTAAGAAAAAGCTAAGCAATTACAGAAAAAATAAATCTCTATAACAGAACAAAAAGTTTGTATGATTGAGATTGGCTACAATTTTCTCCCACTCCTCTTTTTCCAGGAGTGAAGGCAGAGTCTTCACACTACCAAATGACACTAAAATTCATGGGATATGATGGAAAAAAACTGAAGACTATCAAACAAAAATATCAAATAACACAGTTTAAAGCAAAAAAAAAACAACAACTGAGAGTTACGTAAAGGTTAAATTTGTGGAACATGGTTTAAGATGAAAATAATAACACCCGTTTAAAACTCAAAACTCCATCAGAGGAGTTACTTAAATCCCTCAGCACTCTTCAATCAGAAATAGAGTTTCAATACATAATATAACACAAATTTGAACAAAAGATATCACTATATATTATCAAAGCAAGATTACAATTTCTGATAGAAGAATATAAATAACTAAAAATGTGAGCTTTCTCAAACTACACAATACAATAATATTTGAACATCCATGGAGAAACCAATAATCAGTATTAGTTAAAACTTACAAGAATTCAAGAGACCCATCAAACTGAAAACCAAAACTGATGAGAAGAAAGAAAGAAAGAGAAGAGAAGAATATAGGAAGAAGGAATGGAAGTTCATAAAAGTAGAATTGAGCAATCTTATTAGTAGCACATGGGAAAGGTGTTTCAACCTTTGTAGAGAGTGACCGTGTACAGCAAAATACGACCAACACTACAAACCGCTGTGCCAAAGTGTTTAGTTATCGTCAAATTATTTGCGTTAAAATGCGTCACGCTTTATCCAATAATGTTCAGTTTTGTGGTCTCGTGTATTTTGTAAACTTCATCATTTTTAGGTACATGTTCATTTTTATCAGTATTTAGGTAAGTGTTTATGCATGAATAAGGACGATTTTTGAGTAAATGGAGATATTTCATTTTGGAAAAAGAGATCATTTACACGCAATTGTTAATATTTATTATCTTTCTCCTTACTTTTTTTATTTTATAGTATATTTATATTTATATTTCTGTGAGTAGATTCAGTTGCCTTAACAAAGGAGTCAAATACTTATGTATATATAATTTTTTTTTCGTGGTCTTTACATTTTTCTTTTTCTTAAATATTCACTGATTTTTTTTCCTGTCCTGAATAAAAATAAAATATTCCCTTTAATCCAGTATGTGTCCTTATTCATGCTATAAATACTTACCAAAACAAAAAAGGTATAAAAAAAATTATAAATACTTATCAAAATAAAAACGCATATAGAATAATGGTAAACTATAATTTAAATCAGTAGTTGTAAATTAGAAATATAGTCATATATTTAAAGACATTTATATTGTCACGGTCATGTAATTTATTTATTACGAATTTCAATTTTATATGATAATTAACTTTTATCTTATGGGGGTCTAGGATAGAATACTCATGTAGGTAAAGAAAAGATTTTAGGCGACTGAGAAAGATTTCTCATTACTGAATTATCAATGTTACACTCTTTAAGGAAAACAAAATGTTTATATCCAAAAATGTACCTTTTCTGATGAAGTAAAATTCCTTTGGAAGTGTGTACAAATTCCAAACCTAGGAAATAACTGAGAATTCCTAAATCAGATATCTTAAATTTTGAGTTCATTTTCTCCTTGAATTCATCAATCTCAATTTGTACATCTCCTGTTACAATCAGATTACACTAGTGCAGAAACGGCTTTTGACGTCCCCCAATAGACGTCCGTCCAACGAATCCCCAACGTATATATGTGACCGGTGGCATAATAGTAAATAAGTGGAACTGTAGACGTCCGTCCGTGGTCGAGCTGGACGTTTATAGTATTATAGACGTCCGTCCCAAGGGCACGGACGTTTTATAAGCTAACTGTAGACGTCCGTCCTGAGGTGAGCGGACGTCCGTGCGCGTGGCGAGTACGTTCATTAACCTCGAACGTCCGTCCTGGGAGAGCCCGAACGTCCGTCCTCAGAACGGACGTCCAGAGGACTGACAGAGTCACCCTCTGAACGTCCGTCCTGGGTCGAGCTGGACGTTTATAGTATTATAGACGTCCGTCCCAAGGGCACGGACGTTTTATAGGCTAACTGTAGACGTCCGTCCTGAGGTGAGCGGACGTCCGTGCGCGTGGCGAGTACGTTCATTAACCTCGAACGTCCGTCCTGGGAGAGCCCGAACGTCCGTCCTCAGAACGGACGTCCAGAGGACTGACAGAGTCATCCTCTGAACGTCCGTCCTGGGTCGAGCTGGACATGTATAATGTTATAGACGTCCGCGCCCCTCAGAACGGATGTTCAGAGGACTGACAGAGTGGGTGGGGTAATAATTACTTAAGTCCGCTGAACGTCCGTTCTGTGGGGCGCGGACGTCTATAATATTATAGACGTCCGCGCCCCTCAGAACGGACGTTCAGAGGACTGACATGGGTAATTGAATCGTTTAGGTTTTCATCAGAATTTTAGACGTCCGTCTTGGGACGGACGTTGATAAAATTATAGACGTCCGAGCCATGTGAACGGACGTTTAAAGCCCCGCGAAATTCAATTTTAAATTCATTACAACGTCATATTAGTGGCGGGCCGGACGTCTATAATATTATAGACGTCCGGCCCACGTGGCCCGGACGTCTATGTTCATTAAAATGGGAAGCGCGAACCGAGACCATTCACTGTTCGTCTTCTTCCCCGCGAACGCCAACTCTGCTGCTGCGCGTTGATATTTGAGGTTGGTTTTCTCACTTTTGGACCGTTTAAAATTACATTTAATCCGATTACATTGCTCTGTGATGAAATGTCTTTGATTTGAACCGATTAAAAATTGTTTTGGGTCCGTTTTTTTGCAGACTCTTGCGTGTTCTTGGGCGGCTTCCTTGACTCTTTTTGGATTGCGTGTTAGGCCGATTACTCCTCCACTTCCCTCCTTCTCATTTCGAATCTACTTTTCAGGTTAGCTTGTTGGTTGAAAATTTTGTGTATATATGCATGTATGTGGATTTTGTGTATGGACGTTTTTGACTGTAAAATGTGTATTAGTTATGTTATTGTGTTAAACGATTAATGCGAAATGTGTATTAGTGTATGGACGTTTTTGACTGTTAAATTTTGTGTATGCATGTATGTGTTATTGTGTAAAATGTGTATTAGTTATTGCCATACATTGAGTGACACTTAGTTCCCGTTTGAAATTTAAGACAAACGATTAATCTTTTAATCGTTTGTGTTAAATTTTGAATTGTCCGATTGGACAGTTTGAGAAAATTAATTTTCATAATTTGCAATACCATGTCAATTTTGGAGTTTAAGGATAAGATTGATGAAATTTCGGTTCAGTACTTGTGTTGTTCTCCGGATGCATATTTGATTGTGGTCATCGTTGACTACTCTCATTTCGTGTATTTTGGAGACCAATGCGAAATGCTGCCGAAATTGTATCGATTTTATGACGTAGACTTCAATGCACGTGGCTCAGCAAATTATGAAAATTAATTTTTTTGAATGGGTAGGGCCTAACCTTGTGAGAGTTAAAACACTTGAACTGATGATTTTACGAACATAGTATGGATCGAAGATGGATGAACGAACGTCGCATGAGTGAAGAATATGACAAGGGTGTTTCGCAGTTCTTGCAATACGTTGAACAAAATGCTAAGTCTGTCAACGGGACATATTTTTGTCCTTGTGTGCGTTGTCTTAATCAAATACGCCAAGACTTAGGCAATGTGCGTTGTCTAATTTTTCAGGTATGTCGGCCTCAGACTCAGGATCGGGAAAGAGCAGACGTGGACGAGGCGTCACCCGAGTGGCAGATGTGACATCCGGACGCATGGATGGTCAGAGGAGGCATGTTGACATTGACCCCAGATCAGGTCATCCATCAGGGCCAAATGCTGATAGGTTTAGGAGTTATCTGGGCAAGTTAGCAAAAAGTCATGTCTCTATCCTTCATGCATGTTGGGATGACGTCCCAGAGGTCGACAAGAACCTCTTATGGCAAGATGTTCAGGTATGTTTAGACTTCATGCAATTTGTGATATACTTATCTGTTAACTTTTCTCTTGGTAACAAGTTTTTTGTTTTAAACAGCAACATTTTGATATTCCAAACACATTGCAAATCAGAAAGAAAGTGTTATCGCATATAGCGATAAGATTTAGGGATTTCAAGACAAGGCTGACACGACTATATGTCTTTGGAGATAGACAACATGAAAATCCATCTCAGCATTATACCTTCACAGAGGAGGATTGGATGCAGTTTCGTGCATCTAGAGAGTCTGAAGAATGGAAGGTATGTTTCTTAAGATCATCTTTCATTGAGTTTTTATGATTTTAGACTTACTTATATACATGGTTTCACAGGATAAAAGGTTAGCCGCCCAAGAAAGACAAAGGCTAAACGACACACCCCACTTGTTATCACGAGGTGGATATGCAAAACTGGAGAAGAAACTGAGAAAGTCTAGAGCCGATGCCTTGGGACTTGAGCGCCTGACCTAGCACCTGCACCTGCTAGGTACGAGCTGTGGAAGGCTGCTCGGACTAAATCTGATGGGAACATGACATCTTCCTCAGCTGCCTTGATCTCACAGAGAATTGTAAGTTCAAATTATAAGCAGTTATTTGATTGTGTATCTATCACAGCATGTCTTCTAAGTAACTTGGTTTTTTTATGTGTAGGATGAGTTGGTTGAGCAGTAGACTCAAGGCACATTTGCTGGCCAAGGTAGGGACGACATTCTGACAACGGCCATTGGAAGGCCCGAGCACCCAGGACGTGTACGTGGAGTTCCAGGGGCGATTGGTCTTCGTGACTATTTTGGCCCTACACAGAAAACCCCCCAATCAATGAGTCAGGAGACACTGAGGCAGATGGATCTTCAGTGGGAGGAAAGACTCAACCAAAGCATGAGATCAATGGAGCAACGATTCATGGAGCAGCTACAAGAACAAAAACAAATACAAAGAGCGCTTGAAGAAAAGCTGCATTCCATCACGCAAGGCCACATGGGGGCCGATGAAACTCCCACAGCACCTCGTGTCAGCACTAGAGGATCATGCTCTGCTGTAGAAGCCAATGAGTATAGCGGTCAATATGAGTTGTTGGTTGATGGGGATCCCCCACGCATTGTGGCTGTCGGACGAGTGCTTGAGGGAGGGGAGACCATTCATGGTGTTGCCATATTACCCCAGCACGTGCGTGTGACCATTGACGAGGTTCGGGATCCCCAGGCTCAGGTGCCTGTACCCACTACAGAAATTAACTTTGTGGGGGAGGCCATAGGAACATTTATTGTCTGGCCTAGAGCATTGATCATGTCCCACATCGCGACTCCACAGGTATAATGTCTTTTTCCTTAGTATTTCTATGTTAATTGTCTTCATATAATTGTTTATAAAGCTTTGACGTAAATTCTTATCTTCAGTTCACACGTCCTCAGAAGCAGCCAATTCATGATATAGTCATACATGAAGATGATGACATGGCTGAAGCAGAGGATGATCCTATATCAAAGTTAGTGACAAAATTACCCAGATTGAAGAAAGCATCATTAGAACTATACTGGGATTTGAGGGTATTTGGTCTTCCCCCACATGTGCCAGTTTATATCACATTTTCTGATGCATTGGAGGTGATTGAGGGAGACAGGATGTTGAATATTTCCATCATTCAGCTGTGGTGCATGTAAGTTAGTCAATTTGGTCTTTGATATTACTTTTATTTACATTCTTATATAGTTTCTAACGACTTAACTTTGTTGTTTTAGGTACATGGACACAATCGTTGTAGATCAAGGTCGGTCTTCCATGTACGGATTTGTTGAACCTCAGACCATTCAACCGTCTGGTAACACACTTCAAAACAGACAACATTATTTGCAAACATGGATGGATGAGTCCAAAAGAGACGTATACCTTGTGCCATACATTGACGGGTACGTGTTTTTATATGTGGTCAGTTTATTATTATAGTTTCCTTAATTAGTTGAATAACTATTTGTCCTTCGTGATAGGTCTCACTGGCAGCTGATGGTTATCATTCCCAAACAATGTAAAATTATATGGTTTTGTTCGTTGCACAGGAGGATGAAAACTGAGTTGAGAACCATGCTTCAAGGGTAAGTGTTTCTCCAAAAAATGACTTTATTTTGATGTTAACCTTCAACTTTTATGATATAATAGTCATATTAATTATACTTTGTGTTTTCAATCTGTACAGAGTTATTGGTAAATCTCGTGGTCAATTGGTTCAAATTTTGTATCCAAAGGTTGTAAGTCATTTATAGTTTCTAATTCATTTATGTTATTGAATGATCTAAATTTTTAACTATTTAGTTTGTTATTTTAGTGTAACCAGCAGGTAGATTCATGGGAATGTGGCTTCTATGTGATGTGTTGGATTAAGACCATCATTCGAGCTGTCATTACAGATGACTGGAATGAGGTAATGATGTATACCTTCAATTCATTACAAATCAAAATCATCTTCAACTATATATGAAACAATAATGAATCTTTCTTGAATTTTGCAGCGCTTCAAGACTACATCGCCTATTACAGAGGACACAATTAACCAGATAAGGCAGGAGTGGACCGCTTATCTTCTTCAAAGATGGAGTTAGGAATAGTTATATTTCTTCTTGATTGAACATTGTTTGGTTTTAGTTTTATTTTTATGTTAATAGTTTGGTAGTGGATTGAACATTAAGGAGAATTTTGTTTATATAAAACGCATATTTATGTTATTGGAGAATTGTTCTGGGACATTTTTCTGTTTTTCAGGTGTGGTTCTATTGAAAAAACAAACAAATTTTTAAAAAAAAAACGCCCACTAGACGTCCGTTAGTGTACAGTCGGACGTCTATAGACGTCCGTCTGTGCACATACGGACGTCCCACCCCAGCCCTACACCAAAAGAACTCAGCAAGGTAGACGTCCGTCCTCAGACAACAGCGGACGTTTATATGGACGTCCGTCCTCAGACAGCGGACGTTTATATAAACGTCCGTTTCCTGAGGACGGACGTTTATATGCAGCGGACGTTTATATAAACGTCCGTCCTCAGGCAGAGCGGACGTTCATATAGACGTCCGTCCTCAGGCATCGGACGTTCATATAGACGTCCGTCGTGCCAGGACGGACGTCTGAGGGACGTCTACCGCATAGACGTCCGGCGTACGCCGGACGTCAAAAGCCCAAAATATCAGATGTAAAAAGCCGTTTCTGCACCAGTGTTATCTACACAAAGACCACAATCAATAGATTATGACATGGAGTTTCTTTCACATATAAACCAAATTCAATTGTGTAATATAGAGCCTTTTTCAATCTATATATTTTTTGTTCTCTTTCTATTTCAAACCTAGGTGTCTACATTACATACACTTCTTTTTAAAGGGTCATTTAGAAATGTTGATTTAACATTCAGCTGACATATTTTCCAATTTCTCCAACTAGTTACAATAACTACTAAACGCAAAGTTTCTAACTTTGTCATAGGAGCAAACACATATATAAAATCAACACCATGCTTCTGTAGAAAGCCTTGGAAACCAATCTTGCCTTGTGTTTAGCCGTTGTTCCATCTGGTTTGTTTTAAGCTTAAACACCAACTTCACATCAATAAAGTGTTTATGTTGTGATAAATCAACTAACTCCAAGGTTCTACTCTTTTCAATAGCCTCTAATTCTTCCACCGTAGCATCCTTTCATTGTCTAATGTCAAGGGCTTGTTTCCATGTAATTGATTTTGTATTAACAAGAAAATCAAGATGCACTAATTCATCTTTATCAATTATATCACTATCACTGAATAATTAATGACCAGAAAGTCTAGTAGATGGAAATCTCATCCTTTGAGATCTTCTAGCATTAGGTATCTTTGCAACACTGATTCTTGAAATTTCAGCTCTATCTTCCATAATACATGGAATGTGAGCCTTCAATTCATTCTCCCAATTCCATGATGTTGTCTCATTTATAATTATTGGCGATAGTTGGAAATCTAAAGCATGAATCTAAGTCTCACATTGGATAGAGATGAGAAAGTAGAGTATAATATAAAGATAAAGACTCACTAACTCATTGTATTAAAGTTTTGAATTGAGAATGATGTTAATCTCTTCTATAATTAGATTCAAGTTAGCTTATTATCTCATACTCTATATCCTTTGCAAGACAAAGGAGTGCAGAATTTCACAAAGTAAGAGAAAGCTTCCTTCTTTTCTTTCAGCAAACACAACCAAAGAGGTTGTCTAGCTCTTTCAGGTGTAGTTTTCTTGAACCATTTATAGGTTGTTTTCCAATCACACATCCTTCACAAATCTTCTAGGAGGTAGTATTAGAGACAAACTTCATACCAATTTTGTTAGGATATAGGGTATGAGGATATAATTGGTAATGAGTTTAGGATAGAAGGGGGAGAAATTGTATAAATAAGACTCTGTTATGTTGTCAAGGGATTATTGAGTATTATTTTGTAAATTTGGACATTGGCCAGAAGAGGGGGATTATGCCTCTGTTAGCACTATTAGTACCTAACAAATTAGTCCGACCTGCCGAATCCAGCTCGGAGGAGAGACGAGATGGAGAACAGGGTGAGTGCATTAGAGGGTAGATTCGATGCCATGGAAGCGACGTTGGAGGAAATTCGAGCAGAGACGAGGGGAATGGCTCGAACCGTGAATCACGACCGAGGGAGAAGAGGGAACCAGGTGAGGAGTTCTAAAGGCAGTAGTAGTTTCGTTAATGGAGGTCGGGAGAGGGATGAGGAAGAATCAGAGGAGGAATCGGAAGAGAAGGGAGGAGAAGTTCGACACAGTGGGAGGAAGCGCGTTGAACTACCTAAATTTGAAGGTGCGAATCCCACTGGCTGGATCGCACAAGCAGAGGAATTTTTCGATCTCCAGAGCGTGACGGAGAAGGAGAAGATGAAGCTTGTCTCTACATGCATGGAGGGAGGTTTTGCAAGATATTGGTTCCGCTTCTGGTGGAAGAAAACCAGGCATCTGACTTGGAAGAGGTTCACCAACGCTCTGACGAGGAGGTTTGGTGGTCTAAATCGGGGCACTGTTTGTGAGGAGCTGGCAGCGGAGCGACAGGAGGGATCTGTCAACGCCGGCGAAAGGCAGGAAGACGAAGAAGGAGGAAAGTAAGGCGAAAAGGAGAGGAAGACCGGATCTGAACAAGAGAGGACCGACAGATTCGAATGAAAGAGGACTGTTGGACCCGAACGGGAGAGAACCGCTAAATCCGAATGTGAGAGGACAAGCAGAACCGAACGGTCTTACAGTTACAGTAAAAGGTCGAACGGTCTTACAGTCAAAACAATCTCCCAGTCATTGGCCGAGCGGTCAGAGGCCATGAGTGATAGCACAGGCCGATCAGAAGTTACCGAGCGGTTCGAGGCCATAGAAGACCAGTCGTTAGGGGACGAACAAGCGGTGAGGTAACATGTTCCGAGGCTAAACGCTATAACCCAGGCCGATCGAGTGTCGCCGAACGGTTCGAGGCCAATCACCTAGGCCGATCGAGAGACGCCGAGAGTGTGGTGTCTGTATGGAACAACAGGAATCTGCCTTATTCAGAATGCCTAAAACGAAAAGAGGAAAGAAGAGAGGAACTTCTACAGGACATCAAGAAAGCAAAGCAACCCTCAAATAAAGGAGAAAATTCAATACAAACCCAACCTTCGAAGAACCTGGAAGACAAGACAAAACAGAGGTTCAAGTCTAGGCAGCAAAAATCCAAGAATTTTTCTTGGAAAGATCTTGCAGCAACTCTGCCAAGGGTTGTTAATACAAGCCGAACGGTTGAAGGGAATAAGAATCGAACGATTAAAGGTAGGGGGAAGGAGTTGAAGGGTATAAAGGCAGGGGAGTGAGTTGAACGGTAGAAGAAGTTATTTTACAGAAAGAATAAGAAGCTCCTCACCTTCAAGGAAATAATGAAGACACGAAAATGGTCCCATAAATTTTGTCTCTCATTTCGACCACCACCCAAACCTCCAGACCTGAATGAATTGGAGGGCAGTAGTGAATGGGTGCCTTTCATATTGGCAACTCTGCCAAGGGTTGTTAATGCGAGCCGAACGGTTGAAGGGAACAAGAATCAAACAGTTAAAGGTAGGGGGAAGGAGCTGAAGGGTATAAAGGTAGGGGGAGTGAACTGAATGGTTGAAGAAGTTATTTTACAGGAAGAATAAGAAGCTCCTCACCTTCAAGGAAATAATGAAGACACGAAAATGGTCCCATAAATTTTGTCTCTCATTTCGACCACAACCCAAACCTCCAGACCTGAATTGGAGGACAGTAGGGAATGAGTGCCTTTCATATGGTAACACGATGAGGAAGAGGAGCCCAGAGATCAAGCTTCATAGTTCTAACCTTGAGAACAAAGTTATTTTGCAGAAGGGTGTAATATTAGGATATAGGATAAGAAGATATGATTGGTAACGGGTTTAGGATAGAAGGGGAGAAATTGTATAAATAAGACTCTATTATGCTGTCAGAGGATTATTGAATATTATTTTGTAAATCTGAACATTGACCAGATGAGAGAGATTAGACTTCGTTAGGACTAAGAGGAAATTAGGCCTCATTAACACTATGAGTACCTTAAAATTTTCTTCCTTTTGAGTTTTTTTAAACTTTTGAAGTTTAAATATTCATACTTATAATGTCATAATTATAGCTTTCCACTTCAACATGAACAACTGATAACCATTTAAAGGTCACTATAATGATAAACTATAATTTAAATTAGTCGTTGTAAATTAGAAATACAGTTCTATATTTAAAGATATTTATCCATTATGAATGGTCAATGTCGAGTAATTAAATTTTATCTTAACTAGTGTAATGTTAAAAGGTTAGTTGTGTTGTGTGACTGTATAAAACAATTATTCCAAATAAAGTGTATTTTATGTGTAGTTACAGTTTGCTGTTATATCATAAATTAGAATAATATTAGTTCGGAGTAAATATTATATTATATATATACCCTAAACCCCAACATTTTTCCACAAACCTAGCGTCAGTCAAACATTATTATTGATATTTAGCATGGCACGCTACCAGAACATTATAAAGAAACAGAATATAAATTAAGGAAAAGATCCACTACAAATATATATATATATATATATATATATATATATATATATATATATATATATATATAGGGGTTTGCTAACGCGCGTACGCCTGTTTTTCAGTTGGTACGTTTTAGCAATGTGTACCGGGTTTTAGTGGACAAAAATATCCTTATATATCATGGATTCTAAGTTTTAAAGTTAAGGGTATTTTAATAATTTTCATTCTCAAAACTAAAAAAAAAAAAAAAAGAAACCCCCAAACCCTTACTGACCTCTCTCATTCCTCTCAACCTTTCTTTTTCATCTTTTTCACTCTAATATTTTCTCTGTCATCCCTGTAGCCCCAATTGAAAAAATCAAAAATTTCTCTCAACCTTTTCTCTTTCATCTTTCTCACTCCAATCTTTTCTCTGTCATCCCTACTGTAGCCCCAATTGAAAAAATCAAAAATCAAAAACACTTGCCGTTAAACCATCTTACAAAAAAATTATTTTATAATGAGTTTTCATCTTATAATTTTTGTCTTATCTAATTTTATCCAATTTTCACAAGCATAAAAGAATTGGAAATTGACCTGGAAAAAATCAGAAATACTCGTTGTTAAACAATTTCTTACAAAAAATGATTTTATAATGAGCTTTTATTTTATGATTTTTGTCTTATCTAATTTTATCTAATTTTCACAAGCATAATGACATCAAAGGAATTGGTAATTGGCCTTGAAAAAAATCAGAAACACTCATTGTTAAACAATTTCTTACAAAAAATGACTTTATAATGAGTTTTCATTTTATAATTTTTGTCCTATATAATTTTATCTAATTTTCAGAAGCATAATGACATCCAAAAGAATTGGTAATTGGCCTGGAGGAGTTTTTTAGAGATGATGATTCTGCACATGATGAAATTAGAGAGGTTAGTGAAGATGGTGAAATTGAAGAGATCTTGAATGAACCTTTGCCTGAAGGTGAATATGTCAATGACTCAACTCTTTACAAAGGTAAATTGTTTAAAGGCAAATGTTTTTTATTTTTTCAATTGGAACTACAGTAGCGATGACAGAGAAAAGGTTGGAGTGAAAAAGATGAAAGAGAAAAGGTTGAGAAAAATTTTTGATTTTTTCAATTGGGGCTACAGTAGGGATGACAGAGAAAAGTGAAAAAGATGAAAGAGAAAGGATTGAGAGGAATGAGAGAGGTGAATAAGGGTTTGGGGGTTTCTTTTTTTTTTTTTTTAGTTTTGAGAATGAAAATTATTAAAATACCCTTAACCTTAAAACTTAGAATCCATGATATATAAGGATATTTTTGTCTACTAAAACCCGGTACACATTGCTAAAACGTACCAACTGAAAAACAGACGTACGCGCGTTAGCAAACCCCATATATATATATATATATATATATATATATATATATATATATATATATATATATATATATATATATATATATATATATATATATGGGTTTGCTAACGCGCCGCCTGTTTTTCAGTTGGTACGTTTTAGTAATGTGTATCAGGTTTTAGTAGATAAAAATATCCTTATATATATCATGGATTCTAAGTTTTAAGGTCAAGGGTATTTTAATAATTTTCATTTTCAAAACTAAAAAAAAGAAAGAAACCCCCAAACCCTTAGTCATCTTTCTCATTCCTCTCAACGCTTTCTCTTTCATCTTTCTCACTCCAATCTTTTCTCTGTCATACTGTAGCCCCAATTGAAACACTTGCCTTTAACCAATCTTACAAAAAATGATTTTATAATGAGTTTTCATCTTATACTTTTTGTCTAATCTAATTTTATTCAATTTTCACAAGCATAAAGAAATTGATAATTGACCTAGAAAAAATTAGAAATACTCGCTGTTAAACAATTTCTTACAAAAAAATGATTTTATAATGAGTTTTTATTTTATAATTTTTGTCTTATCTAATTTTATCTAATTTTCACAAGCATAATGACATCAAAGGAATTGGTAATTGGCCTGGAAAAAATCAGAAACACTCGTTGTTAAACAATTTCTTACAATGACTTTATAATGAATTTTCATTTTATAATTTTTGTCATATATAATTTTATCTAATTTTCACAAACATAATGACATCCAAAAGAATTGATAATTGGCCTGGAGGGTTTTTTTAGAGATGATGATTCAACATATGCTGAAATTAGAGAGGTTAGTGAAGATGGTGAAATTGAAGAGATCTTGAATGAACCTTTGCCTGAAGGTGAATATGTGAATGACTCAACTCTTTATAAAGGTAAATTGTTTAAAGACAAGTGTTTCTGATTTTTTCAATTGGGACTACAGTAGGAATGAGAGAGAAAATGTTGGAGTGAGAGAGATGAAAAGAAAGGATTGAGAGAAATGAAAGAGGTGAGTAAGGGTTTGGAGTGTTTCGTTTTTTTAAGTTTTGAGAATGAAAATTATTAAAATACTCTTAACCTTAAAACTTAGAATCCATACAGTTAACATTTTTTTTTGTCAATTTCTTTTAACCGTCACAGTTTCTCTTTCCTATTTTCATCTTTATGCAAAATCTCTTACTTCATCCAAAATCAAAATGCTACAAGGAGAGACATTGCGGCAAGCTGGAAGACTCGCCACTCCACTTGATATTGCGAGAAATTGCAGAGGAATGCGGTTGTAATTGCGGTCGGTGAAAGTTCAAAATCTTTTGATCTGCTATTGGATTCTCTCAATTTTTTCATGTGATTGTTACTTTGATCCAAGTATAACTCGCACGTGCTCTAATGAACATATTAGCGAAGTGCTAATTAACTTGTTCTTAATTGTTGCGTGTGTTGAGTTGCTCGATATTTGAATCAATATTCATTGAAGCTGAATTGAGTGTATGTTCGTTGTAGGATTGAAGAAGGATTGAGTTTGTGTGGTTCCGCTAGAGTTGCTGTAGCAACTCAATGATGCATTTCTAGCATATTGAATTGATTTTGTTGCTCAATTGGTGTAGATGCTTTTTAAGTTTCATCTAAATTTCTGTGTTGGTCACTAACACTTTAAGTAACTAGCGTTCTTGAGTTATTGTGTTTTGTATATGCTCTGTGAGAATTGTATGCTTCTGTGATGTAATCTATGATGCGTGAGCTGTAAGGAATATTATGATTAAATCTATGCTAGTGCTAAGCTACGCTAAATGATTCTGATCATGTACTTGTGTATGTCTATAAAAATAATTAATTTAAGATGTTGATTACTGAATTATGCAGGTTATCCCTAAGGTCTAAAACAAACCTTGAAGCACACTGAGAAAGGAGAAAAATGGAGTCTCTAATTCTTCAACTCCATGAAATATCATCAGCTGTGAAATTTGGCAATTTCAAGCTCAAATCTGTCATACCTCACGAATCCACGTAGACCTCCGCCTTGTTATATCTTACCCTTCTGTCCTCTGCAATATTTCTCAAACCCTCATTTCTTCTGTCTCTTCAACTTCATTTGACCTTGCCTGTGGTGTCCCTTACACCACTCTTCCCTTTGTGTGCTTGTGTTTGCAAATTCCTAAGTTTCACTTTATGTGAAAGCGCAGAAGTTAGCTCCTGTGTGCTCTCCTAAAAATTTAACCATTCCTTTCTAGGAAAACCTCTTCATTTTCTTTTCCTTAGAAAAATTATCATTTCACTTTATTCGTTATGCAAGGTTGATGAACGAGCCGTCCTCAAGCACTTTGACTGGTCTGAAGGGAAAGCAGATGCACTAAGGGAGACAGCTTTTGAATATCTGGATTTGATGAAGTTGGAGAACCGAGTATCCACATTCATTGATGATCCCCATCTACCATGTGAAGCTGCTCTGAAGAAAATGTATTCATTGCTTGAAAAGTATGCATCCTTTTCTTCTGTATATGCTTTCTCTTGATTACCATTGGTGGATATCTAGTTAACAGATTAATAACACAATCCATACAGCTAAGTCTGTTTAAATAGTTTTCATACATATCCATTAAGTTGTAGATTCATAATTTCAAGATGCAAAAGGGTTGAACATGACCTTATTATGTCAGGTTTCTTGTAGCTCTCTACAGCTTCACCATTACTTGTTGTAGTGATTCTTTTAATGATTACAATGTTTCCAGCTATGTGCGTGGCTGGTTTAGTGATTTACGTGACCGTAACACTTCAGCTGTCATTGAATCCTTTAAAGGACTTGCTGCAGCCCTCCTCTCATTGCAAATGAATTGTCTCAGGCATGATGTAATTTCTTGTCCATGTAAGTAGTTTGTTGTTTGATAAATATTTTCATTAAATAGCAGAATCTGTTATCCTAGAGTGTGGACATTTTAGCGTAAAGTTGCATGATCGTATCATATTTGTTGAATAGCACAAACTAATTAAACATTTTAGTGTGATAGTCACATTACTCTTTCCGAACAAAGTTATATTAATATATACAATAATATATGTGTGTTCTAAACTTTAACCTTGATTGTAAGTACTATATACAAATCTGATGATTCAAGGGTGGCATTAACAAGGATTCTACTAGAAGTTAACTGGGGGAAGGTTCAGAACATAAATTGCAGCTGTCAATGAGATTTTGTGCCGTAACTGTTGCTTAGATCCATAGGTCATAGTTACAGAGGATCTATTTTGTGTGGATCAAATCTCAGTGTTCTAAAGTTCTGAACACTTGTTTATGCCAGAACCCCAGCGCCATTGTTTGGTCTTCGTAACCAGCCCACCTAGTGGAGAAAGGCTTTGTTTGTTCTTTATTATTGTAACATGCAATAGTTTATATAGGTATAAGCTTAGTTCTGTTATATATGCTCACTTATAATCTCCAATGCAGATTAAGAAAGTCGACTTTCATGATGAGAATTTCTCAGTAAGTGTAAGCAAATTAGCGAATGAGATTGTTGCTACTTACACAAAAGATGACAAGGTACTCATGAAACTTTATTTTCTTATATATACACTTTTCTATGTATTCTGCTTGAGCAACACTTCTTTCTGCTTCTCTTATATGCATTTGGAAATTTCAGAAAATATTTGGGAAGTTAATTTTGCTGATACAAAATTCTGATTGAAAAGATCACATGTCTGATTGTTGTTGAAATTGCACCAACTTCATTTCCCCACTTCTAGGTTTTTCCTTTCTAGTTTTATTTTTTACTTGGTATTCTAAGTCCTGGCATCAGTTTTTTTTTTTCTGTAATTTTATTTCCTCAATTATGGGTTTTGTTCGCCATCTCTTTTCTGTGGTTCCCATTTTTGGCAGTACCACTCGGTTTTATGCTCCTTTATGTTTGGAGTATAGAATTTCCAAATGCTCAAATCAACATATATGGCCTTGTTGCTCTTAAGGTATGTGTTACGACCTAAGGTAGGGGTAATAATAAGGGTTAGAAAGTATATGAGCAGAGAGAATATTTAGTATAAGTTAATTAGAGTAAATAAATATAATATAAGTTAATTAGAGTAAATAAATATAGTATAAGTTAATTAGAGTAAATAAATATATATTTAGGGAAATATTCAATATAAGATATTTATAATTAAGGATATATGCTAGGATAATATACGGAGAGATATTTATATTAAATATAGAGATATTTATATTAAATATAGGGATATTTATATTAAATATAAGGATATTTATATTAAATGCAGATAGAGGAATATTTAATAAGAGATGGGCTGGAAATAATTAATATAAATAAAGTTAGAGTCTAGGGTTAAAGGGAGGCTTTTGATTATTGAGTTTTGTGACAGACATTATTGTCTTGTGAGGGAGGTTATGCTCTCGAAGTAATTGAAGGAGGTTATGCTCCCAATTATTGTTTACCTTTGTTTATCCAGATATTATCATCAATAAAAGAGATTCATTTATCCAATATCATTCGTTTATTGTTCTGTTACGTGTGAGAGGGTGTGAAAGGTTGTATTTGGTTAGTTTACGTACTCAGGTACGTAACAATTGGTCCGACCTGCCGGATCGTCAAGGGAGGAAACTGCCGGATCGTCAAGGGAGGAAATTGCCGGATCCTAATAGAGACGAGTGAAAGACATCATGGAGGGAAGAATAAATGCAGTTGAAGGGAAACTGGAGAGCATGGAGCAGAGAATAAAGAACATGGAGTTCTCCCTAAGGAGGTTGAAGGCAGAGTTGAGTGGAATACGCCATGAAGTCCAAGCTCCAAATGGGAAGGGACTGCTGGAACCAAATGATAGTGGACTAACGGATCCGAACGTGAGCGAACGGCCAAAACCGAACGATAGCAGACTGCTGGATCCGAACGTGAAAGAACGGACGGAACCTATAGAGAGAGGACTTACCGAGCCGAACGGGAGGAGACGGCCAGAACCGAGCGTGAGAAAACTACCTGAACCAAACGGACTAGTATTGGAAGGAAGGATGAAGGCTTTGGAAGGAAGGGCAAATGGAAGAATCAATACCCTGGAGAGAACAATGGAGTCTGTGAAGAGATGGGCCGACAAAAAGAACAGGGGGCTTGCAGTGTTTGGTACACTAGCAAAAGGAAGAGCGCGACGTGAAGTACTGAAAGACATTGAAAACCATTCCCTCAGGGCTTATGATTTAGGAGAAGTGGTAACCAGAATGCTGGATGAAGAATGGAAGACATTAGAGAAGGTTTTACCACCACCCGAACCTCCAGACATGAATTGATGAGGAGCCATGAGGTCCAGCTCCTTGTTTCCAACCTTGAGGACAAGGTTGTTTTGCAGCGGGGTGTAATGTTACGACCTAAGGTAGGGGTAATAATAAGGGTTAGAAAGTATATGAGCAGAGAGAATATTTAGTATAAGTTAATTAGAGTAAATAAATATAATATAAGTTAATTAGAGTAAATAAATATAGTATAAGTTAATTAGAGTAAATAAATATATATTTAGGGAAATATTCAATATAAGATATTTATAATTAAGGATATATGCTAGGATAATATACGGAGAGATATTTATATTAAATATAGAGATATTTATATTAAATATAGGGATATTTATATTAAATATAAGGATATTTATATTAAATGCAGATAGAGGAATATTTAATAAGAGATGGGCTGGAAATAATTAATATAAATAAAGTTAGAGTCTAGGGTTAAAGGGAGGCTTTTGATTATTGAGTTTTGTGACAGACATTATTGTCTTGTGAGGGAGGTTATGCTCTCGAAGTAATTGAAGGAGGTTATGCTCCCAATTATTGTTTACCTTTGTTTATCCAGATATTATCATCAATAAAAGAGATTCATTTATCCAATATCATTCGTTTATTGTTCTGTTACGTGTGAGAGGGTGTGAAAGGTTGTATTTGGTTAGTTTACGTACTCAGGTACGTAACAGTATGTTTCAATCTTCTGTAAGTTAGCCTTGTTCTTATGCTCCTTTATGTTTGGAGTATAGAATTTCCAAATGCTCAAATCAACATATATGGCCTTGTTGCTCTTAAGGTATGTTTCAATCTTCTGTAAGTTAGCCTTGTTCTTATGCCTCTGCTGTATAAGCTCTACGAGGTACATCTTTTCATTTTCTGATAGGATCCATGTCTTTTGTTTTTCCAGGCCTTCTATCTTCCATGGGCAATCCTTGCTTTGGATGTCATTTTTGGCTCGCCTACTGTACTTGATAGGTGTAGTATCTAATATCAACTTGGCCAGTTGCTCCCTCCACCACCACCGAATGCTTCCTGCATCACCTCATATCTATTTTACCCTTCTCTAAAACGGATGAACGGATGTTAACATCCGTTTACATATTTTATATTTTATTTTATTGTTTTTATTTAAAAAAAAAATCTTCAACGGATGTGGTTACATCCGTTAACGAATGTGGCACATCCGTTTTAATAAATTTTTTAAAAATATTTTGATTATTATTTAAATAATGATACATAAATTAAATTAATAATAATTATTTTATTAAATAAAATAAAATTAATTTATAAATAATTTTTGTGTGCCTTCTTCGTTTCTACACCTTTTTCATTGCTTTTATGATCTTTGGGTTCTTGAGTGTCAATTCTAGAACCAATTTCTAGTGCAAAAACTGGTGCAGTGACTATTATGTTTGGTGGTTGTGTTGGTTGATTTCAACGGTTCTATGAAGTCCAATTAGAACATTCAAGTTGCAGATTTGGTATGAGATTTGGTTATTACTTAGAATGTTATATTTGTTTGCATTTTTTAACAACAGCTGCAGCTGGCCGGGACTAAAGCATCAACTTATATATAAACTTGTAAAATTCTTCAAACTGTTTGATTTAAAATGACAACAATCATATTAATCATTATAGTTCTGGTTGAAGTATATGTGGTGAACAACTGCAAAGATAGTGTATGACCCGCAATTCTCGGCAATGGAGGACACCCTTAACGAGGATTTATCAACAAAAATCTCGTTCCCTTTTACCACTGTTTCGAGAGAAATGTTGTTTTGTCTCACCCTTGTGGAAACTTAAGTCGAAGACTTCAGTGACAGCACCTTAGTGCCTGAACGGGATCTCCATTTACCACAGGCGCCACCTTTCTCCGTCACGAAATTCTTCTCTTTTTCCTTGCTCACCTACAAGGTTTTCTTGTTCATCTTCTTCTTCACGCTAAATGAGTTGTTGCCGCTGGTAGGACCTCCATTGGATGGGTGGTTCACCTGTGAATGAGGAAGGGAGAGCATCCTCTCACGTGAATAGAACAAGGAGGTTGTCACGTTGGGTTGACATGTTTTAAAAATGAGAAAAATGACATGGCACACCGCCTAAGAAAAATTCTAACTTCATTACTTATGAAGGACTAAATCCAGACTTTCTAAAAGGATAACGTATCAAAATTTCAGAGAGAGAGGAAAACTAAAATAACGTGATAGGACCAAAAACATATTTATCCCTAAATTCAACAATTATAATTAAATTATAAAATCATTAACTAATATAATAATTTATACATTTATAAATAATCTAATAAACTTAAAAAATAAAATAATATGACTTAAAACTACATAAAAAATTATTTCAAATTTTCATATGAATTTTAAATACCAATTTAAAAAAAATAAAAAAAGTCATACCATTTATTTTATACAAAATTTTTAACAAAATAAAAAACTAATAGAATAAATTAAACATTTATAATAAAATTAAAAAATCATAAAATAATACAATAAATACAAAATTTATAAATAATCTAATAAACTTAAAAATAAATTAAATAATTATAAAAATGCATTTTTATATTTTAAAAAATAAACATTTAAAATACATTTTTTATATTAACAAAATTAAATTAACATAGACGCTGGTTTCATTTCATTTATTATAAATGTAACTCTTTTAATGTTACACATTTCCAGCAAAACCACAAATCAAAATCAAGAAATAAAAATTAAAGCTAATTTATGAATGCTAATAAGGCTGATAAATGAATAATAAACATAATAATCAATGTTACTGTATGGTAAGAATATAAATTGGGATCATGCAAGAAAAAACAATTGAATTATGTAAAGAAAAAGCAAAGCTAATTAACGCATTTCCCCATAATAATGTATTGGAAATGAAAAATTGGAAGAGAACATCATATCTCAACATCCGATTTATGATTTTCAGATTTTTATATTTGATTTATGTTTTTGAAATTTTACTCTTCTTTGGATGTAAACATTCAATATAGTATATACAAATCTGATAATATAATATCATACACTACGAGGAAAATTTTAAAAAGATGTTTCACGTCCAAGTTGTCACAGCCTCCAACTATCTTGAACCTTTAGGCTTTATTCACTATGAATTTAGGGGGAGTGATTAAATAGATTTGAGAGGATTTGAACATAAAATTTTTTGTTGTTTATTTGAGTGGTGTTTCGGTAGAATTGGTCCGAGGGTCGGTCACTTTCTTTGCTCTGCTCTCTTTTGATCTTCAATCCTCTTTGAGAATGCAATTCACTTTGACGAGTTGTTGACCTGCAGAAGACACTCCGACGCTCAAGTCAAATATGTTTCATAAAGAGATCTATATTTTATTGTAATAGATTAAGATAAAAAAGGATTCTTGTACCTGGACATCAATTATATATTTATAGGACTTGTGACAGCCAAATCCATTGATTAACCATTAGTGCAATATATTTTTAGACAATACAACCTGCCAATTACTCATAAATAACGTATATTCGCACTCAATATGGCCATTAATGCTATTTACCTTTCCTGATTAGTGTTTGACTGACAGTCGATCAGTTACCTGTTTTGGCTCCAGATTCTCCTTAGCCGATTTGGTCACCAGGGTATAGTACATTAAGGCCCCTAAGCCGCGAGCAGTTGTTTGCAGGTGCGAAGGGGTTTAACATTTTGTAGTTGAGTCGTGGTACGAGCCGTTTGAGCTGGTCACTAGAAGACCATAGATGAATGTCTTCGTATGGCCGCCTGAGTTGGTCATCAGAAGACTATGGTTGAACGTAAGTCTAGACCTTCCTGATAAGGTTGAATGTAGGACTGAATCTTCCTGTGTAGTATAATTTTACTCACAAAAATATGACTTAAACAAATATATTATAATTTATAAATTATAATGAAAAGTGGTACCTGTCAAGGTGATGAGTGCATATTTATGCCCACATTTATGCTTTAAAATTCAAATTAATACTAACCGTATTCCCCAACAACGGCGCCAAATTTGATAGGCTGTTGTTGAAGCTATCAAATTAATATTACTTTTCAAGGCAACTTCAGTATTGTCAAGTAGTATTCAAGAAAGTAGATATGTTTAAAGAACAAATAAGAAACCTAAAAAAATAGTTACGATCAAATATGCTAATTCCACTGCTTTTTCAAGATAGATTCATCATCGGTTATTCACAAATAATTGTTCAATTGATTATTATTTAAGTTTCAAATTAATTAAAGTACATTCTTAATTAATTTGAGGGCGACCATGCATTTAACCAAAGTAAATTCTCAATCAAATGCAAAACCTTTTTAGATTATTCACAATGAATTCAACCAAAGTACATTCTCAATCAAATCCTATTATGTTTAATCATGTTTATTCTTAAATCGCCTAACCAAATTAAAAGCTAATCAATCAAAGTAAATTCTCAATTGATTATAGTTGAAATTATTACTACCAATCAAAGTACATTCTCAATTGATAGTAAAAACCAATTAATCATATGAAAGTTCCTAAATTAAATCAAAGTAGATTCTCAATTAAACCTAGAAACCCTAGAACTCATATAATCAATATGCATATAGATTGAAACACATTATGATGCAAGAATCTTTGCTTTTAATTTGATAGAGAGATGAAAGACAGAGAGAGAACAACTTAAAGCAATAATCAAAATAAACAATTGCATTAACTCAATCTAACCTCAGAATCCATAATGGAATTACAACATAATAGCCCTAGATGCTTAGCTGTCCATGAATGGAGTTGAATACAAGATGAAATAAGAGAGAGAAGTGGTGAATGAATGAATGAAGTGAAGTTCCATTTTTTGCCTCCCTTGGGTCTCTTTATGTAGGGCTTGATTGAGCTTGGACTCTGAATATTCAGTTGACAGAATCTTTTATCTTATATCTTCCAAATAACTAAAAGATTTAGATAATTAAAACATTATTTGGAAGATATTTTCTGTTGATATTCCCAAATTAAATTATTTCAACAAATGACTTTTATCTTTTAGCTTTTTCTAAATTTTCCAAAATTACACATAAGCCCTAAAATTTCATCTATTTGCACTTTAACCCCAACTGAATTCCCTAAAATTGCTCAAAGGCCCTTGTTTGACCAGCTTTGACCAGAGGAAGACGTAGCCAATGAGGGTCTGCCACGTGGCAACCCTCTTTCTCACCCAATTACGGTTGTCTGATGCAAGGAGGAGAAGGATTTGTGCTCTGTGTCGTGAAGGGATTTTTGTTGGTGTGCGAGAATGATGGTGGCTGCACGGCGGCGATGCTGGTTGATGGAGAAGTCACGATTGTGTTCTATGTCTGGGTTTTCTTGCAGGTCTGGTTCTGATGCAGGTTTTGATGCGGTGATGGAGGATGGCACGACGGATCTTCCTAGGTCTGGTTTTGATGCAGGTTTTGATGCGGTGATGGAGGATGGCACGACGGATCTTCCTTTAGGAAGATGGTGGTTGGTCATGGAGGAAGGTTATCGGCGGGGCGCGATTCTCGCGACGCAGTGGAGGTGAGCACGGTTGCGAAGAAGGGCTTCGATGGAGGCTTTGCGTTTGGCGAACTCGCAAGGAGAGACGCGATGAAGATCGTGATTCTGGGTGGCTGGTTCTCTCGGTTTTGATGGAGGCTGGTGGCGCTGTTTCAAAAATAGGAGTGTATGTAGGAATTTTAGGAGGTACAAGGGTAAAGTCTGTTTATTGGCCCATCTGTATAATATTTATCAAATAAGATATGATTTTGGGCTTTAATTTGTAATTTGAACCAATAAAGCTTTAATTTCAACTGCAAAAATAAATATTAGAATATCCAAGAATAATTTATGCGCTAAAACTCACTTTTAAGTCCCTTTTTATTCCCAAACCCAACAATTCCAATCATAATAAATTCACTTAGAATCACCATTTAAGCACAATTATCTCATCAAACATTTGAATTTTAAAGCATAAATGTGGGTATAAAAATGCACTCATCACAAGGTTGAACGTAGGAGTGAACCATCCTGTGCAGAATATTTTTACTCAAAAAAATATGAGTTAAACAAATATATTATAATTTATAAATTATAATCAAAAGTGAAACCTGTCAAGGTTGTTGAACGTAGGAGTGAACCTTCCTGTGCAAAATATTCTTACTCACAAAAATATGAGTTAAACAAATATATTATAATTTATAAATTATAATGAAAAGTGGAACATGTCAAGGTGGAATGTAGGACTGAACCTTCCTATGTAGGATATTTTTACTCACAAAAATATGAGGGAAACAAATATATTATAATTTATAAATTATAATCAAAACTGGAACTTGTCAAGGTTGAACGTAGGAGTGGACCTTCTTGTACATAATATTTTTACTCACAAAAATATGAGTTAAACAAATATATTATAATTTATAAATTATAATGAAAAGTGTAACATGTTAAGGCTGAACGTAGGACTGAACCTTCCTATGCACAATATTTTTACACACAAAAATATGAGGAAAACAAATATATTATATTCATAAATTATAATCAAAAGTGGAACCTGTCAAGGTTGAACGTAGGACTAAACCTTCCTTTGCAGAATATTTTTACTCACAAAAATATGAGTTAAACAAATATATTATAATTTATAAATTATAATCAAAAGTGGAACCTGTCAAGGTTGAATGTAGGACTGAACCTATTTTTACTCACAAAAATATGAGTTAAACAAATATATTATAATTTATAAATTATAATCAAAAGTGGAACCTGTCGAGGATGAGTACTGAACCTTCTTGTGCAGGATATTTTTACTCACAAAAATATGAGTTAAAAAAATATATTATAATTTATAAATTATAATCAAAAGTGGAACCTGTCAAGGTTGAACGTAGGACTCAACCTTCCTGTGCAGGATATTTTTACTCACAAAAATATGAGTTAAACAAATATATTATAATTTATAAATTATAATGAAAAGTCGAACCTGTCAAGTTTGAACGTGGGACTGAACTTTCCGATGTCGAGACTGAGCGCACGTCTGGTTCCTCGTGGAATCATGGGGATGCCGCTCGAATTGGGACGAGAGTGAGAGTTCACGAAGAAAGTTCGTCATTGCTCGGTTTAGGACCAGGAGCTCTCGGAAAGCATTTCTTGGGTTTTGTTGGACGAGAGTTCGAGTTCGTGGAGAACGTTCCTCACCACTCGGTTTAGGACCAGGAGCTCTAGGATAGCGTTCCTTGGATTTTGTGGACGAGAGTTAGAGTTCGTGGAGAACGTTCCTCATCGCTCGGTTTAGGACCAGGAGCTCTCGGAGAGCGTTCCCTGGGTTTTGTTGGACGAGAGTGAGAGTTCGTGGAGAACGTTCCTCACCGCTCGGGTTTGGACCAGGAGCTCTCGGAGAGCATTCCCTGGGTTTTGTTGGACGAGAGTGAGAGTTCGTGGAGAACGTTCCTCATCGCTTGGTTTAGGACCAGGAGCTCTCGGAGAGCGTTCCCTGGGTTTTGTTGGACGCGTAGAGAAAGATGGGAGATGAGTTTGAAGTGACGGTTAGTCGGACCACGGTAATTGCCACCGAATACTGGCTCCAATGTGGAAGCGTATCGTTGCCAATTTTCATTACTTATCCGCAGCTTCTTTTTACTCAGAAAAAAAAATGGTTCAAGCAAAAAATACATTAAAGGAAAGTAAAAACTTCAAACTTTTATATTAGTGTCGTCACCCTTGGTGTTTCGATCATTTACGAGAAGGGTTTGGAAGCTGCCTAATCAAGGAGCTTGGCGTTGAACGTAGGAGTGAACCTTCCTGTATATGATATTTTTACTCACAAAAATATGAGTTAAACAAATATTTTATAATTTATAAATTATAATAAAAAGTGGAACCTGTCAAAGTTAAACGTAAGAATAAACCTTCCTGGGCAGGATATTTTTAGTCACAACAACACGAGAACGCTAAAGGAAATGGTGTGCATGTGTTGCAAACACTCAACAGAGGTTAAATGAGATGTAGGTTTTTGAAACATTATATTCAATGCTTTGAAGGCTTCATTATTTAAGAAAATTGAGGGTGGTGGTTGGAGATGTAGATTGAAACACCCAAGAATGTGAGTAGGCGGTATCCAATATTCGATCTGATGGTCATTTAAATACAAAAAGTTTACATTAAAGGTTTTTTTTTTTTTTTTTATCAAAACAAGATGTTCTTTTAATAAAAAACAGCATGTCCGTTTCAATCATAACAAATTATTTTAGCCTGGAAGATATTCAACTGTTTTACTAAAACACAAAATTTTTAAAATAAAGAAGCTTGATTATTTTATCCAAACAAAAATTTAAAAATAAATAACTTCAATTGAAATTAATACAACATAATTTTTTGAAAATTACAAAAAGAATTCATTCAATTACACAACTAAGGTCGCAAAATAATTTGCTTCTAGAACAGGTATTTTAACTTTCAAAACTATGAAACAACTAAGAAATATTTGGTCATGTTCTTAGAAATGTTACAGAAAACCAGCTATCCCAACCACCTTTCTTTCCCGATCATTGTAGTAAGACAAAATTATTCTAAATGTATGTAAAAAGAGTTGTAAAATAATGAAATATTTTACATTCATTAAAGAAAGCATTTGAAAAGTTTCAGTTTCTACATCAAATAAAATATATCATAAATTATGAAAAAGAAAAAGAGATGCTCCATCTTTTCATGTTTTTGGTTAAGACTTTATCTGCAATCAATCTTAGATATTCAAAGATTAAAGCACCTACTAGTTGTTGACCATAAATCTAAATTCATAATTATCACCTTTCTTTAACTTTACTAATTAATTACTGAGTAAACCAATGTGTGACATTTGTGTTTGTCAGTTACATACCCAAACAAAAAAGATGGAAAAAGAAGCTGAAAAAGGTGACAGAGCTTTTACTTCCCAAAACATAGATTATTGGTTTGAACAACAATTGATGATGTTTACATTTCATACAATCTGCTTTCTGAAAGCCATTTCTCAACTACGCTCTAATTTGTGATCTAAGCATTCCCACATAAGTAACCATCTTCTAGTTCCTTCGCATTAATCATATCTTTACTCATTAATAATCATCATTTACATTTATAATAATAATAATAATAGTAAAGTTAAATTCTGATACTATACAGTAAGATATGATAATCATTCTGTTATACTTTAAGTAAAATACATAATAATACCAAACATAATAGTTAATTGTTTCGTATATTTTATCACTTATTATGTTTGTGCAGTGTATTTATTTTTATTTAAGAAACTGCATTAAAGGAACTGGTTAATCGATCTTTTTTATTTACCATGTTATAACCATCATCATTGTTGATACCACCACTGCCCTTTTTACTATTAATATACCATCAAGTTTATTGTTGTCATTTTCACCTCTCATACATATCATTTCTACTATCATTATCATTATAACAAGGAGATAATCGCATTATTGTTACAATCGTTATCACATTCACATTTTTTTTGTTTATATCATTAACTTTATCATCTTTATATTTGTTATTATTATCATGATTACACACATATTAAAAATATATTATTAAATAAAATATGACTAGTAAAACTTAAACGCCCACCCGCACACATAAATTTAAAATACGTATACTTTAAGATGTAAAAAAAATATATCTCTTAATTTATATTTCTGTTTATTATTTTAAATAAATTATTCTTATATACTTTTATTTCATTAAGTATAGCCGTATTTTATGTAAATAAATTTGAAACATTTTTTATTTAATTATTATTTTCCTCTATATGTTTTAAGTTATTTCAATATATAAAAAAACAAAAATATTTTTAAATGCAAATATTAATGTTAATTATTACTTGAAATAAAGGTATAACTGAGTAATTTATTTTTTTATGTAGTGTTATTTGTTCTGTTTATTAAATATAAAATGAATTAATTTTGTTAATATTATTTTGTGTATATCTAATATCTATTTATTATAAAAAATATTATTATTATGTGTATATTTTTTACTAATCACACTTGCCCAATTTATAAAAGGATTGAGTTTGAAGTTTTTAGTAGTTTCATTATCAGTTATAAATAACTATATTGCAATATATTACTATACTGTAATTAGTTATTGATACGGCGGTGAAGTAAATTAGTTGCTAATAGAAACAACTTAGAAGGAGAAAACACTTTCTAGAAGATAAAAGTACAGAATATTTTTATGTTTGTTGGTGCTATGATTAGAATTATCATGTATAAAAAGAAAGACTTACAAAACTATTACTATAAAAGTTTTAAATTGAAAATATATAGTGCCATATTTTTCACTGATTCATAGTCCATTTGTTAAATATAAATGTAAAAAAAATATAAAAGAAAAAAAGGAGCAATTTTCATTCAGTATAAGTGATAATACAATTGTACTCAAACCCAAAAAAATATAGAATACTATTGAAATCAATATACTTTCTAACATGGTTAATAAAAAAGGTTATAAGATCACTAATTTAACGTCCACTAGTAAAAAAACAACTTTTAAAGGCGTCCAATACGCTTCGGTTTTAGAAAAACCGAAGCATATTCCAACGCGGTGACGTTTTTGTAATTAATGAAAACTTATATATTTCGGTTAATGAAGAATCGGTGCCTGAAAGTGTTACTACCTCGGTTGTCTAAGCTACCCGAGGCATAAAACTGTCATGAAGGGGATACCGCCTCGGCTCGACGCAGAACCGGTGCCTAAACACGCTATTTTAGTTCCTTTTCGTTTCTCTCACTCAGATCTCCTTCTCAGTTCCTCTTCTTCTCTCTTCTCTCTCCTCTCTCGCTCAAATCTCAAAGCCGCCTCTCCGCCTCTCCGCCGCTCCGCCTCTCCGCCTCTCCGCCTTCTCACTCTTCCTCTTTTCTCAAACGCTCAGATCTCCTTCTCACAGTTCCTCTTATTCTCTCTTCTCTCTCGCTCAAATCTCAAAGCCACCACTCCGTCGTTCCGCCTCTTCGTCGCCACCACTCCGTTGCTCCGCCGTCGCCACCTCTCCTTCGATGCTGCCGCTCCGTTTTCGCTGCCCAAAGCCATGGCTGCATCCCACCCCGCAACCCCAACCTGTGACGCGATATCAGATCTCACTCCACCGCCTAGTGCGGCCCGTGCCAGTGGTGGAGCCGCTGGCCTAGCACCCGGTCCAGCCCCCTTCCGGTCCAGCCCCCTTCTGGTGCCAGTCACGGTAAAGCGTCTCTGCGATTGTTGGTCATCCGATTTGGGGGTTAGGGATTTCAATGGGGTTTTGACTGTATTTGGGGGTTAGGGATTTGAATGGGGTTTTGACTGGATTGGGGGTTAGGGATTTGAACGGGGTTCATGTATTGCTGATTCAAAAACATTCATCTGTGATGAAGATGACAAGAACAATCAATCTGCTTGTTCCCTATTTCCTGATTCAATTTTTGTTTCAATTTTTGGGTTTCTGCGTGAGAGTTCCAGAGGCTCGGAGGTTGGTGGAAAAAATTAAAAAACAAATACGTTACTGCCTCGGTTATTCAAAAACCGAGGCATAAATCCTATTTTTTTTAACCCAGTTCATAACCGAGGCATAAAATCTACTCCTTTTTACCTCGCTGGTATATACTTCGGTTGTAGAACAGGTGCCTATAACCAAAAGTAACCGGTGTCATATCCTCTTATTGCACTAGTGGTCTGTAAAAAAAAAGACCAAAATAAAAACTGATCGGTGATGTTTTTTTAAGTAAAATAACAAGTTTGATGACCGTATCTCGTTGAAAATCTAAGTGTGATTTTGTTGAGGTAATGCACAGAGATGAATATGTTAAGTCGGAGCTAGTAATGAAATATGAGATAAAAGTCTCTTCAGAAGCATAAAATATGATATTTAACCAAATTACCAAAGAAGATTTTGCAAAACAAGTTAATTTTGGTGATCGACTCAAACGACTACAATATAGTCCATGTATCGAAAGTCTTTCTAGCAAGGCTTCTAGGTAAGTATGTTTCATTAAGATGATCGACAATATGAAGGAGTACTTGCGGTTGGAAATGTTTCCACTAGAGGGGAAATGTATCAATGTGGAAGGGACTCACACTTGAGGAGGAGATTGTTGGAAATCCAAGTGTGAATCTAAGTCCCACATTGGGTAGAAATGAGAAAGTGGAGCACCGTATTAAGGTGAACATCTTTGTGGCATATCTGTACTTGACTTATCAATATGCTATATTGTGGTGTCCCCATCTTTGTCTTATTTCGCGTTATTCTCCGATTTATTTTTATTGTACCCCTTGAAAATTCAAATTCAGAAAAGGTCGTACTCTTTCCTGGACATGACCATCACTAGTGCAAAAACAGCGTATAACGTCACGCGTTCAACGTCCAACCACTAAATAGCCAACGTTAAAAATGACCGATGACATTTTTGTAAATAAATGCAATTGTAGAACGACCAAGCCTCATTCAATTCGATGTTCTATGATGGTAATTATTTAAACCAGTGCGTCATTCTCTTTCTTCTTTCTTTTAAACCACCAATAGTACGTCGAATCCTGTAGGGATTCGACGTAATATTTGTCACTTAGAAGCCAAAGAGTCACCCTTTTTAATTCGTTTTTCTTTTTTCATTTAAACAAAAACTAATACGTCGAATTTTGTAAGGGTTTCGACGTGTTATTTGTCAGCCATAAGCCAAAAAGTAATCCCTTTTTAATTCTTCTTTTTTCTTTTAAACCACATATAATACGTTGAATTTTGTAGGAGCTTCGATGTATTATTTGTCTGCCAAAAGTTTCCCCTTTTTAATTTGAGTGGGATATTGAAAATTCATTCACTTTATCTTAGCGCGCGAGACCCTCTTCTCTTCTTAAACTTTTCTCAAACGAAGTTTGACGACCATCACATGTAACCTTTCTTTCATTTGATACAAATGCATGTTAATTAACTACTTTATGTATAACTTTCGTTTGTTTTGACCGATTATTTTCGTGTTCTTTTCCTTCATAGGCGTATTTTGCTTTCTCTCTCACTGGTGGAAACACTTTATGTATAATTTTCGTTTGTTTTGACCGATTATTTTCGTGTTCTTGTCCTTCATAGGCGCATTCTGCTTTCTCTCTCACTGGTGGAAACACTTTATTCTGACGAACCCACCTTTTGAAGGTTAGTTTTCGTTTTCGTTTTGAAGAACTTATTTGTTGAACTTGTTTGTTGTTGTTTTTTGTTGAACTTGTTCATTGTTGTTTTTTGTTGAACTTGTTTGTTGTTGTTTTTTGTTAAACTTGTTCATTGTTGTTTTTTGTTGAACTTGTTTGTTGTTTTTATTTTGGTTGAACTTGTTTGTTGTTGTTGTTTGATTGAACTTGTCTGTTATTGTTGTTTGTTGTTGATACTATACTACACGTTCATAGTTCATGCTTTATAAAATACCAAAAACTGAAATTTGTTGTTTGTTGTTGATACTATACTACACGTTCATAGTTCATGCTTTATAAAATACCAAAAATTGAAATTTTTTGTTTTTCTGATTTTCAAGTCTCGTAGAGTTATAAAAAAGGATTATAATTAATTAAAAAAAACAAAAAAATTGCTTAACGTCGAATATTAACAAAATTCGATGTCAATTTGATTAATGTTGAATTTTTTAAATTCGACGTCAATTTAACGTCTCCCGATATGACGTCGACCTCAAATTCGACGTGAAAGGTCCAAAAATAACGACGTTATACGATATTTTTTGTACTAGTGCATATTACTAACTTTACACAATTGTCAACAACTTTGAAATTGTCCAGTTTAAAAGCAAGGAATAGATGGATTGATAAAAGTTTCACAAAATTATTGGAGTTGTTGAAGGAGATACTTCTAGAAAATAACACGTTACCTATCCGTAATTACGAGGCGAATAAAATTCTTTGTCTAATTGGTTTGGAATACAAAAGAGGCATGCATGCCCCCAACATGTGGTTTATCATAGTTTAAAAAGAAAATTGATAGAAATAGTGGTGATAAAGATAAAGATGATCCACCTGCTATGGTGGTGTGGTTTTTGCCTAAAATACCTTAATTGAATTGGTTGTTTACCATTAACAAAGATATGAAGAACCTGAAATGGTACGTTGATGGAAGAAAGTGTGATAATCTTCTTCGACATCGAGTTGATTCTCTATAATGGAAGAAGATTGATGAAACATTTCCAGAATTTGGTGTAAAGCCAAGAATTTTAAGACTTGGACTTGCTACAAATAGTATGAATCCTTATGCAGACTTAAATAGTAAAAATAGTTCATGGTCAGTTTTATTGATGATTTACAATCTATCTCCTTTGTTGTGCTTGAAGAGAAAATATATGATATTGTCTATGATGATATTAGGTCCTAGACAACTTGGAAATGACATTGATGTGTACTTAAAATCGTTTATTGATGATTTGAAAATGTTATGGGAAAAAAAACATCGATGTGTTCGATTCATATTGTCCATAAACATTTTGTTTGCATGCAATGTTGTTTTGCACCATAAATAATTTCCTGACATATTGAAACTTAAGTGGATATAATATTAATTAAAGGTCATATTGTATGTTTTATTTGTGAAGGAAACACAAGTTATATTCAATTAAAGCATGGTTAAAAAACTGCGTATACAACATAAAAAAGTCTTTCCATGTTACAAATGTAAGTGTTACTTTTTTTTATATCATCTACTTAGTTATATTAATATTAACTTATGTTTTCAATTTAATTAGAGTTGTGGTTAGCCCAGAGTACAATAAATTCAAGTATTATATCCAAAGGTTGGAACTCATTCATCTTAAAATTATTAATTTTCGTATGTCAATTTCTGACTTTGATATGTGATTATTTTCTTTGTCATGTTTAGTGTAACAAGCAGAAAGATTCATGAGAATATGACTATTACGTCATGTCTTAGATAAAAACAATCACTAGTGCAAAAAAGACCTTTAACGTCACCCTTTAAACGTCTGACCCTCGAATATCCAACTTAAAAAATGACCGGTAGCATTTTTCGTAAATAAAACAACTATTTAGATGTCGGCTATGGAGGGGCCCGACGTCTAAATACTCATATACGTCAGCTCCCCTGAATAGACGCCAAAACTAAACGAAAAAGTTAAAAAAGTAATTTTTTATTCTATTTAGACGTATGTTATGGGGAGAACCGACTTCTAAAGCACTTTAGATGTCTTTCTTTAGGGGAACAGACGTCTACATACTCAACCCAGAAATTTTAAAAGTCTCTTTTTGACTCAATTTTGACGTCTGATCTCACCACTCTGACTTCTAAATCACTTTAGACATCTGTTATTGGAGGAACCGACGTCTAAATACTCAACCCAGGAATTTAAAAAGTCACTTTTTGACTCCATTTAGACGTCTGATCCCGCTACTCCGACTTCTAAAGCACTTTAGACGTCTGTTATTGGGGGAACCAACGTCTAAATGCGCAGCCCAAGAATTTAAAAAGTCACTTTTTGACTCCATTTAGACGTCTGATCCCGCCACTCCGACTTCTAAAGCACTTTAGATGTCTGTTATTGGGGGAACTGACGTATAAATGTCGACATTAAAACATCGCGAACGCGAGACAGCCGTTACATGCACTCGTTGTTCATCATCTTCGTCGCGTTTTCTCTCTACAGGTTACGCTTTTCAGGTTCATTTTCTCACTTTTGCACCGTTTTAAATTAATTTTACTCTGATTACATCACTCTTTGATGCATTATCTTTAATTTGAACCGATTAAAATGCGTTTTCGTTGGGTTTTGGTGTAGTTATTCTCGTGTCCTTGGGCGGCGTTCTTCGGTGGTGATTTCTTGTGTTTTGCACTCCTCCAATTCCCTCCACTAAGTTTTTAAAACCATCCAATAAAAAAAAATGTACAATACATTCTCTTCAACTAAAATATAAAGTTGTAAACTCAAATCACCATGAGTCAGGAGCAACCTCAAAGACGTCTGACTTGTATGGATCAGACGTCTATATAGACGTCTGACCTAAAGGGTCCGACGTCTCATTAATGTCACCCATATAGATGTCGGACATAGATCAGACGTTAAAAGCCCAAAATAACAGACGTCTAAAGTCCTTTCTGCACTAGTGAATCATTTGAGCTATAACCAGGATGATTGGACAAAGATTATATATATATATATATATATATATATATATATGTGTGTGTGTGTGTGTGTGTGTGTATGTGTGTATATATATATATATATATATATATATATATATATATATTTCAAATCACATTAAACTTTAAATATTATTATTCATACATAATGAAGTTGTGTTATTTTTTTCTGTGGTTCAAGAATCTATCACCTATAGTGGATGATACTATGAAGAAAATAAGACAAGAGTGAACAACATATCTACTCCAACAGTGTAGTTAGGACCCACAATAGCATTAGGGCTTTGCTTGAAAACTGTCTAGGACAAGATTTTGATTATTAAAGTTTTAGTTTTGTCTTAATAGTTTTGGTTTTTAATAGTTTTAGTTTTGATAGCTTTAGTGTTAACGTGGTTACATTTTTGTGTTAATGACTTTAGTTTTTATATATAATTTCTGCTGGTAAATTTTCTAAGTTATGCTGAAATATTTTTTACTTTTCAAGTTAGAGCAAATTATAAATATAAATAAGTTTAAAAATTAGTATTTAAGGTTTAGTGTACTAACAAACATCAAATTGTTACTCAATTTTAATTTAAAATGATGTCGTGTTTTGGTAACCGTTGTTAAAAGAGGTCGGACTTTCAAACCGACCTTATTAAATGTCTGTTTTTCAATTTGATGTCTCCATACATGACGTCAGAGTTTCCTCTTACATCAAAAAATAACAAAAATCATTTTTTGTGGTAATGAATTAATATTGAAACTTAAATTAGGAGTGAACAGAAGCAACTAATGGTATTAATGAGTAATTGCATTGTATTAGCAAATTATGTCACATAAAAAAATTAGAATAAGGTATAAGAATTGAAAAGTCAAAATACAATAAACAATACAAGTTTAATCAATAATCTTAACTAAAAATATACGCATATTATTCTCAATAAATTATAAATTATTCAAAAAGTTGTATTACAATTCTAATATCACTCAATGCTAGTTATAGTTCACCAAATAAAAGAATAAAAACATTTCTGTTAAACTCTGCATAACTTCAGGATTCAGCGTGCAGCTGCAGATATACAAGGCTTGGTATTCAGCCCAAAATGACGAATGGTTTTACGAGAGTAACAAGCTTTCTGTATAGTAATTGGTTAACAACTTTTTAGCTTAACATTTATTAATTAATGGGACAAAAGGGAAAAAAAAATATTTGAACCTCAGAATATAACCAATCAATCCAGGAGCTGTATTTATCAGAAAAAGCTTCCAGAAGAACATACAAGGATTTCCATTGCAAAACTTTATGTGACATGCAAGAAATAATGAGTTAACATGATTTTCTCCTTTCTCTTTCCCCCTGAGCCAAGCCTTAGTTTCCAAGTATATGCCTCCATCATTCACCTAAAAACCAAACAAGAAGAACCAGGAGTAAGCAATTTCAGCCTATATAAGGGTGCCTTAGAAAGTCATGCATGAATGCACTTAAGCACATAATAAGTTATAAGACAAATATAAGTTATTTAACGCAAGAGTCAGGAGCTAGGGCTGTGAAGACTGGACAAAATGGACTCTTGGGTTAGAATTTTGATTTTCATTGCTTGCATTGTTCCTCCTTTGGTTGACTGCAAAGTGAGGCACTACAAATTCAATGTAAGTATGCCATTATAGTATTCTTTCCTTGCCTCGTAGGGGACATGCATGGTTTCATGTTTTTTTACAGTGCAGGAGCTTAACAACAATATAATATATATTCAAACATGCATACAATTTATGCTTTATTCAGCTATTTCAATCAAAATATATAGCTTTACTTATAACAAGTTCCTATCTAAATTCCACCTATTAGATATGTGCATAAATTGATATTTGAGTAAATCTTAGCTAAAAGTTTCACCTAAATTTCAGTCATGCATGTATAATACATAATTGGAAGATATAGATCTAAATTAGTCTCTTGTTCCAACCACTGTAAAATTTTACTCAAGGCAAGTGGTGAAGGACTTATACTTTACTTTGGTAATGGGTGCAGGTGGTGCTGAAGAATACCACTAGACTATGTTCAAGCAAACCCATTGTCACCGTTAATGGGAAGTTTCCAGGACCCACTCTTTATGCCAGGGAAGATGATACAGTGCTGGTCAAAGTAAGAAACCTTGTCAACCACAATGTCACTATCCATTGGTGAGACTTCATTTTATTGCTTCAATTTAGACGCAAGAAGTACTGTGCAGAAAAAAAAAATAGAAAAAAACTTTATGGTAAATGTCGGCATGGGTTAGATACAATCAGAACAAAGAAAACACAATGATAAGATTGAAAAAAAGAAACTATATTCAATTGGATGAAGATTTTATATAGATACAATGTCATACACGTATGGTTCTTCATGTATAGAACCTAAAAAATGGAATAACAGAAAACCTTTAGATAATTAAGTCTAATCACCATTTATAACATATGATAGAGAGTTTCTCTAAACTTAACACTAATAGACAGTCCTCTATACTATTCACTAAACTTATGATTTGAGAGTATCATCATAATAAATATACAAATTAACTTTAGCCAATACTAAGCAAAATATTGAATGCTAACTGGAAGACTGTAACCATCTGGGCAGGCATGGTGTGAGACAAATAAGAACTGGTTGGGCTGATGGGCCTGCATATATCACACAATGCCCAATTCTTCCAGGACAGTCATATGTGTACAACTTCACCCTTACAGGACAAAGAGGAACACTTCTATGGCACGCTCATGTTAATTGGCTAAGGTCAACTCTCCATGGTGCCATAGTTATCTTGCCAAAGCTTGGTGTGCCATACCCTTTCCCCAAACCAGATAAAGAGTTGGTGGTAATATTAGGTGAAATCAAAATCTTTATCCAATGCCCTCCACTCATCTATATTTTCCTTCACTGATGTTGATTAGTCCTCAACATAACCATTTAAAATTATAATTCATTATGGTGATAAACTGTAGGAGAATGGTGGAAATCTGATACTGAAGATGTTATCAATGAAGCTCTCAAGTCAGGATTAGCGCCAAATGTCTCAGATGCTCACACCATTAATGGACTTCCAGGGACTGTGTCTGTGGCCAATTGTTCCACACAGGGTACATAAGTTGTGCTACTTTTCACTTCTATGATTTCTTAAGTGTATATAGGGTTTTCATTTTTCCTCAAGTGCTAACTACAGTTATGCTTGATTTCCCTTCTTGGTTGAATATAAAATATAAGCAGATGTGTACAAGCTTCCTGTGGAAAGTGGCAAGACCTACCTATTGAGAATCATCAACGCTGCACTCAATGAGGAGCTTTTTTTAAAAATTGCTGGCCATTTACTCACTGTGGTTGAAGTTGATGCCTCATATGTAAAACCTTTCAAGACTGACACTCTTTTAGTGGCCCCTGGCCAAACCACCAATGCCCTTTTAACCACTGACCAAAATTCTGGTAAATACACAATTGTAGCCTCTACTTTCATGGATTCTCCAGTGGTAGCTGTGGATAATTTGACTGCTACAGCCACTTTGCACTATACTGGAACTCTTGCCACCACTCCTACAGTTCTCATCACACCTCCTCCAAGAAATGCCACAAAAGTTGCTAACAATTTCACCAAGGCTCTAAAAAGCCTTAATTCCAAGAAATACCCTGCAAATGTTCCATTAACAGTTGATCACTCACTTCTCTTCACTGTTGGATTGGGGATTAACCCTTGTCCATCTTGCAAAGCTGGAAATGGGAGTAGAGTGGTGGCTGCTGTCAATAATGTGACATTTGTGATGCCAACTACTGCATTGCTTCAAGCACATTACTTCAACACTCAGGGGGTGTTCACCACTGATTTCCCTGGAAACCCTCCTCAAGTTTACAACTACACAGCGACTCCGGCGGCTGCGAGTTCCCAGACCACAAATGGCACAAAGGTTTACAGGCTACCATTCAACTCGACAGTTCAGGTTGTTTTGCAGGATACTGGAGTCATTGCTCCCGAGAGCCACCCAATTCATCTTCATGGGTTCAATTTCTTTGTTGTTGGCTCAGGTGTAGGAAACTATGATCCCAAAACAGATGCAAGTAACTTTAACCTTGTAGATCCTGTTGAGAGGAACACAATCGGAGTGCCAACTGGAGGATGGGTTGCTTTCAGATTCAGAGCAGATAATCCAGGTAAAAAGTCTTGATGAATATTTGAGTATAATGATGTCAAAAGCATGCGGTGCTAATCTGTTCATATTAACTTGAACTAGTTTCATATATTTGACAGGAGTGTGGTTCTTGCACTGCCATTTCGAGGTGCATACAACATGGGGGTTAAAGATGGCATTCTTGGTGGACAATGGAAAAGGTCCTAATGAATCATTGATACCCCCACCAAATGATCTTCCAAAATGTTGAGACTTTCGGCCATCAATAGAATAGCACAGAAACAAGAGAAGGCCTTCCTATGCAGAAAGAAGCTTTGGAAGAATACAGAGAAGCCAGGCAAAGGAAGACAATGAAAAGGGAGGGTGGTTTTTTAATAAGATGTTGTCCCAATTGCTTTTTGAGTTAATGGGACCGTTTCTTCACACTCGTTCTGTAAATTGGAGCCAGCATTTTGGTTTTCCTTGCACATACACTTTTTTTCTTTATTTTTTCTTAAAGCTCTGCAGATCTTATGTATTGCATACTTCGTTTACTGATTGAAATAAAAGAATTACGCATTTCATTCATTGTAGGGTTCGTTAGCATCTCTGAACTGTTACCTTTAAGTTGATATAAAAACTCAAACTGATAGATTGTGGCAGAACAAATTTAAATGTTATAGACTAACTTCATTAATTTTATTAGTTTAGTGAGTGTAATATTGGGATGTAGCTTAGTCAATACTATTGTCTCTCTTTTTGTGCTTTTTTCTTGTTGACTTTGTTAGGGAATTTCGCACTTCCATTTTCCAATTTTGTGTCATCTGTCCTACTTCATTTCATAAAAAGTAATGAGATTGAATATAAATGTTGATGATTGTTATGAAATGAGAGTGTATAGAATGTGTTTGATGAAATGTTTAGGTGAGATAAGAATGGTTTACAAACCCATATTAAGACTTATAATCCATGAATTTTCTTCTTGTGCAGTAATGCTTTTAGCTTGTAAAAGCCGCATGCCTTCCGTAAGTATAGAGTTCTTAATGTTACTTGGTGCTACCATATAACTTTCTCTCTTGATCACGTTCCAAAGTGTCAAGCCTTGTCTTGGTCTAATTTAATTCTGAAATCTATTTTTTCAACATAGAATGAGCCATGATTAATCTATTTGTCGTTGAGTTAATGTTTAAACATGAGAAATGGAAGACACAAAGTTTAAATAAGAATAAAATAAAATAAGGCTTAGATATTAAGTAATACCTCTTTAAAATTGAAAGCATGTGGTGCATATTTAAGGAGATCAGTAAATAACTTGATGTTTGAATTAAAATGATTAAATGGTTTACTAAATTGTTGGAGTAAATAGATGTTGGACAGATTTGGAATTTAAGCTATCAAATTTGGTATGAATCACATTATGTTTTTAATATGGTTCGTATGATGTGTGTACCATGACACTAAGTTTGTAAATGAATGGTGATTGGTTAATAAAACATAATTGCAATGTCTTGATTGTGTTAATGATGTGAGTAAAAGAGCTTTAGTAAGTCATGCAGAATTTATTCCATTTGCTTGGGAAGATAATCGGAGGATATGGATCACATTATCCTTTGTTCAACAAGATGAAAAGAAATAAAATAGACGAGTTGCACTTTTGGCATATTTTGCATGAACCGTGATTATTGAATTAGGATTAAAATTAAATTGTTTTGAAGAGAGCAAAGGGTGACATAATTGTTAGAAGCTTGACTAGGGTGTAAAAGATGATGATAAGGTAGAACGACCGCATAACAATTACCTCAAATTCCTTAGACCCCAAAACAGGTAGAAGAAGTACTTGCTGAAGAATGAAGTACTTGCTGAATAATGTTGAGGATATATGTAACTTCAAAACGTATATACCAAAGTGATAGAATTCATCTTTTGCATTTGGTGAGCATAATTAAATTTGTGATATTACTTGATATAAACCAAGAAACCCTATGGGTATCTTAAACCCTATGGTAGTCAAAGAATCTTGGATTAAGGTTTTCTTTCTCGCTCTCTTTACGTCATTTGTACCTTCGTGGGTCACTCTCAGCACTTCTCACATCTCTTGAGCAGTCTTACAAACAAAGATCCTGCAAAACTCGTTAATGGTTAAAGCAGATGAAATAATGTTTTGAGCTTTCACATCATTTTGAAACCTTTTCATTTCTTCAGTAGTCCACTGAACACGGGGCTTTGGTTCCTGCAATAACTTCCCAAATATCACAATCAATGACTCAATAAATATTTGCATTCTTACCTTCCAGAATGCATAATTTTCACCTGTGAATAGAGGTGATCTATTGATAGAAGCACGCTCTACAAAAGTTTGATATGATCTTGCCATTTGAATAGCTATCAAATCAAGCTCTGATGCCAATTGTTAGAGCGGCTGCAGCGGAATGGTTAGCGTGGAATAACAAACCAAAAGGGTTTTTAATACGAACGTGTGCCTTTTAATTTCTACTCAATTAAACTTACCAAGTAAATAATAAAGACAAATAAAGAGAGTAAGGTTGAGAGAAATTTGCACAGATGATTTTATCCTGGTTCGGATCTTACCAATCCTACGTCCAATCGCTTATCTCAAAACAAGATAAACAATTTACTACTAACAAAACAATTACAAATTACAATCACAAAGAAAACAATTTGTAGAAGTTTAGAAACCACCTCTCTTGATACCACAAGAGATGAACCTGCACCTCCTTTGAGTCTTCATAAAGGATGACCACCTCCTCCGAATACTTCACAAAGGATGAACTTCCTCTTTCGAACACCTCCTTAGACACACCAAGGATGAATCGACTATTTCCTCTATCACTGTAGCAGCACTTCACCAGCTCCACAGACACGAGTTTCGCAATCCGAATAAGAACACACAAGTCTCAATGATTTTTGAGTACTAGAGCACAAGGGAAGAGTTGCTGTTGATGGAAAATGAGAGCCTATGATACGGTTGCTTCCAGTTGGTGAATGATATGCGGTAGCGGATGGATGACAGAATCGTGAGAAGAGATGAAATGTGTTCACGGGATTCAATTGGCAGCAGAAGAAATGTTGTTCAGTGATGTTGATGATGGAGGAAGAGCTTAAGGTGAGTGAGTAAACTAGCTCAGACGGCCTTCACTGGAAGGAAGCTAGGTGGAGGAAAGAAAGCTCAATCTATGGTGACTTTTGGTAGAGTCTCGGTTGCTGGAAAATGCTTCAGCAGAATTAAAACTCATTAATCATCAAAAGTGTTTCTACAATCTGAACAAGGAGAATTTATAGTTGATTCTCCAAGCTTTGAATGGTGTAGATTAAATGAACAATACAAATCTAGAAACACGTGGTAAATGTGTGAAACGTGTGAAACTTTTCTAGAATCAACATTCAGACACGTGGTAGAGGCATGGAATGCGTTAGCTGGCCATATGGTTTGTACCGAATTTGATGAGCTCTCGGTTTGGTGCGATGAGTGCTAACCATTATTCTTCTCTTTTTGAATTTTTGGCTATCCTTCTAGTGATGGTACCTTGGTGTGCTATGGTGCTTGGTTCCTGCGTATCATCCCCTCCCTCTTCGAAAGGATTTGTCCTCAAATCTGTTGGTTTGTCTTTATGCTGACTTATTTTTGTAGGATCCATCAAAGTTCCTCCCGGGTCAAATATGAATCTGCCATAATCATCAAACATAGCTCGAATTAGATTTATTTGACCCAATAAGATACATAAAAAAATATGTTTAGAAGAAGGTTTCCTAGTTTTGAAAATTTCAATTTCGATACAATAAAGAAACCTTACTTCTTTTGAAATTTTATTTTTGTCTTGAGTTAGTTGTAACCACAAAGGTAACAATAACTCAAGTGAATTGCCACATTTTTCAAGTTGTAACATTGTTAAAGATGGAGTGGTAAATTCTTGGAAAGAAAAGTAGAATTTTGAAAACTTAAGGAGAGATAAAAAAATTAAAGGATAGAAAACCTCCCCTTAAGAGTCTTGGTTCTATGAGGAGTGTGGACAGAGGTTCTATTCTCCCTTCTTTCCTTCTTTTCTCTTCTCTTTGCTCTTGCTCTCTTTTCTCGTGCTGTCTTTTCTCTTCTTCTCTTTCCTCTTGCTCTCTTCTGTCTTGTTCTCTTTTCTCTTCTTCTTTTCTTTCCTCTTGCTCTCTTTTTCTTCTCTCTATTTCTTCTTTTTCTTGCTCCTTGTTGAGCTTCATTTGTGTTTGATCTTTGGCCACCTGGGTAGGTGACAGAGGATGAAGCACAAATTTCTTATCATTTTTGTGCACAGTTATGGTATTGGTGAGACCATGGTGTGTAGTGTCATTATCAAATTGCCATGGTCTTCCCAATAGTACATGGCAAGCTTCCATAGGAACTACATCACAAATAACATCATCTTTGAACTTTCCTATGGAAATTGCCAATTTAACTTGATTCTTGACTGTTATATCCCCATCTTGATTTAGCCAATGAAGTTTGTAAAGTTTTGGATGGGGTATCACAGTAAGATTCAGTTTTTCAACCAGCCTTGTGCTACAACAGTTACAGTAAGAACCACTATCAATAATGAGAGAACAATATTTTTCTTCAATTTGATATCTTGTGTGAAAGATGTTCTGGACTTGGTTGACTGTTAAACACCCTTCTCACCATGAGAAGTTGACCCTCACAAGGATATACTTCCTCTTCATTACCTCTTTCTTGCTCATTCTCACTTTCACTAGGGGTTTCACTTTCACTCCTATATGTGTCACTACCTCTTAAAATGATTGTTCTTTTGGTAGGACATTGAGCAGCTATGTGACCCCTACCCAAACATTTAAAACACTTGATTTCACTAGTGCGAGTGTGTGAAGAGGATTCCTGTTTGGGTTTTTCAACTATATTGGCTAGAGGTTTGAGGGGCTCTTTTTCTTTAACAATCTTCTTTTCAAAGGGGGATGATGGACAAATTTATGATCACCAAAATATGATGTCACAAACTTGTTGAACAATCGGCAAGTATGACCGAATCGTTTCAAGTAATAAACTCGGTAAGACCAAGTATCGTTCTCCCAAAGGACTCACGACCTAGTTTAGTTATGTGATTTGTTGATTAGCTAAGACTTAAGAACAAAATAATTGGATTTTACTATGCAAAAGACGAAAATAAACATGTATGCATGAGGCTGATCAATGGCTAAAACAAAATACAAACACTTTCAATAGATGATATGAATGAATATGTTGTTGGGGTTTATCAAATTCATCTTATCCACTCTCATATATTTTAGGAATTCAACATTCAATTCATCATTGTTAATGCCACTCTCTAAATTACCTTTCAAGAAGGCTTCTCCCTAATTACGAGTTCATACGATTCCTATCATTCCTAATAATTATTTATTTAGCACAGGAGCTTAAGGCAACCAATATACTTATTGGGAGAAATTCCCCAGATCTAGACTTCCCCGTACGTTCCCGTATCGACAAAATCAATAATCATGCATTGAATGAGTTAAACAAAGCAAGCATTAAGCAAAGAGGAAAAATCCTAACTAATGATGAAAGAAAGCATAAATCTTAGATTAAGATGTAAGCACAAATTCCATATATGAGAGCTTTAAAAGATTACATTGATTCCCCAACAAACATACAAGGTTTAGTTCACCATATTCATGGTGAACCTAGATGAACAATAATGAAAGAATGAAAGATAAAACCCTAGAAAGGTGAAGAGGTAGCCTGAGCATCCAAGATCCTCCTTCAAAGGGGTGGAAGAGAGAGTGTTTGCTTCGTTTCTGCCAAAGATACCAACCCTAAGACATCTAGGTCTTTAAATAGGACATAAAAATAATAGAAAACGGGTCCAGGCCCAAATAGATCATAAAATCGCATAAAACTGGCCCAAAACTCGTTTGGTTGACTTTTTTCGTATTCTGGTTGACTGGTTGACTTTTTGGTTGACTGGTTGACTTTTTGGTTGACTGGTTGACTTTTCTGGTTGACTGGTTGACTTTTCTAGTTTCTGGTTGACTTTTCTGATTCCATCTCTCTCATTCTTCACTTCTTTCACTAAATTCACCTTAAAACCTGCACAAAAACACTGAAATCAAGCATAAACCTGTCCTACTCTCTTATTTCTGAAAATATGGATAAAAGCATGATTTCAAGCTAGTTTCTAAGTGTAAAGGTTGCTTTTTGTGTCAATTTTAAGCATGAAAATAGCAGTTTTTCAATGTTATCAGGGGATTGAAATCTTTTAACAGAAAATTTTCTCAAATTTTTTTGTTCTACCTTTATACACATTTGAACAAGATCATTCAAATCTCTATAAGGTAGGAGTTCAACCCTATCCCTGATATCAAGATTCAACCCACTCAAAAATCTGGCCAAGGTAGTTTCCTCGCCCTCTGTTATTCCTGCCCTCATCATGTATAGCTCCATCTTTTGTCTGTATTCTTCAACAGACATAAACTGTTGTTGCAATCTTTGGAGCTTATCCATGAGTTCTCTTTTGTAGTAGGAGGGCATGTGCCTTTTCCGAAGGGCATTTGTAAGCTCATTCCAATATTTTATTAGAGGAAGTCGCTGTCTTAGTCTCTCTTGGACTGTAGTAGTCCACCAGTACATTGCATATCCTTGAAAACTTAGGGTAGCAAGAGAGACTTTTCTTTCTTCTCCTACTTGATGGCAAGCAAAAATTTGCTCTACCTTCATTTCCCAATCTAGGTAAGCCTCAACATTATCTTTTCCATGAAAATGAGGCAATACCACATTAACTTCCTTAGGGGGAGGAGGATTTTCAAATTCCCTCCTATGTCTTCTTGATGAAGAGGGTTGATGATAATATTCTCTTACTTTTAAGGCCTCTTGTTCATATTGGGACTCTCCACTATAACTTCTTTCCCTATTTTGGAGTTGTTCCTCTCTCAAAAGTTTCAACTCATTTTCAACCATGGCACTATGTAGCTCTCTGTGGACTTTTTCTTGACTTATTTTTCTCTCAATCTCATTGAGTTGATTGACTAGAGTTTGGAATGAAAATTGATCTTTGGGAGGATCACTAATTCTAGGGGATTGTCTTCCAGACATTTTGATGAACTTAAAAGTTTTCTTGAAGTAAAGACTAGATGTTTTCACTTGAGGACAATATTCCAGGTAAGAGAGGTGAACCGTATAGGTTGCTTAAATACCAAGTCTTGCCTTGCCAAATATATCCCTAGTTACTTACTAAAAGTATTTAAATCAAAATTACCTCTAGATTCATTAAATGCTTAAAGACACACTCAAACTCAAAGAAAATTAGACCCTAAATGCAGACTTCTAAGACTTGGCCTATGCGCTTTCAAAAATTGAAAGAAGTGAGATCTCCTAAGTGAGGCTTGGAACTTTGTATCCAAGACACACTCACTGTCTATCAATTCTATATGAACAATTACAAGCAAAGTTTGCAAGTGATGGAAGAACACTTGTGAATTCTTCCAAGTCACTTATTTAATGGTCAATTACAAGTATTTTTGCAAGAAATAAAAATGAAACAACAAGAGAATTGAAAGTAAAAGTGGTGTGCAGCTCTAGCTTCTCTCAAAGGAAGTGAATTTGGTTGATTCACACTAATCTCACAGTTGCCAAGTGAAATATGCTGCTGTTGCAGCAACCAGATTTTATGCAGACCAATGAAGAACGTGGTTCTGCTGCTCCAAAAATCAGCCCCAATGTTGATCTTTCCTTGCTCTAATCCACTCCCTAAGATGCTACCAGTGTTGTGGGACGTTTTGAGATAGTTCTGCACCCAACATAGAGCTCATACAAACCACCAATAATCAATTATTAAGCCAGAAAATCAACACTGCTGCTGCCAGAAAACTGTTAAACCAGAATGCACAACTGTAGTTTTATCAAACAACTTATGTGTAGGATTTTCAAACAACTTAAATCAATCAATTAATCGTTTTCCAATGAATGGTGGCACTCAAAAATGAACTTAGGAAAGGATCTAGAGTGGATTTGAAAAGCAAGAAACAAAGATAAGTTGCAGCTATGATCAATTCGAAACCAAATTTAAACTAGGCAAAGTGTTTGACAAAATGCCTAGCAGAAGGATGAAAAGTGTGCATTAGAGTTTTGAAATTTCCTTACAGGTTCAAACAGCTTTTTACAGTGCAGTTTATGGTAAGATTTGAATTGTGCACTTCTTTTAATTCAATTGAATTAAGCTTTTGCTACCAATCTAACATTGAATCTGATGCATTAATCATACCAAACTCTGAATTTTCAAAATCTGCAACTTATATAAAAAAAAGTGTTGAAAATTGGTGGTTTAGATGGTCAATTTGCACAAACGTGTTTGGACTTTCAATTTAATGGTTCGAGCAACTTTAGTTTACCAAATATGACTTGTGCAAGCTGCCAGCAGAGGCTAAATGCTAGCAAATCAAAATTTCACTAGTTCAGTTGCCTTTTAACACCAAATTTGACCAATTCACCAACCAAACTTCAGTAGAGGATTCAAACGAAACTGTAAACAACTTTTATGACTCCAGGACAACAAATTAAACTTGAACAAGACTCTAGAAATACATTATGAGATGTCTAGAAGTGAGTTCTAAGCTGGACAGATTCAAAAATCAGGAAAAGACTCAATCAAAGTGTTTACAGCTCGGTCCAACTGCTCTAGCAATGAATTATGGATTCTGCTGACTGGTGCAACCAGTTTTTATTGTCTTAGACAATACAATGTTCATATGGTATGCACATAACGTAGTCCAAGAATTCAAACACAACCAGAAAGCAAATTTCCACACGGTGTAGTTCAGAAAATTTTAAAGCAGATTCAAAAACTACATCAATTGGCACTGCACTGTGATGGAATTCAAGATGCACTTGAGCTCTTTAATCATTGCTCATCTGATGTGCTTCTATTGAAAAACACATCCAGTTTCACAGATTTATCTAGGCACCAAAATTATTCAGGATTTTGGACAAAATTCAAGCAAATCACATGACTGAACAAAACAATGCAGATTTAAAAAAAATTAAAAGACTCAAATCAATGAATTGATCCGATTAAAATGATGAATAATAAAGCAATTAAAAGCTGGAACAAACGAATCAACACAATGGAATCTACTGCCATTGAAAAACTTAAGGAAACAGTGCACAGATTCAAGAAAAACACGAAGGAAGTGTTTATGACAGTATGGAATGGAAAGAACACTTAGCTGGAGCGTGATGCAGAACCAGGCTCTGAATACCACTTGATACGGTTGCTCCCAGATGGTGAATGATATGCGGCAACGGATGGATGACAGAATTGTGAGCAGAGGTGAAATGTGTTCACGGGATTCAATTGGCAAAGGAAGAAATGTTGTTCAGTGATGTTGATGATGGAGGAAGAGCTTAAGGTGAGTGAGTAAACTAGCTCAGACGACCTTCATTGGAAGGAAGCTAGGTGGAGGAAAGAAAGCTTAATCTATGGTGACTTTTGGTAGAGTCTCGGTTGCTGGAAAATGCTTCAGCAGAATTAAAACTCATTAATCATCAAAAGTGTTTCTACAATCTGAACAAGGAGAATTTATAGTTGATTCTCCAAGCTTTGAATGGTGTAGATTAAATGAACAATACAGATCTGGAAACACGTGGTAAATGTGTGAAACGTGTGAAACTTTTTGTAGAATCAACATTCAGACACGTGGCAGAGGCATGGAATGCGTTAGCTGGCCATATGGTTTGTACCGAATTTGATGAGCTCTCGGTTTGGTGCGATGAGTGCTAACCATTATTCTTTTCTTTTTGAATTTTTGGCTATCCTTCTAGTGATGGTACCTTGGTGTGCTATGGTGCTTGGTCCCCGCGTATCAGCCTATTTATAGACTCACGCAAATACTCTTCCGTTCTTCATTTCGAACCATTTAACGCTTTTAATCGATTAATATTAGTGTTAATCGATTAAAATGAGTATAACAGCTAGTTTTAAGGGCTATAAAACTCCAACGGTCACTTTTAATCGATTAAGATGTGTTTTAATTGATTAGGTAATAGATTAAAATGTATTTTAATCGATTAGGTAATAGATTAAAATTTATTTTAATCTATTAAATCAGTAAAAGTTGAGTTTTCAGCTTTTACTTGTTTTAATCGATTGATAACAGTTGACAAACTGTTATTTTTAGACATAATTTTAACCTTAAAGACAACCTTTATGACTTAGAAACTAGCTTGTAATCATGTTTTTGCTTATGTTTTGGAAATAAGAGATCTTGATGGGTTTTATGCTTCGTTTTCCTTGTTTTTGCAGGTTTTAAGATGAATTGAATGGAAGAAGTGAAGTAGCCATTAGTTGGAGTAAGAAAAGGAAGAAAAAGTGCATAAAAGAAGAGCCGCAAGTACCGCTCAACGGAAATTACCGCTGAGCGGCACTCTGAAGTCCCGCAGTCACCGCTGAGGGAAAAAACTGTAGCTGAGCGTCAAATAGAAGAACCGCACTTACCATTGAGCGCCATTTTAATAGGCCTTGGGCCATTTTTCTGTAATCTTTAGGAGTTTATATAAAGGTTTTAGTCGACCTAGGGTTAGTATCATTTGGGAGAACGAAGCAAAATCACACTTTCTTCACCCCTTGGAGGACGACTTTGGATGCTGAAGCTCCACTCTTCAAATTCTTGGGTTCTATCTTTCATTCTTTCAATATTTTTCATCTAGTTTCACCATGATTATGGTGAACTAAACCTTCATTGTTGTTGGGGAATCAATGTAATCTTTTGAAACTCTCATGTATTGAATTGGTTCTTTAATTCATATGCTTTCTTTCATTAATTGTTAGGGTTTTTCTTCTATACTCTATGCATGCTTTGTTTAATTCATTCAATTGCATGATCATTGATTTTATTTGTATGGACACATATAGATAAATCTAGACATGAAGAAATTCTCCCAATAGTAATATTGCCTAGACATCGGGATAGGAGGAATGGTTGCCTTTAAGCTTCTGTGCGAATGTAATGCATGAATAATTGCTAGGGAGACAAGACATTGTAAACTAGTAATTAGGAGTAGGCTTTCTTCACCAAGACATTAGGTTTAAGGTAAATTAGAAAGTGACATTAACATTAATGAACAAGATGAATTCTTGAATACATGAGAGTGGATAGGATGAATTGAAAACCCCCAACAACATTATCATTCCATATATCTCAATCACGTTTTGTTTCTTTTGTTCAATTGATCAATACATGCATTCATATTTACTTTTTAGTATTTGCATTTAAATCTACAAAACTTCGTTCATAAGTCTAATTTAATCAACAAATCACATAACTGTTTAGGCCGTGAGTCCTTTGGGAAACGATACTTGGTCTTACCATTTATTATTACTTGATACGATTCGATTACAATTGCCAAGGGTTAACAAGTTTTTGGCGCCGTTGCCGGGGACTCGTGGTTTAACTATTCTCTTTGTGTGATTATTGATTAACTTTGACTTGATTTTTATTTTTTTATCTTTTTATCTTTTTGTTTATCTTTTTATCTTTTTATCTTTCTATCTTTTTTTTTAATTTTTTTATCTTTCTATCTTTTTAGTTTATCTTTTCTATCTTTTTGTGCTAACAATTGTTTCTAGGGTTTTGTGTTATTGTGTATGTAGGATACAAATAGGATTAGGAGAAAGAAAACTTTGGAACCTCTTCTTGAAGGATTGGATGAAAGTAGAAGGAGAAGGAGGATCTGAACTTCTAGAGAACTATTTCCTTCTCCGGAAACACTTCTACAACCCTCACCACAAAGATCTAACCAGAGTACTGAAGAGATGGCTGAAGAAAATAATGTTAGATGTACTCTGGCGGATTACACCACTGTTGTTGGCCCTCATCATTTTAATAGCATTGCTAGGCCGAGGGTCAATGTTGCAAACATGGAGGTGAAACCGACGTTGATACAATTGGTCAAGAGCAACCAATTTAATGGGCTATCACATGAAAGCCCATATGAACATCTAACCACATTCAACGAGGTTTGCAACACTGTGAAGATCAATGGTGTGTCGGATGATGCGATAAAGCTTAGCTTGTTACCTTTCTCATTGGGCGGCAATGCAAAGCTATGGTTGAATTCTTTTCCAGAGGAAAGCTTTACTAATTGGGAAGCTGTGGTTTCAAAGTTCCTAAACAAGTACTTCCCACAATCTAAAATCAACGAAGGGAAGCAAGAGATTTCTTCTTTTAGACAAGGTATGGAGGAGACGCTAGGTCAAGCCTGGGATAGATACAAGAGCTTGTTGAGAAAGACGCCCATTCATGGCTTTGACGAAGCAATTGTAGTCATTCTTTTCCTTGGAGGTCTTGGTTCACAGACCAAGTTGATGCTAGATGCCTCAGCTGGAGGTAATATTAAATGCAAGACTCCAAGGGAAGCCATAGAATTGATTGACAACATGGCTACAAATGATAATGAGATGAATAATGATAGAGGAGCTCCAATTCAACAGGAAGGAGTTCTACAATTGCAATCTCAAGACGCCTTGCTTGCACAAAATAAGATCATCACTCAGCAGTTGGAAGAAGTGACAAAGAAGCTATCTTTATTACCTCAAGAGATATGTAATATTTCTATGACTTAAAGGCAGCAAAAACAGTGGCAGCCACAACCTATTCCATATGAGAAAACCACAAAATTGGAGGATACTTTCCAGCAATTCATGAAAATGAGTGTCTCTTACTGTAAGAATGTGTAGGCTGCATTTAACAATATGAAGATGCACATTGGGCAAATGGTTAACAAGATGGAAGGTTGTGAGAAGGATGCAAAGAGTAATTTGAGGGAAGAGTGTAAAATCATTATTATAAGAAGTGGTAAAGTGTTAGAGGAAAGAAAAATTGAGAGAAAATACAGAGAAAATGATAGTGGGAAAGAAACACTTGAGTGGAAAGAAAAAGAAGAGGTAGACGAGAGAAAAAAAGAAAGAGAGTTAGAAAAGACACTTCCTTATCCAAAGACTTATTCAAGGAAGGATAGAAAAACAGCTGGAGCGGTTCATGGAGATGTTTAAAAAACTGGAGATTACCATTCCTTTCTCTGAAGCATTGCAACAGATGCCATCCTATGCAAAAATTTTGAAGGAACTCCTTACAAAGAAAAGAAAATACATTGAGAAGGAGACCATTGAAGTGCAAGGTAACTACAGTGCAATCATACAACAATTACCTCCTAAGTTTAAAGATCGAGGGAGCTTCACTATTCCATGCACCATAGGAGAGTTGGAAGGGCATTGATTGATTTGGGAGCTAGCATTAATTTAATGCCGCTTTCTATGTTCAAAAGAATTGAGGGTTTGGAACTCAAACTCACTAGAATGGCTCTTTAATTGACAGACATGTCTCTTAAATATCCATGTGGGGTAGTTGAAGATGTGCTGGTAAAGGTTGACAAATTTATATTCCCAATGGATTTTGTTATAATGGAGATGGAGAAGAATGGAGATGTGCCTCTCATTCTTGAGAGACCATTTATGAAGACTGCTAGAGTTTTAATTGATGTGGAGAATGGTAAGCTTAAAGTCAGAGTTCAAGATGAAGAAGTGAATGTATTCAAAGCCATGACACATCCTAAAGATGATAAAGCATGTTTTCAACTTGATATACTTGATGAAGTTTGTATGGTGCAAGAAATGATGGTACGTTATTCTTCTCCATTAGAGAAAACTCTTATTGATGCTTGTGAAGACTTGAATGAAGAAGAAGAGGAATTAATTGATGAATGTATGACGGATTTGGAGACATTGAAGGAGATTCCAGTGGAGGATGCTAAGTATGAGACAATTGATACCAAAGAAGAAGTCAAAGCAAAGAAGTTAGAATTAAAGATGTTACCATCACATTTGAAGTATATTTTTTTAGAAGAAGATGGAACAAAGTCAGTCATCATTAATAATTCTTTGCTTCCTGAAGAAGAAGAAAAGTTGGTAGAAATATTAAAAGCTAACAAAGAAGCTATTGGGTGGTCAATCTTAGATCTCAAAGGTATAAGTCCAACTTATTGCATGCATAGGATATTTACGAAAGATGACTATAGGTCGAGTGCTCAACCATAGAGAAGACTAAATCATGTCATGAAGGAGGTGGTTAGAAAAGAAGTATTGAAGCTCTTGGAAGTTGGCATTATTTATCCAATCTCTCACAGTGAATGGGTAAGTCCAATACAGGTAGTTCAAAAGAAAGGTGACAGTAATTTATAATGAGAAGAATGAGCTTATTCCTACTCAAACTGTTATTGGATGGCGAATGTGCATTGATTACAGGAAGTTGAATAAAGCCACTACGAAGGATCATTTTCCTCTTCCTTTCATGGACCAGATGCTGGAGAGATTGATAGGTCAGTCTTTTTATTGTTTTCTTGATGGATACTCTGGATACAACCAAATTGTGGTAGATCCAAAAGACCAAGGGAAGACGACATTCACATGTCCTTTTGGTGTCTTTGCTTATAGAAAGATTCCATTTTGGTTATGCAATGCCCCAACTACATTTCAAAGGTGTATGCAGGTAATTTTTGCAGATCTCATAGAAAAGAGCATTGAAGTCTTCATGGATGATTTTTCAGTTTTTGGAGATTCTTCCCAAAGGTGTTTGGCAAATCTGGATATTGTCCTAAAAAGATGTGTTCAAACGAATCTTGTGCTTAACTGGGAGAAATGTCATTTCATGGTAACAGAAGGAATTGTGTTGGGGCACAAGATTTTTGCTAAGGGGATTGAAGTGGATAAAGACAAAGTAGAGAGGTCATTGAGAAACTTCCTCCACCAACAAATGTGAAAGGAATCAGAAGCTTCATAGGCCATGTTGGATTCTATAGAAGATTTATTAAAGATTTCTCAAAAATTGCCAAACCATTGAGTAATCTGCTGGTTAAAGATGCACCTTTCGTGATGGATGAAGAATGTTTGAAAGCCTTTGACATCTTGAAAAGTAAACTGGTGTCGGCTCTAGTGATTGTAGCTCCAGATTGGAATCAGAAATTTGAATTAATGTGTGATGCTAGTGATTATGCAATAGGAGCTGTGCTTGGTCAGAGAAAAGAGAAGGTGTTTCACACAATCTATTACACCAACAAATTTTTGAATGATGCTCAGTTCAATTATGCTACTACTGAAAAGGAGTTCCTAGCTATAGTGTGTGCTTTGGAGAAATTTAGACCTTATCTCTTTGGGTCTAAGGTGATTATCTACACAAATCATGCAACTATAAAATATTTGTTGACAAAGCCAGATTCTAAGCCACGTCTGATTAGATGGGTTCTCCTATAGAAAGAATTTAATTTTGAAATCGTGATAAAAAGGGGAGTGAGAATTTGATTGCTGATCATTTATCTCGATTGGTTAACATTCAGGTTACTAGCAAAGAAGCGGAAATCTGGGAATCTTTTTCAGATGAAACACTCATGTACATTAAAAAGAGGTTGTGGTTTGCTGATATGGCCAATTTTAAAGATGCAGGAGTAATTCCAGAAGATCTTAATTAGCAATAAAGAAAGAAATTTTTGCATAATGCTAAGCAGTTTATCTGGGATGACCCTTATTTGTTCAAAATTGGAGCAAATAATCTTTTGAGGCGGTGTGTAACCAATGAAGAAGTAGAAGGAATTCTCTGGCACTGTCATGACTCACCCTATGAAGGACATTTCAATGGGGAAAGAACAACAACAAAAGTTCTCCAGTCAGGTTTTTATTGGCCTACTTCATTTAAAGATGCTCATAATCATGCCAGGAATTGTGACAGGTGTCAAAGAACTGGGACTATTTCAAGACGACATATGATGCCATTATAAGGCATTTTAGAGGTTGAAGTCTTTGATTGCTGGGGTATTGATTTTGTAGGACCTTTTCCACCATCTTTCAACAATGAATACATACTGGTGGCAGTGGACTATGTGAGTAAATGGGTGGAAGCATTGGTGTGCCCTAAAAATGATGCTAGCACTGTGATTAAATTTCTAAAGAGGCAGATCTTCTCATGCTTTGGAACTCCAAGAGTACTTATTAGTGATGGAGGTTCTCATTTTTGTAATTATCAGCTAGCAAAAGTACTCAAACATTATGGGGTGAGACATAAGGTAGTTGCACCTTATCATCCACAGACCAATGGGCAAGCTGAGGTGTCTAACAGAGAGATCAAGAGAATCTTAGAGAAAACAGTTGTTGCATCAAGAAAGAACTGGTCACAAAAACTGGATGATGCTCTCTAGGCATACATGACTGCAATGAAGACATATATGGGTTTATCACCTTATCAGCTAGTTGTTAACCCTCGGCAAGTATAACCGAATCGTATCAAGTAATAAAATTGGTAAGATCAAGTATCGTTCTCCCAAAGGACTCATGACCTAGGTAGTTATGTGATTTAATGATTATCTAAGACTTGTAGAACCAATTCTTGAAGATTTTAAATGCAAAATACTGGAAAATAAATGAATGCATGTATTGATCAATAGGCAAGAAGAAATAGAACACGTGGTTTGAAATATATGAATGAATATGTTGTTGGGGTTTATCAATTTCATCCTATCCACTCTCATGTAATCAAGAATTCATCTTTCTTTATTAATTGTTAATGTCACTTTCTAAATTACCTTAAACCCGATGTCTCGGCGAAGAAAGCCTAATCATAATCACTAGTTTACAATGTCTTGTCTCCTTAGCAATTAATCATGCATTACACAGCACAGAAGCTTAAAGGCAACCAACCATCATACTCCTATGTCTAGGTTTATACTACTATTGGGAGAGATTCCCCAGATCTGGATTTCCCCGTATGTGTCCATATCGACAAAATCAATAATCATGACATCGAATGAGTTAAACAATGCATGCTTTGAGCAAAGAGGAAAAACCATAACAATTAATAAAAGAAAACATGTATCTTAAAAAAAATCTTGAAGAAAAAATTCAATACATGAGAGCTTCAAAAGATTACATTGATTCCCCAACAACAATAAAGGTTTAGTTCACAATATTCATGGTGAAACTAGATGAAATGCAATGAAAGAGTGAAAGATAAAACCCTCGAAAGGTGAGAAAGAAGCTGTAGCATTCAAAATCCTCCTCCAAGGGGTGAAAGAATGTGTTTCTGCTTCGTCGTAGCCAAAGATGACTGACTAGCTAGGTTAACTAAAACCTTATATAGTATTCTAAAAATTACAGAAAAGTAAGCCAAACCCCATAAGAATGTCGCTCAGCGGTAAATACCGCTCAACGGTAACTGCATTACTTCTACCCCTCAGCTGTAGTTTTGCCCCTCAGCGGTGACTGCGGGTCTTCAAAGTGCCACTCAGCAGTAAATGGCGCTGAGCGGTACTTGCAACATCCTTTTATGCACTTTTTCTTCCTTTTCTGAATCCAACTCTTAGCTCCTTCACTTCTTTCACTCAATTCATCTCAAAAACCTGCAAAAATAAGGAAATCAAGCATAAAACCTGTCCAACTCTCTTATTTCCAAAAGTTCAATAAATGTGGTTCGAGACTTAGGTCAAACACGTAGTGGGGGGTTTGAAAGTGTTTTTACAGAGAGAATTAAACTAAATTAAAATTGGAAGTTAAAGACAACCAAACAAAATTAAAAGCATTGAATGAAAGCAGAAAACCGAACGGTTCTAACAATAAGTGTTAAAACCGAACGGTGTTATGAAGGACCGAACGGTCTGAAGCAGTGACCGAATGATGGACTATAAATTAAATAGCAGAAGTAAAAGTCTAACGGTCAAAAAGGAATCCGAACGGTAATAACATTGAGACCGAACGGTCTCTAAAGAAAGGAAAAGGAAATGAGCACAAACATGAAAGTCGAACGGTCTCTAATAGTAAAGCCTGTTAGAGTCCGAACGGTGTAATTGTAAAAACCGAACGGTAATTCAGTAAATGATGAACCAGTAAATGTGCAAAATTCAAAGTGTAGTAGAAATGAAAGTTGAAAATGCGACAGTACAACAAAAACAAAACTTAAACAACAGAACGTGAATTTGCAAATGGAAAAGGGACCAGAGACTGATAACAGTTGAAAAACTGTTATTTTCATGCTTAAATTGATACTAAATGCAACCTGTAACACTTAGAAACTAGCTTGAAATCATGCTTTTATTCATATTTTCAGAAATAAGAGAGCTGGACAGGTTTATGCTTGATTTCAGTGTTTTTGTGCAGGTTTTAAGGTGAATTTGGTGAAAGAAGAAGGAGAGAGATGAAATCAGAAAAGACATCAAAAAGTGCAAAAGGAGAAGTCGCAACTGCCGCTCAGCGGCAGTTTACCGCTGAGCGGCACTCAGGAGTTCACGTTGGAACCGTTGAGGGGCAAAATGGCCGTTGAGGGGAAGAAACTACTCACGCACTTACCGCTGAGCGGCACTTTATCGCTGAGCGGCACATTTATGGGCTTGGACCTAGATTTTCTGTAATTTTAGAATAGTATATAAGCTTTAGGACGTCCTAGGGTTTGTATCTTTGGCAGAAACGAAGCAAACACTCTCTCTTCCACCCCTTTGAAGGATGATCTTGGATGGTCAGGCTACCTCTTCACCTTTCTAAGGTTTTATCTTTCATTCTTTCATTATTGTTCATCTAGGTTCACCATGAATAGGGTGAACTAAACCTTGTATGTTTGTTGGGGAATCAATGTAATCTTTTGAAGCTCTCATATATGGAATTTGTGCTTGCATCTTAATCTAAGATTTATGCTTTCTTTCATCATTAGTTAGGGTTTTTCCTCTTTGCTTAATGCTTGCTTTGTTTAACTCATTCAATGCATGATTATTGATTTTATCAATACGGGAACGTACGGGGAAGGCTAGATCCGGGGAATTTCTCCCAATAAGTATATTGGTTGCCTTAAGCTCCTGTGCTAAATAAACTAATTATTAGGAATGCTAGGAATCGTATGAACTCGTAATTAGGGAGAAGCCTTCTTGAAAGGTAATTTAGAGAGTGGCATTAACAATGATGAATTGAATGTTGAATTCCTAAAATATATGAGAGTGGATAAGATGAATTTGATAAACCCCAACAACATATTCATTCATATAATCCATTGAAAGTGTTTGTATTTTGTTTTACCCATTGATCAACCTCATGCATACATGTTTATTTTCGTCTTTTGCATAGTAAAATCCAATTATTTTGTTCTTAAGTCTTAGCTAATCAACAAATCACATAACTAAACTAGGTCGTGAGTCCTTTGGGAGAACGATACTTGGTCTTACCGAGTTTATTACTTGAAATGATTCGGTCATACTTGCCGATTGTTCAACAAGTTTGTGACATCATATTTTGGTGTTCATAAATTTGTCCATCAGAGACAGAAACATAATTAACGAAGACACTCAACGTAAATTCTAAATCAAGAACAACAACGAGAACACAAATGAATAAGTGAAAACCGAATTCCAGCAGTGAACAACAAAGAGGATGAAGAGTAAAATGTAGAAAACGTAACAGCAGCTGAATTGAAAATGCACCACATGAACTTAAACATGAAACGAACAATGAACGTAAACCAAAACGCATCAATGAAGAAGACAGTGAACAGTAACGAAGAAGAAACGAGCGTGGCAAAGCTTGATAAAATGAAATGAAGAACAATTGAACGCAATAACGATTTCAACTATTAAATTGCACTGTAAACAAGATTCAATACATGGAAATGCAAAAGAAATAAAATCTAAACCTCCCCAAAGGGGGAGGACGAAGAAAATGCTCCCCAAGAACAGGTACGTAGTGGTGGCTGGGAGACTTAGGCAAAGTGAAGGTCATTCTGGGGTATATAGACCCCAAAAGACAAAACTTCCCTTCTAATGGGCTTGTCCTACAAAAATGACCTAAAATTTAGGCCCCAAGGTCCTAAGGTTGACCCAATAACATTCTATGACGAATTTACATTCTAACACTGACGTGGCCACCCTCTTGAATTCCCAGAATGTGCTTCCAACACTGCTGCTGCTGAGTTCTCTGGTCATCTCATCTGACCGTTCGATCATTAAAGGCTCCCACCGTTCGGTCAACAATGGTCTGCAGGCTCAGGAAATGGTGTGCAGTGCAGTCTTCACAAGACCGTTCGGTCAAGAGTAATTGCTGAGACCGTTCGATTCTCTGGAGCTCGTCAATTCAGTTCAGGCTCTAGCTCACCGTTCGGTCACTAGAAAACCATTCCCGTGCTCGCCCATTATGTTGAACAGTGTTCAGGTGGTAGCTGACCGTTCGGTTCAGGGGAACTCATGCACTAAGGTTATTCCGTACGGTTCAATTAGTTGAGTTAGGTTTCCGCAGACCGTTCGGCTAATCCTTCAGCAAACCGATCGGTAGTGTAGTGCTCGGCCATTCATTGCAGGTTCTCAACATACCTTTCGGTCATGTCTTCAGTAGACCGTTCGGTCAATGCTTCACAGACCGTTCCGTCAAGCCATTCTAAGTTCTGTCACAGGCTTCCATAGACCGTTCCATGCTCGGCCATCTAGTGTAGACTTACAGCAGGCTGCTCGGTCAAAGCTTCCAGGACCGTTTGATATTCATTCCTTCAAAAGACCGTTTGGTCAAGGCTTTAGCAGATCGTTCGGTCATCTTCAGCAGATCCTTTCTCAACCTTTCAACCGTGATTGTCCTGCACAAAATGATTGAAATAATTAAGCTCAAATAATTCAAATTAAAATAAGGTTTAATGTCTCGGTAGGTCCCTATTTTCGGCGTGAATCTCAAATAGGTCCCTTTTCTTTTCGGCGTCTCAATTGGGTCCCCATTTTTGTAAAATTGTAACAATTAAAGGCCTACCGTCAAATTGGACAAACAACCGTTTAATTGTTTATTACGTGGCATGGGCACTGCTTTCAGTAATCACAGTTGGCATAGTGGGAAAATTGATTATGATTCTCATCTCACAGACTTTCTATCAAACACCTTCTCTTCAACCTCGCCATGTTTATCATCCCGAACCCCACATAACAAATCTCACCCCTTTCTATTTTTCAGCACAGATGTATCCACCCCTCATCACACAAACCTTGTCTTCTCTCTTCATTCTTTCCACTCTACACAATCTCAATTTTCCAAAACCATGGCACTTTCTTCTGCAACTGCTTCCTCCAGATTCATACTTTCCCCACCTGCATCATCTACAGTTTCTTCCATTCCCTCACCCAGTTCAATGCTGGACTGAGAAATAAAATTACCACTACTTTCTTCAGCCATCATTAACAAAATCGAGCCCAAGCTGCAACACTTTGTTGGCCATTCTGCGATGCCTTCTATTAATTCTGGCCTCTGCCAAATATAGGAAAGCCCGTGCAACCATCAAAGTTGAAAAGAGAAACCAAATAGCAGCAAATAACCGACCGTGAAGTGTCTTAAACGCCCTGTCCCCATACCCAACCGTTGTGACAGACATGACTGACAAGTAAATAGAATCAACCAAATCCAAGCCCTCCACAAAGTACAAAACCAAACACCCAATCCCAATACAAAGCACAACAACCCCAAGCGCCAAACCAACCTTCAACCTGATCCTCATCCTCCCCTTCACCACATCAACGATGTAGTTCCGGGCAGAAAAGCCCTCCCTCCTAGTTGCACCCATTTGGAGCCCCGTGAGGATCATGTTCTCTTGCACATCCAAAACAAAGTTGACAAGGCCACTGAGGAGTATGTCTATAAAGCCGAACCCCACCAGAACAAAGACACAGGCGAAAACCTTTGTAAACGGGGTCAAGGGAGCGATGTCTCCGTAACCTATGGTACACATGGTAACTATACAAAAGTAAAGGGCATCGACCAAGGGGTGGGTCTCGATGCCGGAGAAATTGTCCCTGTTGAAAGAGTAAATGGCGACTCCCACACAGAGGTACATGGCGAGTAAGCACATGCCTTGGCGGATTATGGAACTGGACTGAGGCTTGGGGACTTCGGGCGTCTTAGGTTTGAGGTCTCGCATGCTAACCAGGGCGGGTGCTGTCTTGCAACGACTGAGCTTTTTCTTCTTGGAGTGAAAGGGAGAGGGTTGGGAGAGGTGTTCCTGAATCTCGGCGTTACGGGCGGCGCGTGGAGCCGTGACGTCGTCGAAGGACTTGGAAGATTGCAAGTGGAAATCGGCCCGTTGGGAAGCGAGTGTTGTTGTGAGAAAAGGCTCGTCTTCCATTGCAGAAAGCAAAAGAAGAAAAGAGAACATAGAGACTTGGAAGATTACTGAAAGCAGTGCCCATGCCACGTAATAAACAATTAAACGGTCGTTTGTCCAATTTGACGGTAGGCCTTTAATTGTTACAATTATACAAAAATGGGGACCCAATTGAGACGCCGAAAAGAAAAAGGACCTATTTGAGATTCACGCCGAAAATAGGGACCTACCGAGACATTAAACCTTAAAATAAATAAGAATTAGTCTTGAAATTAAGCCCAAATAATGAAAATACAAGAATAATTGATAATTAAGCACAATTGCCTAACAAAATATGGTGTTGGAAGCTAAGTGTATAGTGAAAAATGGTGACTCATCAATAGATCTGAAAATAGAAGCAAAATCGCACCCTAGGATATAAAAATACCCTAATGGGCCCTACTCCCTGATGACAAATTTATGAACACCGAAAAACGACGCCAAAAACTTGTTTAACCCTCAGCAAGTGTGACCGAATCGTATCAAGTAACAAAACTTGGTAAGACCAAGTATCGTTTTCCCAAAGGACTCACGGCCTAGTTAGCTATATGATTTGTTGATTATTTGAGACTTGTAAACAATTAATTGTAGGTTTTAAATGCAAAAGACAATAATTAAACATGTATGCATGAATTTGATCAATGGAAAAGAGGAATACAAACACTTTAATGAATTAGATGGATGAGTATGTTGTTGGGGTTATCAATTTCATCTTATCCACTCTCATATACTTTTGGGAATTCATCATTCTTTTCATCAATGTTAATGCCACTCTCTAAATCACCTTGCAAGAAGGCTTATCCTTAATTACGAGTTCATACAATTCCTAGCATCCCTAATAATTAATTCTGAAGTGCAGAAGCTTAACGGCAACCAATATGCTATTGGGAGAAATTCCCCGGATCTAGATTTCCCCGTACGTTCCCATATCGACAAAATCAATAATCATGACATTGAATGAGTTAAACAAAGCAAGCTTTAAGCAAAGAGGAAAAACCCTAACTAATGATGAAAGAAAGCATATATCTTAAAATAAGATGTTAAAACACAAATTCCAAATATGAGAGTTTCACAAGACTACATTGTTTCCCCAACAACAATACAAGGTTTAGTTCACCATGTTCATGGTGAAACTAGATGAACAATAATGAATGAAAGAAAGATAGAACCCTAGAAAGATGAAGAGGTAGCCTGAGCATCCAAGATCTTCCTTCAAGGGGTGGAAAAGTGAGTGTTTACTTCGTCCCAGCCAAAGATACAAACCCTAGGACGTCCTAAAGCTTATATACTATACAGAAAATTAGGCCCAAGCCCAAAATAATGCCGCTCAGCGGTAAACTACCGCTCAGCGGTAAGTGCGTGAGTTGATTCTTCCCCCTCAGCGGCATTTTTACCCGTCAGAAGATCCAACGTGAGTTCCTGAGTGTCGCTCAGCGGTAAACTGCCTCTGAGCGGTAGTTGCGACTTCTCCTTTTGCACTTTTTTATGTCTTTTCTGATTCCATCTCTATCCTTCTTCACTTCTTTCACCAAATTCACCTTAAAACCTGCACAAAACACTGAAATCAAGCATAAACCTATCCAACTCTCTTATTTCTAAAAATATGACAAAAAGCATGATTTCAAGCTAGTTTCTAAGTGTTAAAGGTTGCTTTTAGTATCAATTTTAAGCATCAAAATAACAGTTTTTCAACTATTATCACAACCCGAAACTTAGAACTTTGCTTGTCCTCAAGCAAACAAGATGTAACTCAATCTTCTACCAATCCGTACAATGGTTCACTCATTCAAAAAAAAATTCTCTTTTCAAGATAAGTACAAACTTCAATTAAGCTCATGACAAAGACTTCAATCAAGACATACACATGCTTTAGTGTTCACAAAATCACTTAATATCCAACAAATGCTATTTTTCACGAATGATCAATCATCTAAACATGAATGTTCATGTGCTCATGGAATATTTTCTCACTAAGTAAAGTGTTTCACTCACACACAAGTGTATAAGAGGTATTCACTCATTCACTCTACTATCACAATGTCACATGATTTGACTTTGCCTTTCATTTAACCACATTCAAATAAATTCACAAGCATACATCATCACAAGGACTTTTCAATGGCTTATAATGTGACTGGGCTAACAAGAAAATTGGTTTTTCTAGATCACAAAACTCTTGAGTTAAGAGAATCATATAAACACAACCATTCTTACTTATTCCCAACTTTCCTTTGCATTGAGCTTTGCTTTTTCTTCTCTTTTTCTTTTGCTTTTCACATACTTACTTCTTAGCTCTTAGCTCAATGCTTTCAATTTCCCTTTCTATTTTCCAACAACCCCAAACTTGAACATTTATCAATACCATAAAATATTTTCTACTTAACTCAAGGTAAAGCTTTTCAATAAGGGTTTTCAAATCATGTTCAAGGCTAAGGGTTCAAAGGATAGAACACAAAGTGTTCTCTTTTAGTGGCTAATTTCATGAAATTGGCTAATACAAGGGTTACCAACAAATGGCCTTGATCATATGTTGCAAACAAGCAAGTAATTCAATCATAGAAAGCCTGGGCAAAATCATTCATGCTTTCAAAGTAATAGCATTCAATCACCAAAACTCTGGAGCTCAAAACCTCACATATAAGCTCATTCACATTCCACATATACACATCCTGCTTAGTATCATAATCACAATCACAATATCATGCATTTGTTCACAAAGCTTGTGAATCACCTGTATAAGCATCTAATGTGTACATCTCAGCATCAATCTATGTCAAAGCTTCATCAAGCCTTACTTATCAAACAATCACAATCATAAGCAAACCCTCATAACAGACAAAGTTTCCAATTGAGTACATCAAACCCTATTCTAAAACAAAAGTAAATGAGTTCAGAACACAAAACCAAACAAAAGCATAAGTCCCGCTCTAGTTATGATAGCATTCATCAATAAATGCTATCTCAGCTCCTCATCAATCTGAGCTATCATCTGTATCCTCCTCTTTTCCCTCATCTTCAGCATCCTCAAATGCATCATCCTCATCATCATCAGCATCATCTTCATCCATCTCCATAGCTGAAGCTTCAGCTGCTTCAGCTCTGCCTCCTTGTACCTGCTCTTCTGGCCAAGCTACCACATTATGAAACTCCTCCATAGTCCACCTGTGTGCTGTGTATCATACATTCCAACAATCATCTCTGTAGTGGCCACCTGCCCTCTGTGGATAGATTGTAACTGTGCACCTATAAGAGACATGTACATGTCCCTCATTTGAAAAGGTTCTGCTTCATGTGTCTCAGCAAATGCCTGACTCTGTGCTTGCCCTCTTTCTCTGCGAGTACGGGAAACTCAGCAAAAAAAAAAACAAAGACTCACGAGAAAACAAATCGAATTACACAGTTCTCAAGAAATCTGGACAAAGAAAAGCAGTAGACAAAATCCAACATAGAATCAAAGAAAGTAGATGCTCACAGAAATTATCCAAGCACTTCCAAGTATGGCAAAATAATCAATCAGTTCAAGAGGTGAATCAAAAGCAACAGAACCTCACAGATGAAATATCAGTGTTTCTCTCAAGTGTCTAAGGTAAAGAATTTCAACTCAATGCACTCAAGAAAGCAAGCAACAACAGACTTGGCAACCTCTAATATCAACACTCAAAACATATGCATGTTCAAATCAAAAGGTCTTTTCATGGTTGTAATGGGGCCAAGGACAAGGGAGGATATAATATGGATGAGAAGCTATAAACCAAAAGAAATAGAGGAGCAATGGGAAACAAGTGTAAACACAATCAAATCACACCCAGACCTCTAATTCAATCCTCTTCTTGACTCCATTATTCACAAATTTTTTTAAAATTTTTTTATTTTTCTCATTTTTCTCTATTTTTTTTTCTCATCTTGTCTCTTTCCTTTTCTCTCTGTTTAGCACACAACTATAAGAGACAAGATATAAATCATATTTCCAAAAACAAAACAAGAAGAGGAACCAACTAGCCAATTCATCAGAATCCCCAAGGGGACCACACTTGTTCCCAAAACACTTCCAAAGCTCCAAAATTCCCTAAGGTTAAGGTAATCATGGTTTTTCACTTAGGGCTAGTGTATGAGCTTCAAAACAAAGAAATGAGGAAAGTATAGGCTCAACAAGGGTTTTCAAAGAATTAGAACAAGGTAAGCTTATTTGGCTAGAGAGGCTCAAAAACAAAACTGCCTTTATCACTTCCAAACATGCATATCAATCAAGAATTATCAACAAGAGTCAAGCCAAGGCATATGTGCAAGCAATCAAGAGACATATCACACACAAGAAAGAACATCAAGTGGCTCAAATCTCACACAGGGTAATTTATGTCACAATCAAATCAACCTCTCAAACATCATAATCATCTTCCCAAGCAAAGAAAAGCAAAGATTTCAAGCCAAGTATCAATGAAGTGAATGTCGAGTCTACAAACTAAATAAAGTCCAGAAAGCAAGAGAAACATGCAAACTGTACACAAGACACGACAAAAATAACCTAGAAAAGAAAAAAAAATTTAACCAAGAAAACAAAAACTAACAAAGAAAAATAAAAATCTCCCCCAATAGACCACACTTAAACTACACAGTGTCCTCAATGTGTCATAAGCATAAGATTAGAAATCAAAACAGTGAACAGATCATGGACAAGTGCAATAAAGTAGGAAAAGGGGGAGAAGAGAGAAAGAAAACTCCCCTGGTCATGGTGGCAGTTGCCAATTTTGGACTAGCAGGGAGATGTCGTCCACCACAGGATCAAACAAGGAAGTTTTGAGGAAGAACTGCTTCATCCTCCAAATTTGATCGAGCAGGGAAATGTCTTCCACAGTTGGATCTAAGAAGTGATTGTTGATGAGCGGGTTCAGCTGGTGCCTATTGATCTTCAAACTATTGTGTATGTAAGCACCCAATCCCAGTGTAACAGGCTGAACAACAGATAAACTCTCAGAACATGAATCAATTTCAAATTCAGAAACAATATCAACCACAGACTCAGATTCATGTTCAGTGCATGGAGAATAAACATACGAATTTGATATCAAAAATTGATTCTCATCATGTAGAGAGGAAGAATTAAAAACAGACTCATCAACAATACAATCACCAACATACCTATCAACAACATAATCATTAAAAGCATAATCATCAACAGCATAGTCAAAATTAGGTATGTTTACCTCCACTTCCTAGAAGATTGGTAGAGTGTGGGAAAATGAAGGTGGTCTACCTGGTTCAGAATTACTGCTTATTTCTGCCTGCTCTTCAAATATTCATCAGTCTACTCAGGTGCAAGAGTAGGGACATCTGAAGGTGGGAAAGTATGTGGCGCAGTAGTAAGCTCATAACTTTGCTCCCCATATTTTATGTGGATGACACTAACATCATCAGGAATTAGAACAGTCTGAAATGGTGATTCCTCTAAATCTTGAGACTGTTCCTGATTGAGTTGAGTGGTCATCTGCCCTATCTGATTGCTCAAACATTGAAGGTGTGCTCTGTTCTCTTGCTGAAACTGAAGGTTCTGCATGGTCATCTGCTCCAACAACTCCTGCAATGTAAGCTCAGAAGTAGAAGGTTGAGGAGCTATCTAGGCAGACTCATAAAGTTGCAGCTGTTGTTGTTGCTGGACTGGCGGAGGCATACAAGCATTCTGAGATGGTGCTTCCTGATATTGCTGTGGAGCATCATACCATCCCAAACTAGGGTCATTCCATCCAGGATCGTTGCTGTAACCATACTGAGCGGGGAAGAATTCATCCAAGAACATATGCTTAAGATCTTCCCAAGAAGTGATAGATCCTGGAGGAAGACAATACAACCAATCCCTTACTGCTTCTTGTAATGAATGTGGGAATGCCCTTAAGAACATGTGATCAACCGGTACATGTGGAGGCTTCATTGAAGAGCAAATGCTGTGGAATTCCTCCAAATGTCTGTGTGGGCATTCACCTGCAAAACCATGAAACTTAGGCAGCAAATGTATCAGTCCAGTCTTGAGAACGCAATGAACATCATCCTCAGTAGGTGGAACCGGTTCCCAAAGAGAACTCTCAGAAGTCGGAGGATGAGCCATATTGCTCTCAACATACAAATCAGCAGAATATGAATCACAATCAGAGTAACATGCAGAAGGAGAATCATAATCAGAGGCACTGGCAGAATAAGCAGTATTCACAAAATCAAAATAGGTAGACATGGAAAGAGAAGGGGAAAGGTAGAAAGGGAATGCTAAAAATTACGAAACAAACAAAACACAACACAATTGAACATGCGACACGCACACACAAAACATAACATCACATCACAAGACAAGACAAAACACAACACACACTAACAACAAAAGACCTAAGACCGAACCGTTGGTCCCCGGCAGCGGCGCCATTTTGTTGTGAGGGTCGCACCTCACACAAAAGTTGATTGCAAAATTAATGCAGTACAATACTAGGAAGTGACTCCTAGGTCGTTGATGACAAATTTATGAACACCGAAAAATGGCGCCACAAACTTGTTTAACAATCGGCAAGTGTGACCGAATCGTATCAAGTAATAAACAAGGTAAGACCAAGTATCGTTTTCCCAAAGGACTCACGGCCTAGTTTAGTTATGTGATTTGTTGATTATTTAAGACTTAAGAACAATTTGATTATAGGTTTTAATGCAAAAGACAATAACTAAACATGTATGCATGAATGTTGATCAATGGAAAAGAACAAAACAAACACTTCAATGAATTATATGGATGAGTATGTTGTTGGGGTTATCAATTTCATCTTATCCACTCTCATATATTTTCAAGAATTCATCATTCTTATCATCAATGCTAATGCCACTCTCTAAATTACCTTGCAAGAAGGCCTATCCCTAATTACGAGTTCATACAATTCCTAGCATTCCTAGTAATTAGTTCTTAAAGTTCAGGAGCTTAAAGGCAACCAATGTGCTATTAGGAGAAATTCCCCGGATCTAGACTTCCCCGTACGTTCCCGTATCGACAAAATCAATAATCATAGCAATGAATGAGTTAAACAAAGCAAGCAATAAGCAAAGAGGAAAAACCCTAGCTAAAGATGAAAGAAAGCATATATCTTAATATAAGACATTAAATCAAATTCCATATATGAGAGTTTCACAAGACTACATTGATTCCCCAACAACAATACAAGGTTTAGTTCACCATATTCATGGTGAAACTAGATGAACAATAATGAAAGAATGAAAGATAAAACCCTAGAAAGAGGAGGAGGTAGCCTGAGCATCCAAGATCTTCCTTCAAGGGGTGAAAAAGAGAGTGTTTGCTTCGTATCTGCCAAAGATACAAACCCTAGGACGTCCTAAAGCTTATATACTATTCTAAAATTAAAGAAAATTAGGCCCAAGCCCAAAATAGTGCCGCTCAGCGGTAAACTACTGCTCAGCGGTAAGTGCGTGAGTTGTTTTCTTCCCCTCAGCGGCTAAATGACCCCTCAGCGGATCCAACATGACTGTCTGAGTGCCGCTCAGCGGTAAACTGCCGCTGAGCGGCAGTTGCAGCTTCTCCTTTTGCACTTTTTGATGTCTTTTCTTATTCCATCTCTATCCTTCTTCACTTCTTTCACCAAATTCACCTTAAAACCTGCACAAAAACACTGAAATCAAGCATAAACCTGTGCAGCTCTCTTATTTCTAAAAATATGACCAAAAGCATGATTTCAAGCTACTATCACAATGTCACATGAATTGTCTTTGCCTTTCATTTAACCACAATCAAATAAATTCACAAGCATGCATCATCACAAGGACTTTTTCAATGGCTTATAATGTGGCTGGGCTAACAAGAAAATTAGTTTTTCTGGATCACAAAACCCTTGAGTTAAGAGAATCATATCAACACAATCATTCTTATTTTTCCCAGCTTTCCTTTGCATTGAGCTTTGCTTTTTCTTTTCTTTTCTTTCTCTTTTACATTCTTATTCTTAGCTCTTAGCTCAGTGCTTTCCATTTCCCTTTCTATTTTCCAACAACCCCAAACTTGAACATTTATCAATACCACAAAATATTCTCTACTTAACTCAAGGTAAAGCTTTTCAACAAGGGTTCCCAAATCATGTTCAAGGCTAAGGGTTCAAAGGATAGAACACAAAGTGTTCTCTTTTAGTGGCTAATCATGAAATTGACTAATATAAGGGTTACCAACAAATGGCCTTGATGATATGATGAAAACAAGCAAGTAATTCAATCATAGAAAACCTGGGCAAAGTCATTCATGCTTTCACAGTAATAGTATTCAACATAAAAATTCTGAAGCTCAAAACCTCACATATAAGCTTATTCATATTTGACATAAACATCCTGCTTAATATCACAATCACAATCATAATATCATGCATTTGTTCTCAAAGCTTGTGAATCACCTATACAAGCATGTAATGTGCACATCTCATCATCAATCCATATCAAAGTATCATCAAGCATCACTTATCAAACAATCACAATTATAAGCAAACCATCACACCAAACAAAGTTTTCAATTGAGTACATCAAACCCTATTCTAAAACAACAGTAATTAAATTCAGAACACTGGGTTGCCTCCCATTAAGCGCTTGTTTAATGTCACGAGCCTGACCCGAACTTTCAAGGATCAACAATTGCATCATTGTGGACAAATGTTGCACTTCTCCTCCTAAGTAAGGCTTGAGGCGTTGACCATTCACCACCCAACTTTTCTGTGGATCATCAGCAGCTAGATTAAATATTTCAATTGCTCCATGTGGATGCACTCCTTTTACTACAAATGGTCCTGACCATTTTGTCTTCAATTTCCCAGGGAATATCTTCAATCTTGAATTGAATAATAGTACCTGTTGTCCTGGATTAAAAACTTTATTTACCAACTTCCTGTCATGATAGAATTTGATCTTATCTTTATAAGCCTTGGATGAATCATATGCATGTAATCGCATTTCTTCAAGCTCCAGGATCTGCCTTCTGCGTGTCCCTTGAGTTTCATAAGGATCAAAATTCAAGAATTTCAAAGCCCACAATGCTTTATGCTCCAACTCTACTAGCAAATGACATGCTTTCCCATAGACTAATTGAAACAGTGATAGTCCATTAGAAGTCTTCATTGTCGTCCTATAAGCCCAAAGAGCATCATCCAGCTTTAGTGACCAATCCTTTCTTGATGAAGTCACTATTTCTTCCAAGATCCTTTTTATTTCTCTGTTAGATACCTCAGCTTGCCCATTGGTTTGTGGATGATAAGGTGCAGCTACCTTATGTTTTACTCCATAATGTTTGAGTACTTTATCTAGCTGATAATTGCAAAAATGAGATCCTCCATCACTAATCAACACTCTTGGAGTGCCAAAACGTGAAAATATCTGCTTCTTCAAAAATTTAATTACTGTGCTAGCATCATTTTTAGGACAAGCTAATGCTTCCACCCATTTACTCACATAATCCACTGCTACCAAACTATATTCATTGTTGAAAGATGGAGGAAAAGGTCCCATAAAGTCAATACCCCAACAATCAAAAACCTCAACCTCTAAAATGCCTTGTAATGGCATCTCATGACGTTTAGTGATCGTACCTGCTCTTTGACACTTATCATAATTTCTAGCATGATTATGAGCATCTTTAAATAAAGTTGGCCAATAAAACCCTGATCGAAGAACTTTTGCTACTGTTTTTTCTCCATTAAAATGTCCTCCATAAGGTGAATCATGACAATGCCAGAGAATTCCTTCTGCATCTTCATTTGTCACACATCTCCTCAAAAGATTATCTGCTCCAATCTTGAACAAATAAGGATCATCCCAGACAAACTGCTTAACATCATGCAAAAATTTCTTTCTTTGTTGCCAAGTTAAATCTTCTGGCATAACCCTTGCAGCTTTGAAATTAGCCATATCAGCAAACCATGGCCTCTGCTGAATATACATGAGTGCTTCATCTGAAAAAGATTCCCAGATATCTGATTCCTTGCCAGTGACCTCCTTGTTGACTAACTGTGACAAATGATCAGCAATCAAGTTCTCACTTCCTTTCTTATCACGGATTTCCACATCAAATTCTTGCAAGAGTAGTACCAATCTAATCAGTCGTGGCTTAGAATCTGGCTTTGTCAACAAATATTTGATAGCTGCATGATCTGTATAGATAATCACCTTAGACCCAATAAGATAAGGTCTAAATTTTTCTAGAGCATAGACTATAGCTAGAAATTCTTTCTTTGTGGTAGCATAATTCAACTGAGCATCATTCAGAACTTTGCTGGCATAATAAATTGGATGAAAAATTTGTTCTTTTCGCTGGCCAAGAACAACTCCTATTGCATAATCACTTGCATCACACATTAATTCAAAATTTCTATTCCAATCTGGGGCTGCAATTACTGGAGCTAACACTAATTTGCTCTTTAATATGTCAAAAGCTTTCAAACATTCTTCATTCATCACAAAAAGAGCGTCCTTCATCAATAGATTACTCAATGGTTTAGCAATTTTTGAGAAATCTTTAATGAATCCTCTATAGAACCCAGCATGACCGAGAAAACTCCTAATCCCCCTTACATTTGTTGGTGGAGGCAGTTTCTCAATGACTTCTACTTTAGCTTTATCTACCTCAATTCCTTTAGCAGAAATTTTATGTCCCAACACAATTCCTTCAGTTACCATGAAATGACATTTCTCCCAATTAAGAACAAGATTTGTCTGAACACATCTTTTAAGAACAGTGTTCAAATTAGCCAAACACCTTTGGAAAGAATTTCTAAAAACTGAAAAATCATCCATGAATACTTCAATGCATTTTTCTAAGAGATCTGCAAAAATTGCCTGCATACACCTTTGAAATGTAGCTGGAGCATTACATAATCCAAACGACATCTTTCTATAAGCAAAGATACCAAAAGGACAAGTAAAGGTCGTCTTCTCCTGGTCTTTTGGATCTACCACAATTTGATTGTATCTAGAGTATCCATCTAGAAAATAATAGAAAGCTTGACCTGATAATCTTTCTAACATTTGGTCCATGAAAGGAAGAGGAAAATGATCCTTCCTAGTGGCTTTATTTAGCTTCCTGTAATCAATGCACATACGCCATCAAGTAACTGTCCGAGTAGGAATAAGTTCATTCTTATCATTATGAATTACTATCATCCCACCTTTCTTTGGAACCACCTGTACTGGACTCACCCATTCACTATCAGAGATTGGATAAATGATACCAGCTTCTAACAGTTTCAATACTTCTTTTCTAACCACCTCCTTCATTACAGGATTTAACCTTCGCTGTGGTTGAGCACTCGGTTTATAATCCTCTTCCATAAAGATCTTATGCATACAATAAGTTGGGCTAATACCTTTAAGATCTGAGATTGACCACCCAATTGCTTCTTTGTTAGCTTTCAGAATTTCTATCAGCTGTTCTTCTTCTTGTAGAGATAAAGAGTTACTGATGATGACTGGCTTTGTTCCATCTTCTTCTAGAAAAACATACTTCAGATGTGCTGGTAATCTTTTTAATTCTAGCGGCTTTGCTTTGACTTCTTCTTCCTTTTCAATTATTTCAAACATTGGATCTTCCACTGGACTCTTTTTCAATGTTTCCAAGTCCATCAAACATTCATCAATTAATTTCTCTTCTTCATCATCTAAATCTTCACAATCATCAATAAGAGTTTTCTCTAGTGGAGAAACATACCGCACCATCCTTTCTTGTACCATACAAACTTCATCAAGTTCATCAAATTGAAAACATGCTTTATCATCATTTGGATATGTCATGGCCTTGGATATGTCAAAAGTGACTTCTTCATCATCAACTCTCAATTTAAGCTTACCATTCTCTACATCAATTAAAACTCTAGCAGTCTTCATAAAAGGTCTCCCAAGAATGAGAGGTACATCACTATTCCCTTCCATCTCCATTACAATGAAATCTACTGGGAATACAAATTTGTCAACCTTTACTAAAACGTCTTCAACCACTCAATATGGATATTTAAGAGACCTGTCCGCCAGTTGAAGAGCCATTCTGGTTGGTTTGATTTCCAAACCCTTAATTGTTCTGCACATGGATAACGACATTAAGTTAATACTAGCTCCCAAATCAATCAATGCTCTTCCAACTTCCAAGTCTCCTATGGTGCATGGAATAGTGAAGCTTCCTGAATCTTTAAGCTTAGGAGGTAATTTCTGTATGATTGCACTGCAGTTACCCTGTACCTTGATAGTTTTCTTCTCAATGTATTTGTTTTTCCTTGTAAGCAGTTCCTTCAAAAATTTTGCATATGATGGCATCTGTTGCAATGCTTCAGAGAATGGTATAGTGATCTCTAGTTTCTTAAACAGCTCCATGAATCTTTCCAGTTATTTTTCTTTCTCCTTCCTTGAATAGCTCTTTGGATAAGGAAGTGGTTTTTCAAACTCTCTTTCTTTTTGTCTCTCATCTCTCTCTTTTTTTTTCTTTCTTTTCATCTTCTTCTTCTTTCTTTTTTTCTCTCTCAACTCTTTCTTTCCACTCATATGTTTCTTTTTCACTCTCATTTTCTTTTTTTCTCTCCTCTAGCACCTTACCACTTCTGGTCACAACAGTTTTACACTCCTTTCTAATATTACCATTTTTCATCTTGTCAACTATTCGCTCAATATGGATCTTCATATTTTCAAATGCAACTTCCACATTCTTACAATAAGATGCATTCGTCTTCAAGAATTTTTTGAAAGTCTCGTCAAGTTTGGTTGTCTTCTCAGATGGAGTAGACTGCATTTGCCATTTTTGTTGTTGCCATTGAACCATTGAAACCTTTTGTATTTCTTGTGGTAATTGAGAAAGTTTAATAATTACTTCTTCCAACTGTTGAGAAATAATTTTATTTTGAGTAAGCAGAGCATCATTTGATTGTAACAACTCCTTCTGACTAAGATATCTGCTTTCACTGTTGAGCTCATTGTCACTAGTAGCCATATTATCAATGATTTCCGTAGCTTTCTCTGGAGTTTTCCATTTGATGTTTCCTCCTGCTGAGGCGTCAAGCATCATCTTGGTTTGCGGACCAAGACCTCCAAGGAAGGTTAGGACTACTTGCACATCATCAAAGCCATGCGTGGGTGTCCTTCTTAATAAGCTTTTATACCTGTCCCATGCATGACCCAGTAATTCTTCCATGCCTTGCCTGAATGATGAAATCTCTTGCTTTCCTTTATTTACTTTTGATTGTGGAAAGTATTTGTTTAGAAACTTGGTCACCACTGCTTCCCACTCTGTAAAGCTTTCTTTTGGAAAAGAATTTAACCAAAGCTTAGCATTGCCTCCTAGTGAGAATGGAAACAAGCTAAGTTTGATTGCTTCATCCGGCACCCCATTTATTTTCACTGTGTTGCAAATCTCATTAAAAGTTGTGAGGTGCTCATATGGGCTTTCGTGAGACAACCCATTAAATTGATTACTCTTCACCAGTTGAATTAATGCTGGCTTAATCTCCATGTTGACTGCATTGACCCTTGGTCTTGCTATGCTGTTAAAGTGTTGAGGTCCAGCTATATTTGTATAATCTGCAAGAGTTCTTCTGGCATTATTATTCTCCATACTTTCTGTGCTATGGTTAGAACCTTGTGGTGATGGTTGTAACAGAGTTTCCGGAGGAGGAAAAAGTTCTCTAGATGTACGGATTCTTCTCCTCCGTATACTCTCGTCTAAACCTTCAAGAAGAGGTTCTGCAGTTTTCTTGCTTCTAGTTCGGATTGCTTCCTGCATACACAAGGAAACAAAACCCCAGAAAAATTGGTTAGCACAAAAAGATATAAAAGAAGATATAAGATAAGAGATAAGAAGATAAAATAAAAACAGAAAATAACTAAAAACAGAAAATAAAATAAAATAAAATAAATAAAATAAAAACAGAAAAAATAAAAATAGAAATTCAAATTTCAAAATTTAAAAACAAGTCAAAGATAATCAATAATCACACAAATGAACTAGTTAAACCACGAGTCCTCGGCAACGGCGCCAAAAACTTAATGACAAATTTATGAACACCGAAAAACGGCGCCACAAACTTGTTTAACAATCGGCAAGTGTGACCGAATCGTATCAAGTAATAAACAAGGTAAGACCAAGTATCGTTTTCCCAAAGGACTCACGGCCTAGTTTAGCTATGTGATTTGTTGATTATTTAAGACTTAAGAACAATTTGATTATAGGTTTTAATGCAAAAGACAATAACTAAACATGTATTCATGAATGTTGATCAAAAAGAACAAAAGAAACACTTCAATGAATTATATGGATGAGTATGTTGTTGGGGTTATCAATTTCATCTTATCCACTCTCATATATTTTCAGGAATTCATCATTCCTATCATCAATGCTAATGCCATTCTCTAAATTACGTTGCAAGAAGGCATATCCCTAATTACGAGTTCATACAATTCCTAGCATTCCTAGTAATTAGTTCTTAAAGTTCAGAAGCTTAAAGGCAACCAATGTGCTATTGGGAGAAATTCCCCAGATCTAGACTTCCCCGTACGTTCCCGTATCGACAAAATCAATAATCATAGCAATGAATGAGTTAAACAAAGCAAGCAATAAGCAAAGAGGAAAAACCCTAGCTAAAGATGAAAGAAAGCATATATCTTAATATAAGACATTAAATCAAATTCCATATATGAGAGTTTCACAATACTACATTGATTCCCCAATAACAATACAAGGTTTAGTTCACCATATTCATGGTGAAACTAGATGAACAATAATGAAAGAATGAAAGATAAAACCCTAGAAAGAGGAGGAGGTAGCCTGAGCATCCAAGATCTTCCTTCAAGGGGTGGAAAAGAGAGTGTTTGCTTCGTCTCTGCCAAAGATACAAACCCTAGGACGTCCTAAAGCTTATATATTATTCTAAAATTACAGAAAATTAGGCCCAAGCCCAAAATAATGCCGCTCAGCGGTAAACTACCGCTCAGCGGTAAGTGCGTGAGTTGGTTTCTTCCCCTCAGCGGCCAAATCACCCCTCAGCGGATCCAATGTGACTGTCTGAGTGCCGCTCAACGGTAAACTGCCGCTGAGCGGCAGTTGCGGCTTCTCCTTTTGCACTTTTTGATGTCTCTTCTGATTCCATCTCTATCCTTCTTCAGTTCTTTCTCCAAATTCACCTTAAAACCTGCACAAAAACACTGAAATCAAGCATAAATCTGTCCAGTTCTCTTATTTCTAAAAATATGACCAAAAGCATGATTTCAAGCTAGTTTCTAAGTGTTAAAGGTTGCTTTTAGTATCCATTTTAAGCATGAAAATAACAGTTTTTCAACTGTTATCAGTCGTCTCTCAAGGACCAATTGTGGTTCAGTCTTAGATCATCACGTAGTGGGGAGGGTTTGAAAGTGTTTTGGCAAGAAGAATTGAACTAAAATAAAACTGGAAGTTAAACAAAGTTAAACAGAATTGAAAGCATTGATGAAATTGTGAAAACAGTAAGGCCGAACGGTTCTTTTAACAAGCCGATCGGTTTTGACAACTAACGTGTCGAAGACCAATCGGTTCGTCAAAAACCGAACGTTCAAGGTGAGGACCGATCGGTTCCAGCAGTAAAACAGAAATACGCACAATAAAGTCGAACGGTGAAAGTAAAAACTAAAGCACAAGTAAACACCGATCATTGCAAGCAGAAACCGAACGGTTAAAGCAACTTATACAGCAAGGTAAAGGCCGAACGGCCCTACAGGTGACCGAACGGTATGGACATTAAGACCGAGCGGTCTCTAAACAACAATCATTATAAGCACGAACACAGAAGCCGAACTGTTCTAAAGAGTGACCGAATGGTAGACATAGGCATAAATGAAGGAGCCGTTCGGTCTCTAACAGACCGAACGGTATGACAGTAAAGGCAGAAACAATAAACGTGCAGAATTCAAAACCCAGCAGAAACGTAATTGCAGTGAATTAGAATGCACAAATTAAACTTAAGCATAAAACGCAAACCCAGAAACACAAACTTGAATAGAACCAGCGACTGAAAGCAAGCATGAACAATAAAATCCTACTATGACAGCGTGAAAGAGATGATGAACAGTAAAACTTGCAGCACAATGAACAGTAAAAGCGTAAAATGATTAAGAAACTTGAGTGGAGAAACAGATTCAACTAGAAAATTTCAAAGAGACTAGTTAAACCACGCGTCCCCGACAACGGCGCCAAAAACTTGTTAACCCTCGGCAAGTGTAACCGAATCGTATCAAGTAATAAAACTGGTAAGACCAAGTATCGTTCTCCCAAAGGACTCATGACCTGGGTAGTTATGTGATTTAAAGATTATCTAAGACTTGTAGAACCAATTCTTGAAGATTTTAAATGCAAAATACTGGAAAATAAATATGAATGCATGTATTGATCAATGGGCAAGAAGAAATAGAACACGTGGTTTGAAATATATGAATGAATATGTTGTTGGGGTTTATCAATTTCATCCTATCCACTCTCATGTAATCAAGAATTCATCTTTCTTTATTAATTGTTAATGCCACTTTCTAAATTACCTTAATTACCTTAAACTTGACCTTCAAGACAACCTTTATGACTTAGAAACTAGCTTAGAATCATGAGAAAGTGGCATTAACAATTAATAAAGAAAGATGAATTCTTGATTACATGAGAGTGGATAGGATGAAATTGATAAACCCCAACAACATATTCATTCATATATTTCAAACCACGTGTTCTATTTCTTCTTGCCCATTGATCAATACATGTATTCATATTTATTTTCCAGTATTTTGCATTTAAAATCTGCAAGAATTGGTTCTACAAGTCTTAGAAAATCTATAAATCACATAACTGTTTAGGCCGTGAGTCCTTTGGGAAACGATACTTGGTCTTACCATTTATTATTACTTGATATGATTCGGTTACAGTTGCCGAGGGTTAACATCGATTAATACTATGTTTAATCCATTAAAATAGTGTGATTTTGACTCTAGACATAAATTATATAATATGAAAGTACATGGAATAAAAACCACTGAAAATCTAAGTCCTAGACAATGAACTACAATTATTACAAAAGCTTGCCATTGTAATACAAGTCTTCATAATATCTTATTGAATCTTGATTTCTCTTGACTTGGTTTGGACATCATCAAAACTTCATCTTCATCATTATGCTAACAACTCAACTGCTCCATGTGGAAGGACATTCTTGACCATAAATGGACCAAACCACTTGGACTTCAACTTTCCAGGGAAAATTTTTAGTCGGGAATTGAATAGCAACACTTGTTGTCCTAGATTGAAGACCTTTTTTATCAGCTTCCTATCATGATAAAATTTCACCTTCTCTTTGTAATTCTTAGAAGAATCATAGGCATGTAGCCGCATTTCCTCAAGCTCAATAATTTGCCTTCTTCTCTTTTCTGCAGTGTCACTAGGATCATAATTCAAGAATTTTAAGGCCCACAGAGCTCGAAGTTCCATCTCTACCGGAATGTGACATGCCTTTCCATAGACCATTTCGAAAGGAGATAATCCAATAGCTGTCTTCATTGTATTTCGATATGTCCAAAGAGCATCATCTAGCTTCTGAGACCAATCCTTTCTTGATAAAGCAACTATCTTTTCTAGAATCCTCTTTATTTTCCTATTAGAAACCTCAGCTTGCCCATTTGTCAGTGGATGATAAGGTGTAGCTACCTTGTGTCTCACACCATAATGCTTGAGTACCTTTGCAAGCTAAAAATTGCAAAAATGAGATCCTCCATCACTTATCAGTACTCTGGGTGTTCCAAAACGGGAGAAAATTTGTCGTTTTAGAAATTTAATCACAGTGCTAGAATCATTCTTGGGACAAGCCAGAGCTTCAACTCATTTACTCACATAATCCACTACCACCAGTATGTATTCATTATTGAAAGATGGTGGAAAAGGTCCAACAAAGTCTATGCCCCAGCAATCAAAAACTTCAACCTCTAGGATACCTTGTAGTGGCATTTCATGACGTTTGGAGATAGTACCTGTCCTTGACACTTGTCACAGTTCCTGGCATGATTATGACCATCTCTAAAGGTAGGCCAATAAAATCCTCACTGTAACACTTTTGTTGTTGTTCTCTCTCCACTAAAATGTCCCCCAGAAGGTGAGTCATGACAGTGCCATAAATTTTTTTCCACTTCTTCCTTAGTCACACAACTCCTTAGAAGGTTGTCTGCTCCAATTTTGAACAAGTAAGGATCCTCCCAAATGACATCTTTGTTGCCAATTGAGATCTTTTGGGATTACTACTTCAGCTTTGAAATTACCCATATCAGCAAACCACGACCTTTGTTGGATGTACATGAGCGTTTCATCTGAGAAAGATTCCCAAATTTCTTCTTCCTTGCTTGTGACTTCACTGCTAACCAACCGAGATAAATGATCAACAATTACATTTTCACTTCCCTTCTTGTCGTGGATTTCCAAATCAAATTCTTGTAACAAAAGTACCAATCTGATCAATCGCGGCTTGGAATCCGGCATGGTTAGCAAGTACTTTATAGTTGCATGGTCAGTGTAGATAAGCACTTTAGACCCAATGAGATAAGGTTTAAATTTCTCCAAGGCATACACAATAGCAAGCAATTCTTTCTCTATAGTGTCATAATTCAACTGGCTTCATTCAAAACCTTGCTTGCATAGTAAATAGTGTGAAATACCTTCTCTCTTCTCTGTCCAAGAACAACTCCTATGGCATAATTACTGGCATCACACATCAGCTCAAAATCTTGGTTCCAATCAGGAGCTACAATAATTGGGGCAAAAATCAATTTTTTCTTCAAAACATTAAACGCCTTAAAGCACTCTTCATCTAGCACAAATGGGGTGTCCTTAACAAGGAGGTTGCTTAAGGGTTTGGCAATCTTTGAAAAATCTTTGATGAATCTTCTGTAAAAATCAGCATGTCTGAAAAAGCTTCTGATTCCCTTCACATTGGTTGGTGGAAGTTTTTCAATAACCTCCACTTTGGCTTTGTCAACCTCAATTCCCTTGGAGGAAATTTTATGACCCAAGACAATGCCTTCCTTTACCATAAAGTGACATTTTTCCCAATTAAGAACAAGATTGGATTGGGTGCATCTTTTAAGTACAACATCCAGGTTAGACAAACACTCATGAAAGGAACTGCCAAACACTGAAAAATCCTCCATAAAGACTTCAATGCATTTTTCTATCAAATCTGCAAAGATTGCCTGCATACATCTCTGAAAAGTGGTTGGAGCATTATATAACCCAAACGACATTTTTCTGTATGCATGACATGTCAATCTCTCCAGCATCTTATCCATGAAAGGAAGGGGAAAGTGATCCCTCCTAGTAGCATTGTTCAACTTTTTGTAGTCGATACACATCCTCCATCGAGTAACAGTCCTTGTGGCTATGAGCTCATTTTTTCATTATAAATAACTGTCATCCCACCTTTCTTTGGTACCACCTGTACTGGGCTTACCCATGCACTATCAGAAATAGGGTAAATAATGCCAACCTCAAGTAACTTTAGCACTTCCTTTCTCACCTCTTTCTTCATCACTGGATTTAACCTTCTTTGTGGTTGAGCAACTAGTTTGAAGTCATCTTCCATGAATGTTTTGTGCATGCAGTATGTTGGACTTATGCCTTTGAGATCTGAAATTGACCATCCAATAGCTCCTTTGTTGGCTTTGAGTATTTCTACCAACTTTTCTTCTTCTTTGAGAGAGAAAGAGTTGTTGATGATGACTAGTTTGTTTCCACCTTCTTCTTGAAATTCATACTTCAAGTGTGGCGGTAGAATCTTTAGCTCCACTTTGCTTCCCTTGACTTTTTCTTTTGTGTTTTGCAAAGGAACCTTTTGTAATTGTTCCAAATCAGTCAAGCTCTCATCAATTAGTTCTTCTTCTTTTTCATTTAACTCTTCACAAGTGTCAACTAGCATCTCCTCCAAAGAAAGAGTATCACTTGCGTTATTTTCTTGTATCATGCAAATTTCATCAAGAGAATCAAGATGAAAACATTCCTTATCATCTTTTGGGTGAGACATGGCTTTAAAGACATCAAAATTTACTTCTTCATCTTGAACTCTCCCCTTTAGTTTGCCATTTTCCACATCAATCAAAACTCGTGCTGTTTTCATAAAAGGTTTCCCAAGAATAAGAGGTACATTCACATCCTCCTCCATCTCCATGATGACAAAGTCCACAGGAAAAAGAAATTTATCTACCTTCACAAGCACATCTTTAGCTACCCCATAAGGATATTTTAGGGATCTGTAAGTTGAAGAGTCATCCGAGTAGGCTTGAGTTCCAACCCTTCAATCTTTTCAAACATCGAGAGCGGCATGAGATTAATACTGGCTCCCAGATCAATAAATGCTTTCCCAACAGAGATGTTCCCTATAGTGCAAGAAATAGTGAAGCTTCCTAGATCTTTATACTTGGGGGTAAGAGCTTTTGTATGATAGCACTGCAGTTTTCTTGAACTTCAATGGTTTCTTCTTCAATGTACTTCCTTTTCATTATGAGGAGCTCCTTCACAAATTTAGCATGTGAAGGCATTTGTTGCAGAGCCTAAGAGAAGGGTATATTATTCTCAAATTTCTTGAAGATTTCCATGAAACGCTCAAACTATTTTTCTTTTTCCTTCTTGGAATAATTCTTTGGGTAAGGAAGGGGTTTTTCATAAGATTCTTTCTTTTCCTTCTCATTTTCATCTCTCTATTTTTCTCTCATCTAAAACTTTGCCACTTCTAGTAACAACAGCTTTGCATTCCTCTCTTGAGTTAGCTTTCAAGTTACTCCCCAAGTCATCCAGCTTCTGAATCATGTGACAGAGTTGCTTCTCTATCCTCTTGAATGTTGCTTGATTGCTTTTATGATGAGAATCAGACACTTGCATGAATTGTTGAAGGGTGTCATCCATCTTCGCCATTCTTTATTATAGGGAGGGTTGTTGCTACCATTGTTGTTGTCTGGCAGCTTGTCCAAATTGATCTAATCCCATGTTAGAATGAGATCTCCACTTGTAGTAGAAATCAGTTTGTCTGTATTGCATCCTGCAAACTAGACACAAAAACCTAGAAAATTTGTTAGCACAGAAACACAAATAAACGACACAAAACACAAATAAACAAAATAACATAAAAAAAATAACGTCAAAGTTAATCAAGAATCACACAAATAGAATAGTTTAAACCGTGAGTCCCCGGCAACGACGCTTGTTGATGGATTGGCAAGTGTACCAAATCGCACAAGTAATATAAAATGGTAAGACCAAGTATCGTATCCCAGAAGACTTTCGACACTACACAGTTGTGTGATGACTCGATTAATTAAGACTTAAATAATTGAAACCATTGGTTTAAGATGCAAGAACAAAAAATTAAATATGAATGCAGTTTGATCACTAGCAGAGTAACACAAAGATGAACGGATGTTGTTTATAATGAGATGAGTATGTTGTTAGGGTTAGATTTCACCAAGTTCCCTCCCATGTATGTAAGAATTCTTCTTTATGCATTAATGTTAACGACACTCACTAAATTAACTAAACTCGATCCCTCGGCGAATAAGCTTGTCCTTAATCACCAGTTCATGCAATTCCTAGCATCCCAGTAATTAAATGTGAAGATGAAGAGCTTAAGACGACCAAGACTCATACCCTCATCCCTGAGAAATATTACTCTTGGGAGAATTCAACAGGAACCTGAAATATAAGGAACCTCCCGGCACTCATGCAATTCATAGATCATGCGATGAATGAGTTAAACAAAGCATGTAATAAGCACATATGAATTACTTTAACAATTAATGCAAAAACATATATGATTAAGAATCAATTAAAATACATGAGAGTTCACAAGGTTACATCATTCCCCAACAACAAATAGAGTTTAGTTCTCCATAGACATGGAAAAACTAGATGAATAATGGAAAAGCATGAGATAGTAAAACCTAAAAATAGAGGATGGAAGCTCCCGCCTCCAGATCTTCCTTCAGAGAGTAGAAGAGTGTGTTGTTGTGTTGCTCCAGCCAAAGAAACCAAATCTAGGATGCTTGGGTCCTTTAAATAGAACAGAAGCAGAACAGAAACAAAGCCCAAGCCTGAGTCGTTGGGGCGCCCTTAAAAGGGGCGCCCGGGCGGTGAGCGGCACTTCCTGCGCTTAAACCTTCCAGAGTACGCCCAAGCCTTCTACATCTGGCGCTCAAGCGCCCCCAAAAGGGGCGCACGGGCGGTGAGCTGCACTTCCTGCACTTAAGCCTCAAAAAGGGGGCCCAAACCTCAAGCTTATTTCCTTCTGGTGCTTTTTGTGGACCTTTCTGAGCTCTATCTCCTTAGCAATTTATCCCTGCTTTCCATATTCACTCATTTTCTATCAAAACAAAGGGAATTAGTCATAAAATGATCAAATTCAACCTCAACTCTCTTATTCAAACAACTGAATTTAAAAACATGATTCCAAGCAAGTTTATAAGCAGAAAAGGGTGCATTTAGTATTAAAATTACATCACAGATAACGATATTTTCAACCGTTATCACCAAGTTAGCTGGGACACGCTTCCCACTCCAAGCACACAAGGAAAGCATGTGAAATTCAAAAATATGATACATAGTGGATGGGCCAGGCAGGTTGTTGGCTGGGCCATTTCAGAATCCGGAAGGCAATTTTCTTCATGTTTCCAATCCGGAAGCCAAGCTGCTAAATCCGGAATTCACCTCCTTTTCTCCCCTTTTTAGCTCATTTGCTTTCCTTGGCTTTTCATGCTTCTCGGGTGGATAAACCATGGTCTCCAAGCTTTATTTAGACCCTACAAAATAACATATGAACATATTTAAAAATAATCCTTCTAAGTCTTAGAGAAAGAAAATCAAGAAAGCCTTTAAAAGTCCTTCTTTAACTTCCCTTTCTTAGCCTTAGCTTGAGTTGCTACTTCTTTAAATGGCTTCCCTAGTTAGGTTTCCAATATACCCTCCCTCTTGAAAAACGATTTATCCTCAAATCGGAATGCATAAAGAAGCACAACTTGGTTTATTTCTTCCCTCCTGGATCAAAAGTATACCTACAACAAACAAAGATGAACATTATTAAAAGGATGTATCCAAAGAAAAGAATACAGAAGGAAGTCCTTTCAAAATATATTTCTTAGAAGTATCCTTGGCCTTTATTTTATTTTTTCTTTCACTTTGTGTTGAACATTCCCCTTCATTATATGACGAAACAAAGTGATTTTTTTAAGAAGAAGATTCAAGGTATTTACCTTTGGATGAAGAATTTAAAAGCATGCATACCTTCTTCTCCTTTCTCTTTTCTCCTTTAAAAGGTTGTTTATCCAACCTTTCTTCTTCTTTTCTTTCTTTGTCAATTTTTTATTTTTATTTTTATTTCATCCTTTTTCACTTGTTGAGGTGTAAGAGGAATCAAAATTATTTTACTTCCTTTATGGAGAAAAGTTATTTTATTGGTGTAGCCATCATGAGTGGAGTTATGATCATATTGCCATGGCCTACCTTGTAGAACATGCCTAACATCCATCGGCACAACATCACATAAAACTATTTCTTCATAGTTTCCAATGGAGATAGGTATGTTTACTTGTGTTTTGAATACTATTTCTTCGTCCTCTTTTATCCACTGAAGCTTGTAAGGCTTGGGATGAGGAATAGTAGTTAAGGCCAACTTTTCCACCATTCTATAAATAAAACAATTACAAGAGGACCCACTATCCACAATTAATGAACAAGTATTTTCAAAAACTTTGCATCTTGTGCGGAATAGATTCTCCCTCTGTGATTGTTCTAGTTTTATATGTTGACTTCCAAGAAGTCCTCCCACCAATAATAACTCTCCTTCACATGGTAAGGCTTCTTCCTCAGATATGGAAGTATTTGAATCACTAGAAGAATCTTCATCTTCACTTTGATGTTCTAGGATATAAGTAGACCTTTTGTTAGGACACTCACAAGCATAGTGCCCTTTGTAACCACATCTAAAACACTTGGTCTCTTTTACCCTATCATTTTTAGAAGATTCTTTAGAGGGATATTTTTCGTTTTTATTTTCCCTAGGTCCCTCTTCTTTTGATTTGGAGGGTTCACCCTCCCTCTTGGACTCTTTCCTAGGGTAGGAAGAATCAGAGTAGTCTCTTTTAGAGGAACTTTTGCTCTTTAATTGTTACTCTACTCTAATATAAACTTGGACTAACTCATTGAGATCATTATAAGGTAAAAGTTCTACTTTACCTCTTATGTCATAGTTGAGTCCACTTTGAAACCTAGCAATTGTTATCCTTGGCTCTTCTCTTATACCAGTTCTCAACATGAGTAATTTCATTTTTGGCCTATATTCCTCAACACTCATGTTTTTCTGTTGGAGTTTATGGAGTTGGTCCATTAACTCCCTATCATAGTAAGCTGGCACATGCCTTCTTCTTAAGGCAGACCTCAACTCATTCCAATACCTAATGGGAGGTAGGTGTCTTAATCTAAGGTCTTTTACCAAGGTTGTCCACCAATATAAGGCATAGCCTTGAAAGCTTAAAGAGGCCATAGTTACTCTCCTCTCATCATCTATTTGGTGGCATTCAAACAATTGCTCAACTTTCATCTCCAATTCTAGATATTCTTCCACATCATCTTTTCCATGGAAGGAAGGAAGATCAAACTTGGATTCCCTTGGGTGACGCTCTCTCACTCTATGATTTCTCATAGGAGGTATTTGATAGTGGTCATCATTGTGATGACTACTATATTGTTCATGTTCACTAGGTGAAGAGGATGTATCTCCATGATATTTTATTCTTCTATGTGATGAGGACCCTTCTTTCTTTTTACCCTTGTCTTGATTGATCAAAAGTTGACCAATCAGATCCTTGAGCTCACTAATCTCTTTGTCCCTTTGTTGGAACTTTTGCTCAAATTCCTCTCTTAGTTGTAAGCTCTCACTTTTAGGTCTCACACTCCCTTGCACACTAGATTGACTCATTCTTGTCAAGTATGTAGCAATGACTTTCACAAGGTTTTCAAAAACTTGCACAAGTAATGAGTGAAAAGGTTTTCACAATCTTTCTTTGTTTTTGGTGAAGGATTTCTAAAGAGATTCTAGAGGTAAAAAAAATGTTTCCAAGTAGCTCCCAGGAAGAAGAGGTGAGTCACAATTGGACAAGCTTAGAAACCAAGTTCTTCCTAGCCAGAGTTTCCTTAGATTTATCTTTTACCTTAGTTTCTAGGTAGAAATCTTTCAAAATATTTTCAAATGTTAATGAAATGCTCCTAAAAAACAAAAGAAGGTTTAGCTAGATGTTATGTTATCCTATACACCATGGAGACTTAAAACAAAAGGATCAAACAAGCAATTTAAAGAAAGCAATAAAGATGCAAAAATGTAAATGCTAGACGACCCTAAATGAAAGTGCAAGTGACACTTGGAGCCCCTTGACACACTTCCACACTAAGGAAATGAAATTACACTATTATAATGTTCAAATGTGATCTTGGAATTGCTTCAAGAGCATTTTCCCAAGTCACTTATCCAAAAAGTAAAAATTAACTTGAAACAACAAATGTTCTGTGATATAGTGACTTAAACAAGCTTAAAATAATGCCTAAAACTAGTGTAGGCTTCAAACTTTGGTTGTTGTTATGTGCTACTCAAAAATCGTGTGTGAGTTGAGCTTTTTCTGGTTGGAAATACTGCTGGAACAGCAAATTACAGCTGCTAGACAGAGGAAATTAGCTACTGTAAAGCCCTCCTTCTTGCTCTAATTTCAATCCCCTAACCACTTCCTAGAAGGCTACCATAGTAGGTGTAGGTTTCTACCTCTGGATGCCTCAATCAGATTGCACAACTACTCCAAAATCCACTAGAAACAACACCAAATAGATCTAAGAAATCTGCACCAGTTTCAGCACATTGCACCAGAATTTACAATTCAAGTTTCTGGAATGGATAGTTTAGAGGCCAAAAATAGGGAATTCAAATGGAACATCACACAAATAATAGCAAACACTCAAAAAGAACCTAATAAAGGCACTAGAGTAGATTAAGAAAGCAAGAAAAATCGAAATCACAGTTCATAATTCATTCCAGATGCAAACCGTTTGATAATTTCCAAAGTGTTTGATGAAATGCCCAAAAGAACTTCAGATTTGGTGTTTTTGACTTTCAGGGCTTGTAAACTGGATTGCACAGTTCTATAAGTTTTTTATCACTTGATGTTACTTCTTTTAATCATTTATTTTCAATATAAACATAGAACCAGCTTTTACCAATCCAGATTTGGAATTAATCAAAGGATTTTTTTTCAAACAACACTTAGGAATGCAGAACTGCACCAGAAAAAGTGAACTGATTTGGTGGTTTAATACCCAAATTCGTATGGAAGTGTTTTAAACTCACAATTAACAGTTCACGCAACTTTAATTGATGATTTTGAGTGTGTTCAAACTCTGAAAATACTTAGAAACTGTTGGCAATTCAAAATCATCATCTCACTTCCATTTTAACTCAAAATGTGATGGATTAATAGGCAAATCTGTATATAGGCTAAAATTTGACCAAATGAACAGTGCTAGCAACTTTCAAACATCAATTTAAACTTGTTCAGGCTTTTAAATAGCAAATAAACAGCACCAACTGAAATCAGACCTTGTAATAGCCAAATATGCAGTAAAATACACCAACTCACACCAAAATCAGTTTTAACATAATCAAAAGCTGGAACAGTGATCAAATTGACTCAAGGAAGTGTAAATGCACTGAGCTAAGCTAGAATTGGAAAGCTTAGCATGACCAAACTCAGATTACACAGTTCAAATATGTTGAGCACGATGAAAAGCTAGAAAGCAAACTGTAACAGTGGAATGGTAGTGTTTGTGCATAACCAAGCTATGCTAATTGCATTTCATTGCTTATTATGGTTTGATACACCTTTAGCATCCTTCAATAGCATCAAAAATAGTTGTACAAAGCTTTAGAATCAAAGAAACCAAACTGAAAACAAATCCATGAATTGAAACAGAAATAAATTTTTCTGCAACAAAGCTCACACAATATTGAAATCAGAATTGATTTCTATTGCTTCAACTTGTATCACCAAGGCTAGAACAAGTTCTCATTGCCTTTATTGGTAGATATACATCTCATTTATCACTTGAACTCAAGCAAAAATGAAAACTAGCACAGCTAAACAGATTAACAAAACTGGACAAAAACAACACTACAACTATAGGTGCACAAGACAATGACAAACTAAAATTTAAATTTAAAGTTGGAAATGACACAAACAAGGAAGCTTCACCATTTAAAATGAAAAGTAAACATGAACAAACAATAGAAACATGAAATCAGTGATTGGAAATAGAAAAACAGAAGCAAAAGATACTCAAAAATAGAAACTAGAAACAGAATCAGAATGGACAACAGAAAACACCAATTGAAGTGCAAAGATGGAAGAATATCTTAGCTCTTGGTGCGTGGACAACCTAAGCTCTGATACCAATTGATGGAAGCATGCCTAGGCTTGGAACTCGAGGTAGCAACTCCAAACAGCAAGCATTGATGTGCAGCGGAATGAATGAAGATGAGTGGTGTTTTGGTGTGTTTTTAATGGAAGGAGTGTGTGTAGAGACCTCTCAGCTTAGAAGGCTTTCCTACTATGGAAGGAAGCTAGAGGAAAGGGTAGAGAAAGTGAAGAGAAAGAGTGACTCAAGAGCATATAGGGCTGGAATCAAATTCTGCAGCATCTCACTAAAGCTCAAAAGTGAAAATTACAAAGGAGAGGCCCTATTACTTAAAGGTGAAAAGAAGCCTCACTTCTGGCCTAATTTCCCTCCAAAAATCAAATACAAGTTGATCTTGGGCAGCAAGTTAGTTGGGACACGATTCCCACTCCAAGCACACAAGGAAAGCATGTGAAATTCAAAAATCTAATACGTAGTGGCTAGGCCAGGCAGGTTTTTCGTTGGCCCATTTCAAAATCCAGAAGGCAATTTTCTTCATGTTTCCAATCTAGAAGCTTGCCAAGCTGCTAAATCCGGAATCACCTCCTTTTCTCCCCTTTTTAGCTCCTTTGCTTTCCTTGGCTTCTCATGCTTCTTGGGTGGATAAACCATGGTCTCCAAGCTTTATTTAGACCCTACAAGACAACATATGAACATATTTAAAAATAATCCTTCTAAGTCTTTGAGAAAGAAAATCAAGAAAGCCTTTAAAAGTCCTTCTTTAACTTCCCTTTCTTAGCCTTAGCTTGAGTTGCTACTTCTTTGAATGGCTTCCCTAGTTAGGTTTCCATCATCATCTCAATCTTTAACTAGGCTGTCCTCGAATAGATAATCCTACAATGTTGATACGCGGGGACCAAGGCTAATTAGTTTAGTATAGTATTTCTTTTACTTTTATTAAAAACATGTGTAAAAAGTGTTAGGCATGTGCTAGATAGGAGGGACTTTTAGTCCTATATATAGACATGCCACCACCTATTGTAAGGTACTTTTGAGAATAATGAATTAAACTTTCTGTAGAGAGAACTCCAGAAATTAATTCCCTTGAAAGTCAAAGCTAGAGAATCCCAAAGGATCTCCTCTAGCCACCTTCCCTTCACACTATCCATTCTCTCATTTTCCATCATCAGTGTCTCACTCCTCCGTATACTCACCTCTCCTCCATACATCAGATGCACTTGGCACGCGTCAGTACTCCTCGCAGACACATTTCTTCTCGTCGCATCATCAAATTATCAGCCACGTTTCGAGTCTCCTCATCAACGAAGCCTCCGAGAGATTCTTCACTTCAGAATCTCAAACTCCTCACGTCTGCCCAATCTACCGAACCACATATTCATCTCTGCTTCACGACCATTCTCCACCGATTAGATCCTTTCTCACCGACTAAAATCACTTCTCCATCGCTCAAACCGCTTCTGCATCAAACGCTAGGTTTTCAACCAAACGAACCTCGAATCTCTTGTTTGTTCCTCGTTGTTCATCTTCGAATCCAAATACTAGGGTTCTTGACTACGTCTGTTTCTTCCGCTGCTTCCCGGTCTTCATCTCGAGCAAATCCAGATTTCTCGTCGTTTCCGGATTCAGCTCAAGCCGTCAGCTATCAAGTGGTATTCAGAGCCTAGGTTAGGCGCGTTCGCTTGAGCTAAGTATCTCGTTTCTCTCTTATCTGAGTTTTACTTGTCGTCGATTCTCAAATTTTCGGTCTCGATCTGTTCTCTATTCTTGAGATTCAAGCTGTGCGTTTGGTTGTTTTCAAATTTTTCCGTGTTGTTCATTATCATTCGTGCAATGTCTTGAGTATTTTACTTTGTCTTGTTCATTGTTTGGTTTCTGTACATCAATTGCTGCTTACAGTAGGTTCTGGTTGAGTCAATTTGTGAGTTTTCTTTACTTTGAGTTTTGTTCATCATTTTCATCGGTCCAAAATTTTGTTTGAGTCATTTTATTTTAGCATCATATTATGTCCTATCTATAGTCATGTGCATTGGTTGAAACTAGTGCAGTTTTTGATCTGTCCTAAAAACTGATTTCAATTGTACATTTGATCGTCAAATTGTGTTTGAGCCTTGGTATAAACTCTATCAAACCACAAAAGCAATGACACATTCAAACGAAATGAGCTGGTTGATAGATATCCATTGGTCAGTCCAATTAATTTTTTAAAGTTGAAACTGTTTTAGTCCAGATTCTTTTGGCTACATTCATTTCTGGATTTTGAGCTGCTGTTAAAAAGCAGTGCATACTGCAAAGATCAATGAAAGGCATAGCCTAAATCAGTAGCACGTTGTGAACACAACTTAACATTGTTGCAGCAGTTGGCCGATCTGCACATGCTTTGCTTGAGTCCTTTTTTTTATGTTTTTAAATCTGTTTGGCATTTAGATCATTGCTGGACATCTTGCATTAATTTTCTAGTGTTTTGTTCAAGATTTAATAGATATTCTTGTGTCCATAAAACTCTGAGAAAGTTTTTTTGAATCATTGAGTCAAATTTTGGTGAGTTGATTTGCTTGTTTTAAATGAATGTGGGGGGGCTGGAACATCAAAATTATGAAGTAATTTGTTTCTGCATCATTAAGTTGTTTAAACCAGTTTGAAGTATGCATTAAATGAGTTCTAGCTGCCATACATACTTTCATGCTTTAAACCACCACATTTTTGACATGTTTCATTCACAAGTTGCTGCAGCAAATGTATATTTCTAATTCTGGTTTTGAGCATTGTAATTGGATTGTAGCAAAAGGAATGGTCACATTATCTATAGCCTAAAAATATTCTTCAAAAGATCAAGAAGAAAAAAAAAAGTTCTGAAAAGCCAAATAGGCCTGTGCAATCCATATTTTAAAAAAAACTAAAACACAGAATCAGACTTTAGAAATTGGACCTGGGTTTATCTTTGACAGTCCAGCAACTTCTTGTTTGTCTTTTCTTGCTTTAAAAATCTGATCTAGCTCTATTCATTAGGTTCATTTTGAGTGTTGTCCTTCTTGATAGCTTTGTTTCTTGTTTGTCTTTGTTGGTTATCTAGTTTTGTCTGCAATGCATGTGAAATCTATTCTGCCAATCTTTAATTGAAGCTTTTAATTGCTTATTTCATCTGGTCTGGAGTTTCCTTGGTTAGAGTCTGCTCTGTTGTTTGAGTGGATGTCCTGTTTATCCATCACTTTGTCTTAGCCTAACCATTTTCCTGAATTGAGAAATATGATTCCATCCTGGTTTTTGGGATTTGAAAGAAGGTAAGTGTGAATGGTAGCATATTAGGTGGTGGTGATCCACAGGATTCTCTGGCCTAGACTGAAAATTTCTCTTTTAACCCTTTCATTTGAGTGCTTTAAATTTTTAAAGAGAAACTTCAGTGCTGTGAGCTTAGTAAGGCTAATTTAGCCTAAATTCCTTGACATTTGTATGAGAGAATCAGTTTTACTTAACTGTGTGCTGACGGTTTACTTGTGCAGGAAAGTGAGATTGATTAAGATAACCCATTGGATCAAGAGAGAAAGTTTTCTTGCATTGAATCTGATTATTGCATTCTGTTCCATTCATTTTAGATTTTAAGTTGTTTACTGAAATCCTTGGTATATTAATTGTTTGGAGTGTGAATGCTGAATCTTAGTTGATAATACATATGGGAATTTGGTAGATGCATAAGAATTGCAAATAAAGTGCTGATTGTTTTATGAGCATTTCTGGAAGTGCAACAACACTATTGTAAAACTGCCAATTTCTTATTTGCCTCACATTACTCTTTGTCACTTGATTTGATTACATTAGTCCACTGATTTCTGAATTAGTTTAGGACATTGTTCTTGAATAGTTTGGTCCAGTGTTTCTGCCCAGTGTAATTCATTGATTTGCTGCAAAGGCTGCTCTTGTCATAATCAATTGTGCATCAAACTGTTTTAATTGCCAATGCATCCTCCAGTTTTAAAAAGTGATTAAAGCACCTAACTTTCAGTTCTGACTTGGCGATTGCAGTAATTAGGTGGTTAGTTTCTGCATTGAATTACCTCCAGTCTGAATATAGTTCACTGTCCATTGGATTCTGTTGCTGGATTTTGTTGGATTTATGTGTGTAGAGCTGATGTGAATGAAACCTTACGTGAGCAGAATATTACTGAAGAAACCAGAGGCAGAAACACTTCTTGTGGGAGTGTTGAACTGAAGGGAGTTATTTACTTTAATTGCTTCTGATTGTTTACATTGCTTTGGTTTAAAATTGTTCATTATGGACTGCATGAACTGCTGATTTAGTGTGAATTTTCTGTGTAGTTTGGGAAAAGCAATATTGATGGTACTGTAGCATATTGTAAATTGTGAGCTGTTTCAGTGAAGACAGTAGCAACCATCTTAACTAAAGGGAGTTTCTTTTATCTCAAACTGTTTTTGATATGCTTAAATTGTTTAGTATGGCCTGCAATTGTTAGGATTAAAATTGTTTAATTGTTGATTTGGTTGGAATTCAGTTTGTGCAGGAGTTTAATTGAATAGTAGTATAATTCTGAGTGGAAAGCTTGGGAAGCTTGTGCAGCCAAGAGAAAGGGAGTGGACAAGCTAGTTTCTTGATTTAGGCCGAGAATTGAAAGGAATATTTGGCCTCTGGAAGATTTCGTGCAAGATGAAGAAGTGGCAATAGGAACCTTTCTCTGCATCAAATGTACAAACCCAAGAAAGGGAAGGCTCATTTAAGTGTAACTCCCCTCTTCCAATATGTTCGTTAACTGTCTCTGATCCAGCTTTGTACATTTGTGACTGTAGAGTTGAACCCAAGAGGTAGGAGACTCCAACGTTGTCCAGAAGCAACCAAAAAGTGGAACACTAGCTTCTTCATGCGGATTTGAATCAGGACCAGGATTGAAGCATAGCTGTTATTTTTTTTTTTTAATTGTTTCTTCATCTGGTTTTGTAATAGGCTATATTGTTAGTTTTCTTAATTTCATTGTAAAAGGCCATTCAAAGTCCAAATGTCTTGAAAGAGTCCTTGGTGCTCTTTCAACTCTTGGCAAAACTTTTCTTGTTTGTGTTTAATTTCTTTTAGTGTCTTACGTTTAGGGTGATTTAGGCTAAAAGGGATTAAACTCTAAGCCTTGTTACATTAGAGTCCGAAGAGTCTCGTTTATTAGTGTTTAATTGTTGTGATTGTTTGTGAGTTGTATCCTTTGATTTTAAAAGTGATTTTAGTTTAAAGGGTAACTAGTAGTAACCTAAGACATTTCTGGCAAGGCAAGACTTGGTACTTAAGCAGTCTTCATGACTCACCTCTCTTACCTGGGACGTGTCTAAGTGTGAATCTTGTATATCTTTTACACTAGAAAAACTTTTATAAACAAAGATGTTTTGTTATTCATACAAGTCTTCTATGAATTTTAATTTTGATAAGCAACTTAGTTACAAAGGCATCAAAAGAGAACATGATAAAGCTAGAAGGAAGTCTTGTTCATCTTATGAATTTGATAGGATTGAAGATGATTTGTATAAAAAAGCTAGTGAAAGTATTCCATTCTTTGGTGATGATATTGGTGCATTAACATACCTAGCTTGGGAAAAGGAAATTAATGACATGCATTCATTCATGGTGAGAAAAAGTAAATATGAATCCTTCTATTCTAGAGATAATGAATCTTATATTCTTAGTCTTTACACTTCTAGTTTTACAAAGCATGCAAGAGAGTGGTGGGATGATAGGCAATATCATGTTAAGATAGGTAGCCAATATCCCATTCATGATTGGAATGAATTGAAAGCTTGTATGAGAAGAAAGTTTGTGCCTCGAGAAATTGAAAGAAACTTAGAACTTATGAGAAAGCTTATTAGAGAAGGTAAGTCATTCATTCAAAATTTAAGTGGGTTCTCTCGTAGGGAAAGTGAGTTTCTAGACAAACTTAGGAGGCTATGGGAAGAGACAAGCCAACATAGAATTGAGAGATTAAAAAGAGAAAAACAAAAGCAAGAAGTAAGAGAGAAAAGAGAAATAGAGAGAAGAGAAAAAGAGAGAAAGAGAAGAGAAGAAGAGAAAAGAAGAGAGCAAGAGAGAAGAGAAAAGGAAGAAAACGAGAGAAGAAAAGAGGAAGAAAGAGAGAGAAGAGATGAGGAAGAAAGAGAAGAAGAGAAAAGAAGAGAGAAAGAGAGAAAAGAAACACTTAGAGAAAAAAAGGAAGAAGTTGAAAGGATAGAAATGGAAGAAAAGAAACCAAAGCAACTAAGGGCAACATCTCCTCCTACATTAGAAGTTAAACTCTTAAGGGGAGGTTTTCTATTCTCTCACTTTTCTCCATTTATATTTGAATTTTCCAAATTTCACTTTTCTTTCAAAGAATTGGCCACTCCATCTTTAAAAATGTTATCACTTTCAACACATGCAAATTTCCAACTTGGGTTATGGTTACCTTTATGGTTACCAATAACTCAAGATACAAATAAAATTTCAAATGAAGAAAGGTTTCTTTGTTATATTAAAATTAAAAATTTCAAAATTTGGAAACCTTCTTCTACACATATTCTTTTATATATCTTATTGGGTCAAAGAAAACTAATTAGAGATATGTTTGATGCTTATTGCAGATGGATATTTGACCCAGGAGGAACCCTTATGAAGCTAACAAAAATAAGTCTTCAAAAGCACCATCAGATTTGAGGACAAATCCTTTCCAAGGGGGAGGGGATGATACGCGGGGACCAAGGCTAATTAGTTTAGTATAGTATTTCTTTTACTTTTATTAAAAACATGTGTAAAAAGTGTTAGGCATGTGCTAGATAGGAGGGACTTTTAGTCCTATATATAGACATGCCACCACCTATTGTAAGGTACTTTTGAGAATAATGAATTAAACTTTCTGTAGAGAGAACTCCATAAATTAATTCCCTTGAAAGTCAAAGCTAGAGAATCCCAAAGGATCTCCTCTAGCCACCTTCCCTTCACACTATCCATTCTCTCATTTTCCATCATCAGTGTCTCACTCCTCCGTATACTCACCTCTCCTCCATACATCAGATGCACTTGGCACGCGTCAGTACTCCTCGCATACACATTTCTTCTCGTCGCATCATCAAATTATCAGCCACGTTTCGAGTCTCCTCATCAACGAAGCCTCCGAGAGATTCTTCACTTCAGAATCTCAAACTCCTCACGTCTGCCCAATCTACCGAACCACATATTCATCTCTGCTTCACGACCATTCTCCACCGATTAGATCCTTTCTCACCGACTAAAATCACTTCTCCATCGCTCAAACCGCTTCCGCATCAAACGCTAGGTTTTCAACCGAACGAACCTCGAATCTCTTGTTTGTTCGTTGCTGTTCATCTTCGAATCCAAATACTAGGGTTCTTGACTACGTCTGTTTCTTCCGCTGCTTCCCGGTCTTCATCTCGAGAAAATCCAGATTTCTCGTCATTTCCGGATTCAGCTCAAGCCGTCAGCTATCAAATGTTTTGTGAGTTTAATAAAAGTTTTATTCCATGTTAATGAAATAGCGCAACCATATTGTTCATGCATTTCAGATTACAATACAAACCAATGCAAATTTTCTTTACGTTACAACACTAAACCTCACAGTCATTGGAAAAACATCATGGCATTACACTCTATCAACAAAATGGCGAACAACAGTATATTCACAACCCTAAGAGAAACATAGTTTCATACATTCATCAAATATTAAGACAACTTAAACAAATCAGTTCAAGTTAGCTTCCCTCATACCTAGAATTGGTCCTTCTTCATAGAGACTCGTCCTTCTACTAGACTTCTAAGTATTGACAGAACATAGCATTTAGTATTCGAATTCAACAAAATAACATATCTCTACAAATGTAATAACTCAACCATGTAAGCTTGTTCATACATTATTAGTTCACGCGTAATACACCACATAAGCCACAATATTTTTAGAAAGAAAACAACATAATCAAACAGGGGTAAACTCCTCATACCTGAATGCGTCCCTTTTATCTTCTTAGCCTCTCACAACCCACTCCATCCCTCCTTCTCCCTTCAAATTCAATCGCTGCTTTTCACAATTTCTCTTTTCTTTGTGTCTTTCTCACGACCCTTGTCGTACCAAAAATTCTCTTTTTTCCTCGACCTAGGGTTTATGCTTCTTTGAAGGAAAAGAATGAAAAAGTAAAGACGAAGAAGACACTAGTACAAAATAGGTTTTTTAAGTCTGTTATTTTGAGCTTTTTAAATCTGTTTTAAAGCAGACTTGGATTCGAGAGACTTAAATTTTAAATATGTTATTAAGAAACAAATTTAAATTTTAACTCTATTGTGAATCAACAAATTTAGATTTCCCATCCAAAATTACAAATTCAACCATATACTCCATTGGCACCTCTACAAAAAATTAACCCGTTATCACAATCAACCACTACAAAATTAATCTTTCTTATACACAATAAAAATAAAATTGGAATTCACAACGAATCACTCTCCCAATTCAGTTCATCTCCACAATCAAACGAATACAATAAGAACCCATAAATTCAATCACATTCTTTACACAACATAATATAAATAATACAAATCAAATACTGGGAAAGAGAAATTGAAGTCAATAGTAATCACTCAGAAGAAACCCTAAAACCTTAAAAAATTTTAAACCTAAAAATCACTAACAGAAACTTGTACTCGAAATTGGGGATGGGAAGAGTGACGAGGACACTGCGGAATAACAGTGCGAGAGGCTATGACGGTAGCGTGAGAAGTGGCAGCGGTACGCATGAGGCGACAGCGGTGGCGACAACGCGAAAGGCTACGATGATAGTAGTAGCGCGATAGGCTATGACTACAACACAAGAAGGGGAGGGGAGACATGACTTACGAGATGGCGGTTACGACACGCGTGCCCTTAAACATAGAGGCGGGGAGATCTCGAATAAAGATGAAGGCGGAGGGCACGAGCTATAACACCTCAAACTCTAGGATGTCATGGGTTTACAAAAATCGGTAAATTTTAAAACTTTATCATAGAGCGGAAACATATTTTTCAAAAATCTTAACCTTTCAACATGCATAATTTATTCAAAACATAATAGTTCCAAAAGCCTTGTCCAATTACATTATTCCAAAAGTAATTACAATGACTAAGGAAATAAAACAACTATTCATTTGTTTCAAAATTCTATGCCAAAAGAAATTTTTAAAGAAACCCAAATCTTTCCCCAGTCATCTCACGAATCTATCATGCCTTTAGAGCATCTACAATATCATATATTCACGTATAACACATTATATGATACAAACAAAAACATGTCTGAGGTAAGCTGCCGATAAAACAATCATAACAACAAGATACATACATAATGATTATATCAACCATAACCAAACACTTGACAAGATACATATCTTCTGATTATATCAATCCTAATCAAACACACAACAAGATACATACATTTTGATTATATCAATCATAATTAAACACCTCACACATAGAAGTAATAACAATAGGATTCCTAATCCTCTAACATAAACAATTCAATCATAATGTCAACTCTTAATGTCATCACTAACATCTCACACTTAATGTTAAACTTCCATCCTTGATCCTTGATCTCAACTCTTAATGTCATCACTAACATCTCACAAATAGACCTTTGGTCTATCCACTCATTACCACCTATGTTAACTGCTTACTATAGCCAGTATAATAACATCACTATCAACATAGCATAACTTGAAGCATCCTCAATACCATGATCATTATCATAGGTACATCACCAACATGATTATCCCAATCATGAATCATACCATGAGCATGACCAAACCATGAACTTCATCATGACAAGACTCAGTCACACTCTTGTACCCTACCTCACCGATTGTAGTCGCTCCTATAGCTCCATCTATAGCTTTCCCATACAGATACACTCGAGTCATCCTTCTTTTAGCTTTGGACCTGTTCTCCTATCACGCAAGGCAGAACATTTATCCCCCTCAACAAAGAAGATTTAGCACTCAAACACCATTATCTTTTCTACAATTATTTACCAAAGAGAATGCCACCCTCTTTTCAACAACCAATGCCAAAGAGAGCCACCCCTTTTCAACAACCAATTCCAAAGGGGATATCCCTCCCTTTTCAATAACCAATGCGAAGGAAAGCACTTATCCGCAGATAGAACCCACATTAACCACACACTCTTGTGCATTCTTCTTCCACTCATGTTTCAATCTCAACCACAAGTCAAACTTGACTCTAAACATAACCACTAACCTCAATCTCTGATTATCATCATGTTTCACAGCTCCTCTAGCTTGGTCCACATCCATTCTTCATCAAATTTGCCATTTTTCAAAAAAATGTACTGTGATAATCGAGTGTCACCTAAGATAATCGATTATCTCAGTGAAAATTACCCAAAAACATCATGTAAGAAGGGATAATTGATTATCATCCCCGATAATCGATTATTCCTGCAACCATACTCCACATCGACACACAGATAATCGATTATCACTAATGGTAATCGATTATTGCCAAATCAAAAAGCATTCTGGACATTATTCAAGCATTGAAACATACATACCTCAACCCTCGATCACATGGAAACATACTTAACACGTCATACATGTATTCAAGCATCACATACCCATGTAAACATACTCAAACACATATAATACATCACTTGAATCATTCAAATCCAATTATTAACATGTTATACTCCTATAAAACCAATTATTCTACATATGATTATCACCACACCCTTACAACATATATTTGCATGAAAACCCCTAAGCATCATAACTTTGTTCTCCCTTAGCATCAAATCCTCTATTGGGATAACAAAACAAAATATACATGATACATTCATAGGAAAAAACCCATCACAAATATTACATAAACCGTATGCCCATGCATACATAAACCCTTACCCAACAATAACCACAGATAATCATAATCACAATCATGTGCGCGTATACTTCAAAACAAGGATTATCAAGATAATCAAGAACATATAACATACAACAACAACAAAAAAACAATGATTTTCGAAACCCTGAACCATTCTTTTTTTTAAATTATTGAAAACCATTGAGTCGTTGAATAGGTTTGGAAACCCGGTGAACAATTTCTTTTTTTAATTATTGAAAGCCATTAAGAACTTGAATTGGTTTGGAAAACCATTGAAGGTTTCAATGGTTTCCTCCGTGAACATGGCATTCATTTTGAAGTGCAGAATGTTTTTCTTAACAATTATTGAACATAAAAGTGATGTTAAAGCAATGATTATGACTTTTATATCGAACTTCATCCCCAAGGAACCATTTTTTGTAAAACTCATGGTGCAGAAACTGCATTGGTACCAAAGGAAAAATAAGTGGAGACTTTAGGCAAAGGTTTTGCACAGGCAGGTCAACTATGAAAATGACATTCATTTTGAAGTGCAAAATTTTTTTCTTAACAACTATTGAACATAAAAGTGATGTTAAGACAATGATTATGACATTTATATCGAACTTCATCCCCAAGGAACCATTCTTTGTAAAACTCATGGAACAGAAACTACATTGGTACCGAAGGCAAAATAACTGGAGACTTTAGCAAAGGTTTTGCATAGGGAGATCAACTATGAACATGACTTTTATTTTGAAGTGCAGAATTTTTTTCTTAACAATTATTGAACATAAACGTAATGTTAAGGCAATGATTATGACATTTATATCGAACTCCATCCCCAATGAACCATTCTTTGTGAAAGCAACTACATAAAGAACTCATAAAAAGCGTACCTTGGACCTTTTCGCTTCGAACAACTATCACTGCAACGTCAATCTTTTTCGCTAAACAATCTCCTTCACTAACCCTTTTCGGTCAATAATGTCCTTCCACACCGTCAACCCTTGCACACCTTCAATCCTTCGACAACGTCAAAAATCCCCAATATATGACCTCACTTTTCTAATCTTTTCATTCCAAGATAAAGAAACCCTAGATTTTAATTTCCCCAATTTGATACGAGGTGTTTTTTCATTTCCCCTGCCACGTTATTTTTCCTTTTCCCTGCCACGTCAAGTAACCTACCCCAAGTCATTGCCACGACCACATTTCTTGCACACCTCACATCCACACTCAGGTCAACGTTTTCAATTTTAACGCTGTTAAACGATGAGGACTTAATTTACGCTATTTTCGTAACTTGGGAACCTAATGTCTTCATTTTTAAAAGCGGGTACTAAATGAAAATTCAGCTCTTAACATGGGGACTAAATAACCTATTAAGCCAAAAATTAAAGTATAAGTCAGAATTCAGTTTTCCGAAAACTGAATTATAACCTATGTTTATAAAAACTAATTAAAATGTGAGTCAGAATTTGATTTTCCAGAAACTGAATTCTGACCTAAGAAAAAAGTGTGCTACTTGTGTAAATATAAAGCACGGTATGTTATCTTCGTAATTCTAAATACAACCTATGCTATGTCAAAAAAAATCCCAAAAGAACTACCGAAAAAGGAGAGAAAACCTTCAAACGAATTAAAAGTTTCAAACAACGATTTGGGAGTTTACGAATCCACCTTGTATGTCAAACAATGACATTACACCGTTTTACAAATTAATGACATGACTATGTATCAAATGAATGTATTTAACACGTTGACATGTCAATATAATGATACTCTAAAGAAAAATGACAAAGTTAAACATATACCAACAAAATTCATAAATCTATCCTCTTAAGCTTTTGAAATCCATGTATTAAACTAATTTCACATATAATATATTCCTAATACATCCCCTCGTGAAATTAAAAACCAACAAAGTTTATACGGCTAATGATCACAGGTTTAGTCTTTTAGTGGAATGTCTGAATCTCGACTCCGTCTGGTAGAATCATGGAATGACTAGTCTAATTTTCTAAAGAATCTTGATACTATTTTCGATGTGGGTTTGTGAATCCTTTTGTTTTATATATTGTCTGCTTCACTCATCATCAAGGTGAAACTCTTAGCTCTTGAATTCTTCACGCATGTATATTTTTTATATTTCTTCAGTTTATGTGGTGCCAAATCTTTGGTTCTTGGTCGTTTACATGACTTTCAGGAATTTGCCTTTTCTTTATGTCCTTCAATGACACTATTCACAGCGTGACCCCCTAAACATGTTAACACATTTCTTGACAAATTCAACCTCCAAATGGTCGACCTCTGAATTGGTTGTAAAAGAGATATACAAGATTAATCTGCAGCAGTTTCACTTGTGCTTTATTGACGAAAGATACTCCACTGATGTAACTCTTTCCTAATAGATGTGGTTCCTTCTTTACAATAAATTGTAAGAAAACTATTAAATAAAAAATAATTAATCAATATCAATTTATAATCTAAAAATTATTAGTATTTAAAATAATTTTCGTTAGTTTATAAATTGTACAATTTAAATTTGTCTTGTAACATTAATTTTTATAAATTGATATTTAAATTAAAAATTATGAATGATTATTTTTTTTAAATTAGTTATTACTTAATAATTATTTTTATGAGATATTTCTCTCTAATATAAAATAACTTACTGTAGAAATATCTAAAATTGATATATTTATCTTCTTTTCTTGTTATTTTTTAAGCAAACAACACAAAGATACTTTAAATATTATTTTTTCAAATTATATTTCCCTTGAAAGAAGTAAAGAAAATCAATAATATGCATGTGGGGTTTAGTCAGAGAAACTCAAATTTATTAATGAGGAAAAAGAAGAAGCTTTAGAGAAAGAAGCAGGCACAGTTTGGACATCTAAGGTAGTCGAAAGAGCATAAAGATTATATAAGAAAGGGGTTTGTGATTGTCATACTTTTGTTCATAAGAGCATTGGGAAGTGGGAGCAAAGAGAAGTGTGGTAGTGGTGTACAACGAGATTGCCATGTTGTGGTTAGGATCATCCATGGAAATTATGTAACACGATTAGGTCGACACTGGAACCTTTTTTTACTATTTTCTTTTATCCTTTGATGTTCTTCTAAAATATTCTTAATTAGGGCTGGACAAAAATAACTTAACTATACTAAACTATAGTTAACTGTATTATTTTATACTAAAAAAAACTAATCTATTTTAACTAAAAACTAATTATACTATTGTCTAATTCAGTTTAGAAAAACTGAACTTATTATATTTCTAGTGCAGTTAACTAAAAACTGAACTATGTTTAGTGAGTTCCTATCACTTCTACTTTCATTTTGTTCTAAAACTGTAAGTTAGATGAATAACTCTATGAAAAACTCAACCTAGTTACGTGTAGTATTAATCTTATTTCACTTTTAAATACTTATTTTTTCATTTTTTTATTTCTTATGCTATGTTTAATTATATTTTAATTTGATTTCTTTTACATTTTTAATTTTTATTTATATTTTTAATATTTTTTATATTATTTGATATTTATTTATACTATTAAATTTTTTTAAAAATATATGTTCGAAATATTTTTATAACATTTTATATTTATTTTTGTATATATTTTATGATATTTGTATCTATTATTTGTATGTTATGTTTTACGGTTAATATTATTTATTATGTATTTATTTATGGTTTTTTTATACTTTTGAATTTATTTCTTAAAATTTTATTAATTTTTAATTTTTTTTAATATTTGATATTTTTCAATTTGAAATTTTATTTATTTTTTTCAATTTGATATTTTTCAATTTGATATTTTTAATTATTTGAAACTATATTATTAAATTAAACTATATTTAATATGAGAATCAAATTTTAGACATTTTATATTTTTAAATTAATAATAAATAGTAATGATAAATAATTATAGTTATTAATTTAATTTTAATAATATGATAAAATAGTACCAATAATATTTCATTAATTTTTTTAAATTTTTTATTATAATTATTTACTAACTCTAATTATATAGATTTATAATTTAATTTTTTTAAATGCTGTGATGTTATTGAATATTAATTTATTTGTTTGTAATTATTAAAAAAAAATCAAATTGAACTAATTCTTTTAACTCTATCCATGATTAGCCATTGACAGTTGTACTAGTGCAAAACCACATTTATTTATTAGAAAAAGGTGCATTGTAGTTAACTGAATTGTTTTGTAGTTAACTGAACTAAAAAATAGTTTAGTTCAGTTTTATTGAACTATTTTCTAGTGCAGTTCAGTTTTTTTAAACTATTTTATAGTTAATTGTAATAGATTTATAGTGCAGTGCAAATAGTGCAGTTTGCCCACCCTTATTCCTAATTATGTCTCTCTTTTCCCTCTCACATATTTTGTTCCTAGTATTTATTTTATATTACTTTAATTTCATTTAAACATTAAGGAGTTTTATACATAATGGAATTACTTACTGCTCTATTTTTCTGTTCAGAAAAGGGAAAGGAAAATGCAATTCAATTTTTTTTCCTTTTGAGTCTTTTTTATTTTCTATGATTCATTTTATCTAATATGTCAAAGGTCGAACATCCTCGGATTCAATCAAACACACACTTCATTCTGTACAAAATAATTTACACTTTATAGTGAGAAAAAAAAGTGACAAGAAAAATCTCATTTTACCTTATATACATAAGGGTGACAAAAATAAGACAAGATGAACTGGTCTGCCATGACTAAACCAAATCGTAGCCTTATAGCCAACTCATCCATATTTTTTAAATTTTTGTGTTTTTTTTTTGTTATTTTAAAGTTGTGTGTGTTATATATACATATTAAAATTATTCATAGTGGAAAAGTCTTTGAAAATTAAATTTCAAATCTTGATTAAAGTATTTTATATTATTTTTATATATTAGAATAGTTAAACACTATTCAAAATCATTAAAAAATTGCTAGAAACACTAGTTAAATTAATTAAATTAAAATCAAATCATAAATTATATTCATTACAACCTAACAATAATAGATTAAATTATTAATTTACATTGAAAGGACAAAATGATACAAGAAACTCCACTATTATAAAAAAGATTCTTAAATGAAATAGAACTATAAGAAAAACGGAGAAAACAACCACTTAATCAATATTTTGAAAAAACCATCAGTTTCAATCCTTAAATTTCACCTTACTTTCTCTCCTTAAAAGTCTCCAAAGTTAAAAAAAAAAAAAAAGCGTTTTACTTTTTTTTTACTGCTTTCGTTCAAACGTGATTTTAGTCTTAAAACTTTAGAATAAATCTAATTAATAGGATTTTTGACATTTTAAAATCCTAAATTTTTTTATTTAAATTTTGTTCTTAACTCAATTATTATATTGGAAAATTTTAACTATTACAAATGGCATACTTGTATAATTTTACATTGAAATCTTCAAATTTAGAAATTAATTATTTTAAGTCGTATGCATATATTCTTTAGTTTGTTTAAATTCATAGAAAAATAATTTTAACTTAATGGTTATAATTTTACACGGTAAAAAGAAAATAAGATTAAAAAATGTATGCCAAAATGCTAAATCAAATAGTTTTTATTTAGAGACGGGGAAAAAATCCTACGAACAGAAAAAATAGTTGCATAAATAGCATAAAGAAAAAACGAACAGTGGGTCATGGAGTCTTTAGCCAGCCTCAACGTTGCTATCATTTCTCCATTGTCAATGGTTTGATGAGTTGACAAGGACAGCTTCATGGTCTCACTCAAAACCCAAACCAAAGATTGTTAGTGAGTCACTGTCAGCTTATTAGTCTCATTCTCAGCCCCCACAAACATCCTCTGCACCAATCACAACTCAACCCTTTTGACTATCTCTCTCCTCTTCTCTGTTCCATAGATCGCTGTCTTTCAATCACTTCACACATTTCTCTTCATTCCTACCACTCCCTGCACTGCACACACCTCACACCCACTTATATCTCTCTTCAAATCTCTACCTTTTTGCTTTTCCCAGTTGCCCCCTCTTTACTGTTTTTGCTTCTACCAAAGATTCTACCACCAATACTCCAATACTACTTAGATACGTGTATCTTATATGCACTTCACAGCCCTACCAATTCTTGAGTGTCACTCTATAATTTTCATATGGGTTTAGCCTTTTCTTTTCTCCTTTGGTTGCTATGCTGATTGTTTCCTCTTCTCTTAGATCTGAAGAGTTTCTTCTGGGTTTATGCTTTGCCCCTCATTGATTCTCTTCAGTTTTCGAACAAAGTCTCTTTGGATTTGGATTCCTTTGTCCAATATAAGCTCCTATCCTGTGCATTCCTATCTCGGGTATCTCTCTCTCTTTGAACTTTTCTGAGAGAGAGAGAATTGATTTCAAAATTTGTTGTTTTAAACTGCTTGCTATGTTCAATTGTTAGTGAGATCATGAATAGGGCAATTGAAGTACTGTCTCCAGCCTCCTATCTCCAAAATTCCAACTGGTTGTTCCAGGAAAGCCAGGGAGGAGGATGGACTGCGGAAGAGAACAAGCTGTTTGAGAATGCTTTGGCTTACTATGATAAGGACACCCCTGATAGATGGATGATGGTGGCAGCCATGATTCCTGGGAAAACTGTTGGTGATGTGATCCAACAGTACAGAGAGCTTGAGGAAGATGTGAGTGTCATTGAAGCAGGTTTGATTCCAGTTCCTGGCTATACTACCAGTTCTTTCACATTGGAGTGGGTTAACAGTCAAAGCTATGACGAGTTCAAGCACTTTTGTACTGTTGGTGGGAAAAGGGGTGCATCCACTAGGCCATCTGAGCAGGAAAGGAAGAAAGGAGTGCCATGGACTGAAGAAGAGCACAGGTAAATGACTCCATCTCATCACCTTCTTTTGGTGTGTGTCGTGCCTTTAGCAGTGATCCCAATTTAGATCATGTTCAAAATTATGGTTGATTAATCGTTGCTTAGCTAGGATGCTAAAATGCTTTCTAGTTAAGTTGTTTAAGTAATTTTTTAAAAGGGATATGCCACTGCGATTTTGTTTTCAATTTCAAGGTTTTTGGGGTCTTTGGGACTACAATTATGGTCACATCAGATGCATTCATCTGTTCTTCCCTATCGACTACATTTATCTGTACTTTCCTGTCAACTGGTTATCTTAAATACCATCAAGAATTGTAACAAAACAGTAACTACAACTGTACCTTCTGTATAAAAGACTTGCTTATAGGTTAGCTTAGGATGTTTGATTTATGTGTTTGTATGTTTGAGTGTTTATAAGTATCTGCCTGATTTTTATGTTATTTTTCCCTTGGAAAATGTTTCTCTTGTTGGTTTCTTGCATTTGCATATCTGCCTCATGTTCAGGGTCTGTGCTATTTGCCTGTTCTGAAGTCTTTGGTTATTGAAAACAACACAGGCAATTTCTGCTTGGTCTGAAGAAGTATGGTAAAGGGGATTGGAGAAACATTTCAAGAAACTTTGTGACCACAAGGACACCTACCCAGGTTGCAAGTCATGCTCAGAAGTACTTCATCAGGCAGCTTACAGGGGGGAAGGACAAGAGGAGATCCAGTATCCATGACATCACAATGGTCAATCTCCAAGAAACAAAATCTCCTTCATCAGACACTACCAGGCCTTCTTCACCCCTACAGAATCAGAAATTGTCTAGCATGGTTAAGCAGGAATATGATTGGAAATCGCCATGTGATGACATGCCTTTTGTTTTCAATTCAACAAATGGAAACATGTTCATGGCAGCACCACTGCATGGGATTTCTTCATATGAGTCTAGACCACAGGAGCATAATATACTTAGACAATCTCCATGGATGCCAGTTTTCACCTTGTGATACCAGGTGCAAATGCAATTGATGCAACGTCAATGATCTGTGCATCTCATTCAGGGTATAGAGTTTTGAAGGTACTAAAAGTTTGAATTTGAACCCTTGTCAGCGATGTTGGATTGCTTCATAGATAGTTTGTGTGAATATGTTGAGGAGGGACTGGAGTTAGTCCTTAGTAACTAGAATGTATGTAGAGATTAGTTGGAATCTTGTTCTGATATTAAGATTCTGAAACTAGTCTGTCTGAGGAGTTGAGTTTGGTGATGTGTAATATGATCTTCAGAATACATGTTTGGTAATTTGATTGTAGCTAGATGGAAAGCTTGAGTGAGCTTTCATCTGATGTTCATCTTCCCATACAGGCAAGAGTTCTCTGCAGATTGCCCTGAGGAAGAGCAGTTATCTCTTACCTTATTGAAAGATGCTTCAAATAAATATTGAGTTCCAAGTTTCCATAAAGAATTAAATAAAAGCATCAATGATGTTGATGCACTAGTGGTGTAATATAAAGCAATTTGGAGTGTTAGTTTTTATTAGCTTAACAGGATTGTATCTAAAGCCATAAAGTATGATTATAGCAGAGCTTTTTGAAATGTGGTGAGGAATTGGACAGAACTTTGGTCCTGGTGTACCAAAAAGAATGTGATCAATCATAAAGCATTTGATATGAAACATAATGTCTTGGAACCATTAGTTGTACAAGTTGGTGGACATTAAGATCTAAGGTGAAAGTCCACAATTGTGCAATAGTTTATTGTTGAATGTGCTTCCCCTAATTAAAGTCCACGAGTTACTTTTGATTAATTATATGCTCATATTGCTGACAATTGGTGTATTGATCTTACGTGGAGAATGAGTATTGATAGTGAAGATTGAAGGAGAATTGTAGTGGGCGGAGTTAATTATCATAGGGAGGAATTGTTCACTCACATGCTTTCTTTTTAGGCAAGTGGAAGCAGTTGATTTGAGCACTAGGCCATGTCATCATATGCTTGCTCCAGAATTGCTTAGTCACGCTGCATTTCTTCGTAGTGATACATATATGTACTCTTGTGCTTTTCATGATTCCATGGAAGAAAAGTTCCTTCAAGGTACTTTTCTCTCGGATATATAAATCTGCACTTCCTTCCAATTTTAAATTATCATTTCTTTTACAACTTAACATGCATACATTAAGATCTTCAAAGTGTTTCTTAAAACAAACACTGTTTTGGTTCAAAATAGTTTTTGACTTTCACCACTCATTTTCCCTTTCTCCCTCTTTTCTCCACCACCCTTCCACTAGCATTTTTCTATTTCTCTTTTTTAGGGTTTCTTTACCCTTCACACTTTAACCCTCTATATCTATTTCTATTCTTATTTCATCCTTCTACCTTAAGTTCCATTCACTTTTTTTCTTTCTTTTCAAATCCCTTCTATTTTTGGGTTTTATTACTAATACGAGTAATGAGTTGAAATAATGAAATTGAAAGAAAATGTTTAGTGGGAAGAGTGCATGGCTAAGGATCTTCATCTATTTGCATAGAATGCTAATAGTAAATCGGTAAATATGAAAGATGTCATGGTCAGTTTCGTAATCTTTGAGTGGTGGTGGAAGGTGGTGATGGGCTGTGTGGTTGAGAAAGGAGTAGTGGTGGCAGATGAAGAAAAAAAAAGTTAAATCATTTTTCTATTAACATTCTTAATCACAATCACTATGTAACCGGTTGACATTGTTATTCGACAACAAAGACTAAAAATCACAATAATAAAAAAATTCAAGAATTTTGACCTGCAAAATTTCTATTAAGAACTAGAAAAAAAAAACTCTAAAACGGCTTAAGATAAAAAAATAACAATAAAATCTTTAATTTATTTCTTTCGTAACGAAAGTATGCATTAAATATATACAAATGAAACACAATTTCATTTTTAATTAATGAAAAGCACCAATACCACCTAAAATACAATTTGTAAGGTATATTACGCAATTAAAAATATAAAGTTTTATAATAATTATTATAAAGATAGTTTTTAATTAATTATATGTCATAAATAAATCTGCACTAAACTTGTTTTGTAAACATGGTGGTTTTGAGATAAATATATGCCGTTTGGGTGAAGTTAATTTGCAAAATAATATAAAAAATAAGTTTACTATTATTGATGTGAGAGTGAAGGGCAAAGGGAGTTTGCGACTGAATCTTGACCGTAGATGAAAGCAAAGGCCGGAAATTTGAGCATCAAATGCTTGTTTGTTCTGACTTTTCACTTTGTTGTGTTTGAGAGCATCTGAAATTTTCTTTTTATTCTTGCTTCTTGTCTATTTGGGTATCGTGATTTTATTTTACTTTATAATCTTGAGTGCATGACCCTGTTTTCGTATTTGCCACTTAGCTTTGACTTATTTCCTCTCCATTAATCAATATTTAATTCATTGCAAAATAAACCATGGGATCATCTTCTTAAACAAATTCTAAATTCCAAATCCCATTCTCTTTATATTAACTGGAACCTTATACCTTTCTATGGAGCAACCTGTTAGATTCTGTTCATCAATCACTGCCAAATTGTGGGTTAGGAACACCTTTATATTTGTGCCTGGGGCCCCAATTATATGCTGAGATTTTATAAAAAAAATAAATGCAAATTGTAGTTAACCATGTAAGATATGTTTGAAAAAAAAAGAATATTTTTATATACATTGTTTAAGAAAGCTAATAAGAAAAATTGAGCTTTTATATTAAAATTCATTTGGAGTAAATATTTCGTTTTTAGTATGATAAAAAAAGTTACAGTTTTAATAAATAAAAAGTTAATTAGTATGAAAGGATTTTTTTTCTTTGATTTTTTTTTTCTAAATTTAAAATCATTGTATTTTTTTTCATATTAACATTAATTTTCTCAATTTGTTAATTACTAGATACTAAAGATATATTCAATTACTTGAATCATTAAAAAAAATTAAAAAAATTAATAAATTAAAGTTCTTTTTACTAAGACAAACTATATTTATTAACTAAAAATAAAGTATATTAATATTTATGATATTAAATCATCTACGTAACAAAAGCAAGAACTGTTATGTCTAAAATCTCAAGATAATGAGTTAATGGGTCTTTCACCATTATATACTGTTCTACTTTCTCATTTTTATCCAATATGGGACTTAAACTCACACTTGAATTTCCAACAAGAACTAGGATAAGATATTGAAACGAAATTATTGATGAAATATTCATCTTTTAGTAAAGGAAATTAGAAATTTTTGAATATGAAAAACTTAAACCTAATTATTAGAATGGGAATTATAAGGAAATTAGGGCAGGTCACTCTTTCTTTATCCTTAAGGTTATCTAAGGTGCTTAGGTATATTACTAGGTATATTAATAAACCAAAGTTATATATATAACGAATCTCACTAAATTTAATTTTAGTGACAAAATAAATTTAATCTAATTTAAATTGAATTGAAGATATGTCTAAATCTAATTGATTTAATTAAAACGAATACATATTTTAATCGAGATTTATTCTAACTAGACTGAATAAATTTAGATTATAGACAGATTTTAAAACCCAATCTATATTATACTTATCCTAAGGAGAAGATATACATAAATCCATAAGAAGATGAAAAGGATGTTGGTCCAATGGCGTGTGACTTATGGTGGTGTACATGGTTTAAACAAGGAACAAATTAACTTGACAGTAGTGGTATTTTAGTAGCAAGTCTTCATCAAGCATTTGTTATATAATGAATCGCTTACATAGGAAAGGAGTGTAGTGACATCACCTGAGTAGATTTTAACGGTGAGGGACATCCTTTGAGTTTATCTTAATAGTGAATGTTTTTGTTCACTAACTTTTCTTAATGTTCAAACATCGTCTTGGCTTGGGATTTCATCACCCAACACCAGACATGACTTAATGCATAGTATCATTCTCTCCTTCTAAAGTCATTCAGCCTATAATAATTAAATTTGTGAAAAACGAATTCTTTTCAATATGTTGACTGTAATTAATTGCTCAAAATGATTATTTTAAAACAGAATATATTATTTTTTATTTTTCTTAAGACTGATCAAAATGATTTAGTAATAGAGGTTCAACGTTGTCAGCAAAAATTTAGTGATTAATTTGATCGAAGTGGGTTGGATGAATTATTTTAACACCTCTAATACTAATGTTTAATTTGGCTGTGTTTCCTTTAAAATTTTCATTTTTCAATAAAAATAAGTAGATTTTTTTTATTTAACACCTCTAATACTAATGTTTTTTTTTCATTTTTAAAAAAATCTTAAATTTAGTAGATAATATGTTAAGAAACATCTATAAATTTCTATAGTATTAAGGAATATCAAAGTCACAAACGGTGTGTCAGTTCACGTATTTGTTAATAAAGTTTCTTAATGATAGTTGGATAAATGACTTAATTGACTAAATTTAATTTTAAAAATTTATTTGGTTTTTTAATTTCAAATATTACTTAACATTATACATTTTTCAAGAACCAAAACAAGGGTTTACTGACATAAAAGTGTTCCATCAACTCGTGCTAAATATATAACAAGTGAGTATATTGATATAGTTTACCAAAATCTAAAGAAATTGATATTATTGCCATGATGCATGATAAAAAACAAAATCTTTTGACTGCCATAAAAAAAGTATTAAGCTAATATTATAATAAAGAGTGAATGACATGTTTAAAAAATAAAAGTTGTCTTGTATATATAATATTGTGTCTTGTCATGTTTGGTGATATTTCCCGAAATACAACAATTTGGAGGTTTGAAAAATAGATAAAAATAGAAAAAAGAAATCACTGTAGGCATAGAATTATTGATTTGTTGTTGCTTTTGTTATTGGTGTTATTAATTGTAGGCACTAAAATTTGTGTTGCTTTTGCAAACTTTGGTAAAGGCACAATACTCGTCAATATCTTCCACCTACAGTTTTGGTCCCACCCACTAAAACCAAAACCCTATCAATAAATAATAAGGCCAATTAAAAAGTTTAACCACCATAAATAACAAAATTCCTTCTTCAAGAGTATTTCTATTCAAAAAGTTATACATTCAACCATAATATAAATTAAGACGTGATCTTGTAAGATTCTTTCATTTAAAATATACTGAAATGATATTAAAAATAAATTAAAATTCTAAATGATAGGAACGAAAAAATATTGTTTTCTAGTTTGAAAATATAATATAAATTTATGACAACAAATAAATATTAATAAAAATATGAGTTTTATATGACGAAACTCACAAATTAAATTACAATATCATTCTTACTATGAATATGTTTTGACCAACAAAGGCAAGTACATATGAGTTGTTTCATCTATTTGAATTAATGATTACCATTAATTGGTTAATATATATATATATGAATGAAAAAATTATTTTATTTTTTATTTAATTAATTTCAAGTCTCTTATACATAGGAACCTAGAAAACAGAGTATTAGAGTAGATAGATATATTAAAATAATGAGACCGAGTATTTTATTATAAAATAATCTTATAATATAAATAAAATTTTCTAAAGCTCGGTTCATTATATCTAAACTACCTCTATCTCTCTAAAACACTATTCTCTTAACATATCTGCCATCTCTCTAACTTTTCTCATTCGTGAATCATTTGTTCGACGATCAAGAAGTGTCTAGACGATCCTGGCGTCGAAGGCTACTTTTTCAACCAATCAATTTCTTGATTTGAGTCAGTAAGTTTCCTTCCATTTTCTTAATTTTCCCTAAATTTTTGATCATGCAAGGAAATCTGCCTTTGCATGTGATATGAGTTCCTCTTCCTTCATTCTTAGCTCAATTAAGGTTCTAAGAGTTGTTTCCTGTGATTTGTAGGTGCTTCTAGAATTTCTTTGTGGTACAAGCAAGCTATCGGGGTTTCGTTGAGGTAAGGGAAGCTAGATTCTTACTTTAAGTAGTGATTGGTTGTGTATGTATGAAGAGTATTATATGTATTGAACTGAAATTAGGTTTTTGATGGTATATGTAATGTATGTAATGTGGTTGTTTTAAGTGTGAATGGATGAACATTGAGTATGAATTGCATTGAATGATGTTTGGATTGTTTTGGATGAATATAATGTGATAAATTTGTGTTAGCATTGGTTAGATATGAATAGATGCAAATGATCTTGGTTTAGGGCTAATTTAGAGGAAGTGGGATAATGAAAATTTGATTTAGAAGTTGAATACTGAATTGGTCAGTTGGGATAGGCTAGGTAAGTCATTTGAGACTTGTTAGGGTCCCTATGTTTCTTAAAACTGTGCCAAAAGGGGTAAAATTCAAATTGGGTCCATAAGTTGAGGTTTTGTAGATTTTGAAGTGGAATTTGGTTAGGAAACAGTTTAGAATGATGTTAGTAAGGTTTAGGAACACTTTTCCATGTCTAATTAAGTATATAACACAATCTATGAGGATTAGAAGTTGGGGAAAATATTTGGAATTGGTAAATTTGGTATGAGTTGGGTAATTCTACAGTTTGGTGCTACAAAATTATGTAGACTCGCTGAGCGACTCCAGTCGTTCAACGAGTGGTTGTGCAGTTTGACACACTATAATGCTATTCGCACAGCAAGCAGGGTTGCTAAGCGAGAGAGTTGGGGTCTGGACCATTGTCACAGGTGTCGACCAGCGAATGAAGTCGCTAAGCAAGAGAGTTGGGGGTCTGAACCATTGTCTCAGGTCTCGACGAGCGAATAGAGTCACTGTGCGAGAGAGTTGGGGGTCTGGACCATTGTCTCATATCTTGACCAACGAATGGGGTCACTGAGTGAGAGGTTAAGGTCTGGGAGCACTGTGAATTTTATTCGATCAGCGAACTAGGTCGCTTAGCGAGTGGTTTGGAGTCTAAAGGTACTGTATATGGATTCACACAGTGAGCAGGGTCGCTAAGCGAGAGAATTTTGGGGTCGCTCAGCAAGGGGTTCGTTGAGCGACTAGTCTAGGTTCTTGTTGAGTCTTTTATGTTTTGTTTTGTTTTGATTTACGTGAGAGGTGTTTCTATTCAATTGAAAAGGATGTATAAGTATCCTTATTAATTACTATAGTAAGTAATTCTTGTGAATTGATATTCATTTATTAATGAAACATGATTAGTGAACTTAACTCCATGGTTCAGGGTGAGATTTCATGGTAGTACCTTGGTTGATGGTGTCATTGTTATATGAATGTATGGAGCTTTGATATGGTGGTCTATTTCGACACTCTAATGATCATTCATTCTCAAGTAAAGAGGAATGATGCATGTGGTGAGAGTAGCAGGAGGTTCTTTTCTTTAGGCTTTGAGTTTAGCCTAGGCAACTGAAAGGGACTAACCTTATATGGTGTTGGGGTGTGCCAGATGTATCATACAAGTGCACAAACTACCAATAGTTCGACATTCATATATAATCTAGATGAGTCTATGATAAATAAATTTTTAATCCCCGAAAACGGAGTCAAAAACTTGTTAAGACCTCGGCAAGTGTACCGAATCGTATCAAGTAATAATAAATGGTAAGACCAAGTATTGTTTCTCAAGAGACCCACAACACTAAACAGTTATGTGATTACTCAACTAATTAAGACTCAAAAGAACAAATTTTGCGGTTTTTGAATGCAAATGCAATAAAATAAACATGAATGCAATTTGATCAATTCAGGCTAAACACAAGAATGAATGGATGAAGTTGATGATATTGTTGTTGAGTTTAGATTTCACCTAATTTACTCTCATGCATATATGAATTCATCTTCTTCATTAATGTTAATGTCACTTTCTAATTTACCTTAAACTCGATGTCTCGGTGAAGAAAGCCTACTCCTAATTACTAGTTCACAATGTCTTGTCTCCCTAGCAATTAATCATGCATTACATTCGCACAGAAGCTTAAAGGCAACCGATCCTCCTATTCCTATGTCTAGGTAATATTGCTTCCGGGAGAATTTCCCTAGTTCTAGATTTTCCTGTATGTCCATATCGATAAAATCAAAGATCATGCAATATAATGATTTAAACAAAGCATGCAAAGAGTAAAGAGGAAAAACCCTAACAATTAATGAAGTAAAACATATATAATCAAGAATCAATTCAATACATGAGATTTTAAGAGGTTACATCTTTCCCAACAACAAATAAGGTTTAGTTCTCCATCGTCATGGAAGAATTAGATGAACAATGGAATGAAAGAATGGAAGAGATAGAAAAACCCTAGAAAGAGAAGAGGAGAGCTATCACCATCTCCAAATCTACCCCCAAGGGGTGAAAAGTGTAATTTTATGCTCAAGCCATCAAAAGATATAATCCCTAGGACGTGCAAGTCCTTAAATAGAACATAAAAATAACATAAAACAGGTTTAAGCCCATAAAAATAACAGAAAACAGGTCCAAGCCAACGTCATCAGCGCTTAGAGGTAGCTGCAACACTCAAAACTGGCGATCAACGCAAGTTTTTTTCACTTTGGTTGACTTTTCTGTACTCTGGTTGACTTTTCTGCATCCTGATTGACTTTTTTGCATTCCAACCATTTGGCACTTTAACTCTTCTTTCAAATCATTCCAATAGCCTACAAAATCAAGGGAATCTAGCACAAAACCATTAAATTCACCTTCAACTCTCTTATTCACAAAACTAAAGCAAAAACATGATTTAAAGCAAGTTTCTAAGTCAGAAAGGGTGTTTTTAATATCAAAATTAAGTATAAAAATAACAATTTTTCAATCGTTATTAGTCTAGTTGAGTATAATATGAATGGAGTGATTGGTGTGTATTGCATCCTCTTGAAGTGAGGTTTGCATTGTGTATATAATTATATAAATATAAATTTCTCTTGTTTATCTAGTTTACCCTTCTCTTTGATGTTTCATTTTGTATGTTCTTGTACTCTTTTCTTGGCTATGATCATCTAGTGGGTGTGAGTAGAGGGCGATGAGATGTCTGTGGAGCAGGCCTTAGAGGAGGAATCAACATATGTGTAGTTCTTTAGCTAGTTAGGTGTATATAATTTTGGTTTACCCAAGTTTGTATGTAAAGTTTGAATTTATAATTATTTTTGGACTGTAAGTTCCACTTTATATTCTAGTTTATAATTGTTCTATATTATCATATCTGTTATGACTCTTTTATATAGTTTATACTATATTCTTGGGATGTTATATTATAAAATTGGATATTTTTTATTGAAATTTTGTTAATTTTTTTTGTTTATTAATTATCTAAAGTGTTGTATTTTTCAATTAAGTATGCGCAATTTTTTTTATTATTATCTAACGTTGTGTATTTTTTCAATTAAGTATACGTAATTTATTTTTTTATAAGTGGGTGATATGATGTTATCTTACATGTCATTTTAATTACTTGTCTGAGATTTAATATATATTTCATATGATAATCTAGAATGATCATGTCAATACTGTTAATAAAACTATTCTTATTATCTAATACATTTTTTATGAGAAAAAAAAGGTCAGTTTTTATTTTACATAATTGTAATATCATTCTTTTATTAACTACATAAATTCATATAATTTAACAAAATAACAATCACATTACTCAAATAATGAAAAATTAAATAATAACAACTACATTTGAAAAAAATTTAAATACTCAATAAATCAATAAAATTTTAAAAGATTTAATTAAAAATATTTAAATTTACAAGAAAAACTTGAAATTTAATTAAGTCTTTGTTTTTCAACTTTCTTATAAAATTACTTAGAAAAATGTTTGTTATCTTAAATGAAAAAGTGAGGTTGATGGGATTGTCTAACATGGATGCCACTCTAGACAGCAGTATAAAAACTTGAACAATAGGAAAAAAGCAGTGTTGTTGAGGAGACATTTCTTGTAAACTATTATGCATAAAAGAAAAAGAATTATAATAATGCACTAGGGTTCTTTTTTATTGAGAAAGTGATCGATTGTTGGGGAACAGCATGCAATGCTAAAAGTTGATATGGTGGTATGAGTTGTTCTCTGTTTTATTTGCGTAGGCAATATGATTATATGCCTGGAATTCCTTTTGTGTCTTCCTTCAATTCAAATTACAATATGTCACTAATATATTATTACAGGGCCTAACAAAATGACCAACTTTCCTAGGGTTTATTAATAAGAAGAAAACGCTTCTGAATTATTATAAGACTAGTCAAAGTTATTACATGGTTGCTAAAAGTTTGGTCACTGATCTACTACAATAATGTTAATTTACTAGCCTTAAATATTTCTCCTTAATTTTTTTGTATAGACATCTTGAGTTTCTCCTTCCAACAACTTCAAAAGAAACAAATCTTTTTGAGTCAAAACTACTTCACATTGCAGCACGATGTTTTTGGCTTTCATAGTAAGCTCACTCATGTACTTTTGATGGAAAATAACCCTAGACTTGAGGAAAATCAGAATTAGAACCTTGATACACTAACTTTTACCGATAAATCATTGATTCTCTGTTTTTAATTTTTATAACATTGCTGGGAAATGTTTCTATTAAAATGGCTCGAACAAGCTTGTCTTAGTGGAACTTGCATCTAACTCATCTTCAACATCTCTATCTTCATGGCGGGAACATTGAACTTGAATCTCAACTACAAGACAGCTCTAATATCATAATGTAGTAAAATATTAGTTCTTTTTATTAACAAATATTAATTGATAATGAAGAAAGTTGAACTTACAATTTTTTCCACCGTCTATTTTACCTTTTATATTACTAAACCAATTTCATGACTTCAACTTACACATAACTTAATTATATATTAATTTTATTCAAACCCACATGCAAGAAGAAACCTTAAAGAGAGAATATCTTGAGAATACTCTCTTTTTATGTTTACAAAAATAAAAATAAAAAATTATTTTATATATTTGTTATAACTAAAATCAATATAAAAAATTTCTTTTTTATTAAAATTGTCACTACATTCATTTTTTATATTGATTATAAACAGAATTAATATAAAATACATATTTTTTAATTACAAAAATATTATCATAACCATTTTCTCTCCCTTTTTATATACCGGTTATAAATAATATTTTTTTTTCTTTTATTATAAAAATATCACTCCATCCACTTATAACTATAAATGATACATAAATATGTCACCGCAATACTTTTATACTAGATAGATTATAAGGGATATAGAAAGTGATTTTTACACTACTAAATTGTTGTACCAATATACCATATTGTATTCAATTCATTCTGAATGTATTATTCTGTTTATCAATCAAATATTTACCATTGATACTTGTAAAAGTATTTCCTAGTGTACTTGTAGGAACTCGACCTTGTCGCTCGCCATCCGGATGAACAACAACTCGTATGAAGCCGGCCGACCACATCGCCAATTAACCAGAATTCCTTATATGGCCGGCCGGTTGTAGGACCAAACCTCGGGGGACCGACCGACCACATCGTTAATTAACCAGGTTAGGATTAAGATTAAGGTAAATAGTTGCTAAAAGCTATTGGGCTGAATTTGGGTCGTGATTAACTTTTCACTAATCCCAAGCCCATAGCAAAAACTATAAATACAGATCCAGGGTGAGTGGTAGATAGGTTGCATTTACTGCACATTTATTACTGTTCTATCGAAAAACACCATTGCTCTCAAACTGACTTTGGCATCGGAAAATCTTTGACAGGTCTCCACCCACACGTAACGGAGGAAATCGAGGAGCGAGGAGCGAGAACCGGAAGACCGAGAGACAAAAAAAGGGAGACGTGGAGGTTTTGGACGACTCAACCCCTACAACCGAAACACCTACTATACAAATGGGTGCTATTTCTATATGAGTACTTGGAGAAAGATTCCATGCCTCTGCATGTTTTAAGAAAATAAATGTAAACTAAAGAAGCAGAGAGAAGATAAAGTTAACCACATAACGAGAGTGTAACAGGGAAGTTAAAAAAAATGTAAAAATATTACAATTACTTTATAATAATAAAATGTCTATACAAAAGGTGAAATCAAAATAAAACTTAGTCCTGAATGAGTAATCTCACCATATTCTTGCACGTGAATTGCTTGACACCCCCAAAAGTGTAATTAATAGTTTATATTTTGATTCAATATGAGAGTGGTTGTAATAATTATATGGAATGTGATTATAGTTGATGAGGATCATTTACTTATCAAAAGAGTGATCCCATTATGACAGTGAAAAGATGCTAACTTTCTTCATGTATTTGATTTTTTTGCAGTTCTGAAGGAAAGCAACGGAGACAAAATAAATGGATGTCCTCTTTTCTCTCTCTCCTATTTGACCATGAAAATTGAAACGAAAACGCTTCTTTAACAACGTTTTCTTAACACAATTTTGACAACGTCACGTGGCGATTGTGTATTGGTTGAAGTTTTAAAAAGAGAATTAATACATATTTTATCAGGCGAGGGTATTATTGAAAGGAAAAAATATAAATTTTTCATTTCGCGGTTTCCCTATTCTTCTTTCACCTCTCTCGTCTTTTCTTTATTGTTGCGTTCCTTCATCTCTTTCAGTTCTCTCATCTCTCTCAGTGCTCTCATCTCTCTCGAGTGTGGAAAACCTAAAGACAAAGCATTTTAGTTGAACTTTGCTTTTTGTTCGTTGTCCAGCATTCGTGTTCGGCGTCGCTCTCCAACATTCGCGTTCTCGGTGTCGTGGTGTTTTTTGGTAAGTAGAATCTCAAACGCGAACCCTAAAACATCTTCTCCATCATTGACGTTTTGTTCTTTCGCCAACCTTAATCATATTGTCGACATTGTTGTTTTGTTTTTGTTATAACTACAGGTCCAATGACATCCCAATGTCAAGGAAGTCATTTGGTACGTCTGCAATAGTTCATATTTTCCCCAATATTTGTCAAGAATAATATAATTTCACAATGTCATTCACTTCATATTACTTGTTGCACAACACTTGCATACTACATTTGGGAATGAAATTAGGAACAAAGGGTTTACAAAGGTTATGCTTCTTGGTTATAAGGATGACATCATGTGCAAAGTTTTAGTTTCAGAGACCAGGAATTCAAAAAAGTTTGGAAAATGATGGAAAGAATTTTGCATCCAATATGGCTTGAAGGAAGGAGACGTTGTTGTCTTCGAGATTGACCATCATTAGAATGATCTTATAATTGAAGTGCACATTAATGGATGTAATTGTAATGTTAATCACCTAATATCAGTGTGAACCACAAAAGACAACATCAATTTATGTTCATGTCCTTTAATTTTTATATTTGAATAAAAGTATATTCATGACATGGGGTGCCCAAACTTGATTTCCCACACAAAAATCATTGCATTTATGCAAAAAATGCAAAAATTTAGACTATGGTCTCCTAGGTTACCACAGCTGGATCTTGCAGTACAACTTTCTATACAAATCCCAATTTTTGTTCGTGTAATCGTTTACCAAGTACTTGTAAACTATTACAAGTGTGATTTTTGGTGCAGAACTTCAACAAAGTTGTTCAACTCAACAAAATTGTTACTTATGTCCAACATGGGTACCCAACATGATTTCCCACACTAAAATCACACTTAAAAAACAAAATCACACCAAAACCATTGCATTTATGCAAAAATTACAAATATTTAGATTATGGTTTCCTAGGTTACCACAGCTGGCTCCTGCAGTACAACTTTCTGTACAAATTCCAATTTTTGTTCGTGTAATCGTTTACCAAGTATTTGTAAGCGAATACAAGTGTTTTGAAATCTGAAATACATGCATTTATAAAATTCAAAATACAAATTTTGTATTCTGATGACAAATTTATGAACACCGAAAAACGGTGCCACAAACTTGTTTAACAATCGGCAAGTGTGACCGAATCGTTTCAAGTAATAAACTCGGTAAGACCAAGTATCGTTCACCCAAAGGACTCACGGCCTAGTTTAGTTATGTGATTCGTTGATTATTTAAGACTTAAGAACGAAATAAGTGGAGTTTAATATGCAAAACAGAAAATAAACATGTATGCATGAATTTGATCAATGGCTAAAACAAAATACAAACACTTCAATGGAATATATGGATGAGTATGTTGTTGGGGTTATCAATTTCATCTTATCCACTCTCATATACTTTAGGAATTCAACATTCTTTTCATCATTGTTAATGCCACTCTCTAAATTACCTTGCAAGAAGGCCTATCCCTAATTACAAGTTCATACGATTCCTAGCATTCCTAATAATTAGTTCTTTTAGTGCAGGAGCTTAACGGCAACCAATATACTATTGGGAGAAATTCCCCGGATCTAGACTTCCCCGTACGTTCCCGTATCGACAAAATCAATAATCATGCATTGAATGAGTTAAACAAAGCAAGCATTGAGCAAAGAGGAAAAACCCTAACTAATGATGAAAGAAAGCATAGGTCTTAAATATAAAATGTAAAAACAAATTTCATATATGAGAGTTTCACAAGACTACATTGATTCCCCAACAACAATACAAGGTTTAGTTCACCATATTCATGGTGAAACTAGATGAATAATAATGAAAGAATGAAAGATAAAACCCTAGAAAGGTGAAGAGGTAGCCTGAGCATCCAAGATCCTCCTTCAAAGGGGTGGAAGAGAGAGTGTTTGCTTCGTTTCTGCCAAAGATACAAACCCTAGGACGTGCAAGTCCTTAAATAGGGCATAAAAATAACATAAAACAAGTCCAAGCCCATAGAAACAAAAGAAAATCGGTCCAAGCCCACTTAGAATGGCGCTCAGCGGTATTTTACCGCTGAGCGGTAATACTGCATGATCCATTTTGCCCCAGCTGCTGTTTTTGCCCTCAGCGGTGATTTTGGCACCTGAAAAGTGCCGCTCAGCGGTATTTTACCACTCAGCGCCACTCGGTCACATTTTTTTCTGCGTTCTGGTTGGTTTTTCAGCATTCTGGTTGACTGGTTGACTTTTTTGGTTGACTGGTTGACTTTTCTGGTTTCTGGTTGACTTTTCAGCACTCCAATCATTCGATACTTCAATTCTTCTTTCAAATAATTCAATTAGCCCACAAAATCAAGGGAATCTTGCACAAAACCATTAAATTCACTTTCAACTCTCTTATTCACAAAACTAAAGCAAAAATATGAGTTCAAGCTAGTTTCTAAGTCTTAAAGATTGCTTTTAGTATCAATTTTAAGCATGAAAATAACAGTTTTTCAACTGTTATCATATTCCTCTGGAATTCATAATGTACTTTTTATTGATTTTTTCAATTGGATGCGTGTGGAGGAATATCTACATTAACTGGGTATGAATATAAGTAATATTGATTTTTTCAATTGAATATAGGATGAAGATTAGTACGTACCTATTTGTTTGATTTCCATATTTATCCTAATCCGTCTCCATTTAAGTTATTAAAGTACTCATATTTTATTATATAATATAAAACACACATACACACTATAAAAAAATGTTATTTAATGGAGGTTTTTTTTTTCAATTTACAGGGATTTTTACTCTCTGCAAATTAATTTGTGGGAATTTTTCAAACCACCACAGCAAATTAATTTGTGGAAATTTTTCAAACCACCATAGTTAGAGTCGCCACAACCTATCTAGGAAGGTTTTCTGCCACTCCTGGTATCACGTTCAATTTCCTGATCCTCTAGTAGTGACTATTATTTTGTAGAAGTTTTAACTTCCTTTATTTTCAACTTTTTCATTACAAAAATTACCTGTAATTTTGCTTTTTTTTGTTTTGAATTAATATATATTATTTAATTTGACAATTATACTGTAGATGTCTTAACCTTCCTCGTTTGTATTATTGAATTTGAAAGTTTATTACTTTATTTTGCTTGTAATATTTAATTTATGTCACTATTTGAGATAATAACATAAAAGTAATTTAAAATGAAACTTATCTTACAACTTAATCAATAATTATTCAAATTTATAATATTTATACATATAATTTTATCGTAAAATACATCATATACTTCCTAAAATAAATGTTTACTTTTGCTCCAGCAAGTATCCATTTTAGGGTGCTGTAGAGGATCTCCATAAACCTTACTGGTACCGATCAACAAGAACCTCGCACCCACTCTCTTAGCAAGCCCAAGTACGTTCAAGGTCCCCACCACATTGGTCTTGTAGACACAATTAAGAACTCCAATTTCCTGTAACAATCGTTAGATCCTGAAAAGAAACTTAAATGCTAAACCAAAAATAAAAATAAAAAAATAAAAAAAAGAAAAATAAAAAAGGATATGATAGTCTTGACGGGATTGAACTTGTAATGGACAGGGGAAGCAGGACAAGCAAGATGGTAGATCTGATCCACCTCCAACAGTAGAGGCTCCACGACGTCGTGCCGTATGACGTTCTCCTTCCTTCCAGTAAAGAAATTGCCCACCACGATAACAGTCCCCTGGCGTAATCAATCGATCCTACGAACCCCGCGCCACCTGTCACGACGATCCGAAGTCCTTTCCGTTTAATCCCCAGAGGCACCTTCCCCACCAAATGCACCACCGCCACGACGCGATGGTGGTACGCAAGAAGCTTGGACTCGCGCTCGAAGTACGAGATCGGGAGCGGTTCGTAGGGGATGTGGGCGAGGAGGTGGAAGAGGAGGGGACGAGTATGAAGAAGATAGTGGCGATGACGACTCCGAGGACGACGAAGAGGAGTCGCTGCTCACGGAGCATGTAGTGAATCAGGCGAGTGACGGAGAGCCAGGGTTTGTTGGGCTTTGGCGAGTAGGCGTCATCGACGGGCTAGGCCTCATGCCCTCTGAAAATCAGTTCTGAGCACATCCCTGTTTTGTTCTGAATCAATTCTGAAACCTTAGTCTCACATCAATAAAAAGAGAAAAGAAATATAAAGTGAACCAACGTATGAACCTGATGCCATTCCAACATATGAATGGGAGCTCCGTCGTCAGCTGGTCCACACGACCATTGCTCCGTCTGCCTAGGGTTCTACGACTGCAAATCTGAAAAAGAAACGGAAAATGAACAATAGAAAGGGGAAATGAAAGAAATGAATGAGAAGAGAAAATTAAAGAAGGAAGAAAGAAAGAAGATAAACGAGGAGAACAATAGCTTTGAGAGGGACGAAGGTCTAGCCGTCTGAAATTTTGAGAGAGGGGAAGAGGTTTGGGGGAAAGATGGAGAGTCAAAAAAATTGGAAGGATATGTTTACGCACATATGGCTAAAAAAAATTAAGTGTAACATTACGAGGGAGAAACTTTAAGGTGAAATTTTAAGAGGGAAAAGATGTAAAAAATGTATTATTATTTGAAGACGTTATAAACCCCTCTAGAAAATCATTAAAACCCCATTATTATTGTCAATTAAATAGTTCAACATAATCAACTTAAATCGTGTCAATTTGGATTTATTTTTATAACTTCCACAGAATAATTTCCACTAAATAACTTTTTTATTTGCAGTGACGTAGTTTTATAAGATTTTTATTTTAGCTATTGTTTTCTTTTTTTTAATTATTTTGTTTACCATGAAATCAATTCATCTCCGAAACAATTTCTCTTTTATCATACCTTTTGTTTCTCCTCTTTTTAATACTTTTATTTATTCTTAAAAATGTTTAACTCTCTTAATTTAGTGTTCAATAACATATATCTTGGGATGACAACGGGTCGGGTTGGACACGGATAGTGCCTACCCGCAACCCGATCCGACAAAAAAAATCCATCCGCTACCCGCATGGATATCCGCTTAAAAAATATCAGCGGGTATTTTAAAACCTGCGAATAACCGTGGATATCCACAAATATTTAAAAAAATATATTTTAATAAATTATTAAAATAAAATTTAAATAGAATTACAAAAAATATATAAAATATAATATAAATTAAATTAAATATAAATTTAAATTCAATTTTAATTAAATTTAATCTTGTAAAATATAAATTAATGTTAATTTTAATTAAATTTAACTTAATAAAATATAAATTAAATTTTTATTTTTATTTTTTGCGGGTAACGGGTATCCGCGGGTACAGATAGTATAATACCCGCATCCGAACCGTTTATAAGCGGGTATTAAAATCTCCGCTACCCGTGGGTTGCGGGTAGTAAATATCCGCAGGTATCAACTATCCGTCACGGATTTTATCCGCGGATATCCGCGGGCGCGGATTTTTTTGTCATCCCTACATATATCCTTCATTTACTAGGTAATATAAAAAATTTATGTTTTTTATTCTTTCATTCTTAATTTTTGTTTCATTTGAAGAAATATTTTTGTTTTGATAAAACAAATTTCTTTATCTCTCAATAGTTTGAGTAGTTTGATATCCAAAAAGTTTTCTTGAATTTTTAAAATATTTTTTATCTTATCATACTCTTAATTATATATTTGTTTTTCTATGCACACTTTCATTCAATGATGTATTCAATTGTTCTTAAGACACGCATTTGATTTCTTTGTAATTGTTAGGTTAATTACTCGTATGGACTCCACTTTGGTGAGAGTGTATCAAGTTGATTCGCGCTTTAAGCAAATAGCTTGTAGGCACCAGTAGCATGATATCCAACAAATATCATTGCCTCACTCTTATCCTGAAGTTTGGTGCGTTTCTGGTCTGCTACATGGCTGTAAGCAAGTGAGCCAAACACCTTGACAAGTAGCAAAACTCCCAGCTATATACTCAGCTTCACAGCTTGAGAGAGCCACCACCGGTTGCTTTTTTGAGCACCAGGAAATAGGAGCACCATTCAACATGAAGATATAGCCAGATGTGCTTTTCCTCTCAATCGGATCACCACCATAATCTGAATCCGTGTAGCCTGTTATCTCCATTGCAGTCTTCTTTCTTCCTCCAGGAAATAGAATTCCATAATCTAGTGTGTTTTTGATGTATCGTAGCACCCTCTTTGCAGCCTGCATATGTGATTGTTTCGGTTTGCTCATGAACCTACTAATTATCCCCACACAAAATGCTAAGTCAGGTCTGTTGTTGCATAGAAACCGCAATGATCCAATGATTTGCTTAAACTTTGTTTCATCTGCATCTTCTTCAGACTCCTCCTTTATTAATTTCAGATTAGCCTCCATTGGACTACGTGCAGGGTTGCATTCCATCATATTGAATCTCTTCAACAGTTCTCCAGCATACTTCCTTTGATGTAGAATTAATCCAGTGGTTGTATATGTAAACTCCATTCCCAGAAAGTAACTCAACTTTCCTAAATCAGTCATCTCAAACTCTGCTTCCATTACCTTCTTGAATTCATCAATATCCACTGGATTGATCCAGTAACAAGTAAATCGTCTACATATAAGCAAATGATGATCAGATCCTCCACAGTCTCTCCCTTTACATATACACCATGCTCAACTACACATCTACAGAATTTTTGATTGATTAAGTAGGAATCAATCCGCTTGTTCCAAGCTCTTGGAGCTTGTTTTAGCCCGTACAAAGCCTTCTGCAACCTATACACTTGATGTTCCTTCCCTTTATCAATGAAACCAGGTGGTTGCTGCACATACACCTCTTCTTCCAATGGTCCATGAAGAAATGCAGATTTAACATCAAGCTGGTATAATGACCATTCCCTTGCACAGGCCATTGCAATTACCAATCGGATTGTTTCTATTCGTGCCACTGGTGCAAATACTTCAGAGTAGTCTAGGCCTTGCTTTTGAAGAAAGCCCTTTGCCACAAGCCTTGCCTTGTGTTTTGAAATCGTTCCATCTGGGTTTAGTTTCTTCTTAAAAATCCACTTCACACCTATGCATTGCTTTCCAACAGGAAGATCTACTAACCTCCAGGTTGCATTCTTCTCTATAGATTTAATTTCTTCTTCCATTGCCTTACTCCAAACTGGCTGCTCCATAGCTTCCATCTCATTTAATGGTTCTGCTCCAGCCATTAATGCTATGTGCACCAGATTTCCTCCTTCGTCAATTTGAGTATCAGTGTATACTTCAAACTCAGAAAATCTTTGAGGAATTACCCTTTGCCTTTGCTGTCTCTGATTCACAGTGTGCTGAAATGAGTTATTGACTTCTGTGGTTTCTGTTTCTGGTTCTGTAGACATTGAGTCATCAATAATTCCAGTCACCTTAGTCTTCTTCAGGCTGGATTGCATCTCATCCCAGTTCCAACTTTCTTTCTCAAGCACCATTACATCCCTGCTTAACACCATCTTCTCCTTGACTGGATCATATAGCTTGTAGGCACCAGTAGCATGATATCCAACAAATATCATTGCCTCACTCTTATCCTGAAGTTTGGTGCGTTTCTGGTCTGCTACATGGTTGTAAGCAAGTGAGCCAAACACCTTGAAATAGCTAACTACTGGCTTCTCTCCAGTCCAGACTTCTAGAGGCACTTTGCCTTCTAATCTCTTAGTTGGACACCTATTAAGAATATGGACAGATGTAGACACAGCCTCTCCCCAAAAATGGCGTGGCATGTTTTTCTCCTTTAAGAGACATCTGGCCATGTTTACAATGGTTCTATTTCTTCTCTCCGCCAAACCATTATGTTGTGGTGTGTAAGGTGCTGTGATCTCGTGCACAATTCCACAAATCTGGCAATGTTTCTCAAAGGCACCAGAATTGTATTCTCCTCCTCCATCAGTGCGCAAAATCTTCAACTTCTTCCCACTCTCTCTTTCAGCATAGGCTTTGAATTTTATAAAGATGTCAAGAGCTTCACTCTTCACCTTGATCACATATATCCATAGCATCCTGCTGAATTCATCCACAAACGTTATGAAGTATTTATTTCCAGCCAACGTAGGTACCTCAAACGGTCCACAAATGTCAGAATGTACCACCTCCAAGTGATCTTTGGCTCTCATTCTGATCTGAGATTTGAATGGTTTCCTTGACTGCTTTCCAGCCAAACACGACTCACAAACACCGTCTGGAATTGTTATACTTGGAATTCCAGATACCATTTTCTGCTCACCAAGGTGTTTCAAGTCTTTGAAGTTTAAGTGGCCAAATCTTAGGTGCCAAGTCCAACTTTCATCCTCCTTCACAGCAGACATGCACTCCAAGTTTTCTACAGTATTCAAGTTAACCTGGAATGTTTTATTCTTTGAAATCTTGCACCGCAAGATCAAGTTTTTGTTGTCATCATACAACTCCATCCTGTCACGGTTTCCCATCACAGCTGTGAATCCTTTCTCCACCAATTGTCCAACACTTAGCAAGTTACATTTCATTTCTGGAACAAGCAGCACGTTGGTGATTCTTGCTTGTGAACCATTTTCCCTCCTGATAATCACATCTCCAATTCCTTCTACTTTCAAGACACTGTCATCAGCAACCTTCACCTTACTCTTCTTGGATTCATCAAGATTCACCAGCCATTCTTTGTGGTAGGTCATGTGATTCGAACATCCCGAATCTAAATACCACATCTTATCTTGAGACTCAGAATTAGTTGCAGTCATGGTTACCATTAAGGTGATAGGTTCTGAGTCCGAGTCCTCTTGAGCTCGATAAGCCTCCTTGCTCTGGTGTTTTTTATGATTCCAGTTTTGATTTCCTTTGTTGGCATAACACTCATATGCAAAATGCCCAAATTTGTGGCAATTGTAGCACTCTATACTCTTCTTGTCTTTCTTCTTTTGATACTTCTCCATACTGCCTTTATCTTCCACAGAATCTGATTCACCATTTTTATCATCATTTGATCTGTTGGGCTTCCAATTCCCCTTCTTTCCTTTCCATGTCTTCTGTTTTTTCTTTGCATCATTCTTTCCATGATGAACCTTCAAGGCTTGTTCATCAATCTTGACTGGATTTCTGTCAAACATCCTCATCTCATGTGCTTCCAGAGAGCTTTGCAATTCCTCTATTTTCATCTTTTCCAGCTCTCTTGATTCTTCTATGGCCACAACTATGTAGTCAAATTTCTGAGGTAAAGATCTCATGATCTTTTCAATCACCATTAGGTCCGTGATAGCCTCTCCACATCCCTTCATTTGATTGGTGATGGCAATCACTTTATCAAAATATTCTCTAATTTTGTCACCATCCAACATCTGCATCAATTCATACTGCCTTCTTAATGTCTGTAACTTGACCTTCTTTATTTTCTCTCCTCCAGTATGACATCTAACAAGAATGCTCCAAGCTTCTCTCGCCGTCTTTGCATGTTGGATTTTTTCAAAATGCGCATCATCCACGCATTGGTGGATTAGAAACAATGCTTTATTATCCTTCTTTCTCTCCTCGGCTTTTCTCTCATCTGCCGCACCCGAAGGAATCTCTTGGTAATCACCTTCGACAACCTCCTGCACATCTTGATATCTGAATAAAACCTGCATCTGTGTATTCCATCTACTCCAATTTTTCTCAGTAAGAATTGGTAGATTAGCAGATGAGATATCACTGCTGGCCATACTTCCCACTTCCAATCTTTTACCAAGAAACACGGTCTTGATCTTCTTTATGCTTCAACCACCTTTCCGCCAAGCCTCCGCCAAGCTTTGATGATTTCTGAAGCTCCCAAGTTTGCAACCTGAGCTCTGGATACCAGTTCTGTTGGACCAGCAAAGAAAGTATGCACCGAGTGGCAGAGAAAGAATAGAGAGAGAACAGAGAAAAAACAAGTACTGAATGATGATGTTGTATTATTCAAAAAAAAAACAAAAATGTGAGAACCCGCATGTCTGTTATATACAGATTACAATGACATCTGTTATGCTGTAGTAGTTACAGCTGTCTAACAGAATACAACTGACTTATACACCTAATAATACTCTTAATTATATATTTGTTTTTCTATGCACACTTTCATTCAATGATGTATTCAATTGTTCTTAAGACACGCATTTGATTTCTTTGTAATTGTTAGGTTAATTACTCGTATGTACTCCACTTTGGTGAGAGTGTATCAAGTTGATTCACGCTTTAAATTTTTTTTAATTGCATCCTAACTTTTAGATCCTTTTTGGAAAAAAATAATTATCAACTACATTAATAGCATATCATATATCAATATGTGTTTTTTTTTATTTTATTTTCTAATTTTTAAATTTTGTTATTGTAAAATTTTTTGTTGTCACATATAAGGTCTCTATTATGACATGTGACATTCTCAATGTCGTGTGACAAGACACTACCACCTACCATGTATCTGTGTCAAATATCATTGACTTAATTTATTATTTGTATAAATGTTATACTTATATTTTTATTAAAAATGATTTTTTAACATATTACATTATTGTATATTTTTAATCCATGTTTCATTAATGATGACTTTAACCACTAAATTTTAATATAATATTAACATTATACAAATAATAAAATTGATCCAATTAAAAGAGGGATAAACTAATTATTTGTATAAATAGTATTAATTAACTTATTCATATAAAAAACATGATTTAATAATATATTAGTTTTAGATACTTGTTTTTTTTAAATACTTATACTTAATTAGTTTTAATTTTATTAAAATAATAATAATAAATTTGGTCCCAATTAAAAAAGGACAAAATTTATTATTTGTATTAATGGAATTAATTAATTTATTTTCATAAAAGAACTTGGATTAATAATATATTAATTTAAATACTTTCTCTTTTTGTAAAAATATTTATACTTAATTAGTTTTAATCTTATAAGAAAACATGGATTAACAAAACATAGGTTAATAATATACAATGATGTAATATATTAAAATTTCAGTTTTTAATAAAAATATCAATATAACATTTATACGAATAATAAATTTTGTCTTAATTTGGACATAGACAATATTGTTTCATCTTAAGAAAAATTAGAACTAAATTGATTCAAAGAGATATATAAAAACTAAATTGAATAAAAAAACATATATAATGATTAAATTGATACTTAATACTATCACATGTCATACCAAAGACTTGACACATAACAACAAAATTTTTTAAAAAAAAGTTAAAAAAGAAATTAAAAAAAAAAGCACATGTTGATCCATGACACCGATAGTAATTTTTTTTTCCTAAAAGGATCTAATCAAGTCAATTTTTCTTATGATGTAATTAAAACTTTTTTAAAAGTGGGGACTAACTTGACACCCTTCTACCAAAGTGGGAACCATTTCGAAACCATTTGAATAATTAAGCCGTATTTTTATTTTCATCACTTATAGAATATTGTTTTTGATGTTTTTTATATAATTACTTTTATTTTGTAACTCATTATTATAAGTGTAATTCTATCACTACAATTATATAAAAAAATTATTTACTATAATATAATAATTTAATGTTATTGTCATAAATCTTGTTTATCACCACCAACATATATCAAAGTTCAAAAGATGAAAGTCCTATGTTAAATTTTAATTATTATTTGTTTAATCTTTGTTCCTTGCCGGATTTCATTCAAGTGGTGTATTATGATTTTTATTAGTGTATAAAAAAGAGATTTCGTTAGAATTAAAAAAATATAAGCAAAGAGACACTTAAAATATTTTTTTAATTGATTATCTATTTTTTTCAAAAAAAAAATTCAAATTTTATCGACTTTGTTTTATTAACTTTGCAAATTTAATACATGTTTTAGTCTCATGAAATTTTATTTGATACTCTCATTTGAAATGCATACCATTATAATTTTTTCCTAATGAAAATACATAATTTAGATATTTAATATTTTGGTAATATTATGTTTCCTTTCTAAATTTTTAATATTATTTTATAAAAATTAATTAATTGATATTGAAACACTATTGAAATATTAAGAAAATTGTACTAGACAATGAGACTTCAGTCTAACCACCTTCAATCCAAAACTTTAATGTAATGAGTTTAACAGGTTTCAATCCTTATATGATGCTTCATTTTCTCATTTCTACCCAATATAGGACTTAGACGGTAAGATCCAGGAAAATAAGAGTTTTAAAAATAAAGTAGTTTTAAGACTTTGGGTTTTTGTTTGGAAATTAATGTTCTTGAATGTATATTTTTGTTAGAACATAATTGTTATGCTATTTCTTTATTTTTATATTTTTGTCTAGGGGCAAAATGGTCTTTTACCTTTATTTAATTGGTGTAGAAATTAATTAAGGGGTGGTTTGGTATTTAGAAACCCTAGAAACTCTAAATCAAAGAGAGAAAACAGAGGAAGAGAGGAGTTGACGTTTTGGGAGAAGAAGAAGAGAGAGTGACGGGAAACCCTTAGTGTAAAGGAAGATTGGTGGTGTTTTAGGGTTGTAGATAAAGTCTTATGATTGGTCAAGATATGAGGAAACTTACCTTTGTTTGTTTATGATTGTATGTTATGTGTTCTTGATTATCTTGATTGGTAATCCTTGTTAATACATGTGTATATAATTATGATTATTTGTGGTTATTATTAGGTAAGAGTTTGTGTATGAATGGACATAGGGTTTATGTAATATTTGTGATGATTTTTTCCTATGAATGTATTATGTATGTTTTGTTGGGTTATCCCAACAAAGGGTTTGATGCTAAGGGAGAACAAAGTTATGATGCTTGGGGGTTTCCATGTAAATATATGGTGTTGGGCTCCCTTCTTATGTGGAGAATAGGCCAAATAATGTGGACCGTTTTGTCTCACTTTGTTTTAGTGCAAATTGGTCAGATTAATAGGGCACATTAGAGTCATTTGAAGAAAGGGAAAAGCCAAGTGAGAGAGAAAGGAAGAGAAGAAGTCATTCCCACATAACATAAAACCTACATTAATGTTTTCGTTGTTGTGAAGTCGTTCACCGTTGGATCGGATTGATTTTTGGACAGTGGGTTCCAAATGTATGGTTCTTCATTATGGTTGTTCGAATCGTCAATCAAAGGTCTAGTTTGGAAGAAAACAACCTCTCATTAGTAGCTCTATTTTAGAGAGTTTCATAAAATCTGCAGTTGTGTTTTCGTCGTTGTGAAGTCGCTCATTGTTGGATCGGGCTGATTTTGGACAGTGGGTTCCAGACATATGGTTCTTCATTCTGACCATTCGGATCGTCAATCAGAGGTCTAGTTTGGGAGAAAACAGCCTCGCATCAGCAACTCTGTTTTAGAGAATTTTCATCTTCTTGGTTTTCATTTGTAAGCATTATGCTTAGTTAGTTTGGTTGATTGAAAACCTTATTTTGGTGTTTTTATCGGAGACTCTTTTGCATCCTATTATTGGGAGAATAACATGTCAATGATTGGATATGGATGATTCAAGTGATGTATTATATGTGTTTAAGTATGTTTACATGAGTATGTGATTCTTAAATGCATGTATGATGTGTTAACTATGTTTCCACGTGATCTAGGGTTGATGTATGTATGTTTGAATGCCTGAATCATGTCCAGGATGTGTTTCGATTCGGCAATAATTGATTATCATTAGTTACAATCGATTATCTACGCGTTGGTTTTGAGTGTGGTTTTGGGAATAATCGATTATCTAAGATGATAATCGATTATCCCTTCCTATGTGATGTTTCTGGGTAAACTTCATTGAGATAATCAATTATCTTAAATGATAATAGATTATCAAGTGCATTTTGGTGAAAAATGGCAAATTTGATGAAGAATGGACGTGAACTAAGCTTGAGGAGCTGTGAACATGATGATAATCAGAGATTGAGGTTAGTGGTTATGTTTAGGGTCACTTTGACTTGTGGTTGAGAGTGGAGCATAAGTGAGTGTTGGGATGTACTTGAGTATGTGATTGATGAGCATGAGAGTGGAGGATAACTCTACTTGTTGTACCTCGTAAATCCTAGTTCTATCTGCGGATAGGTGCTTCATTTTGCCTTGTGTGCATTGGAAGGAGATGATCTGTAGGGGAGGCTACAAATGTCCTGTAGGGGAGGCTACATGTGGGTTGTAAGAGTGGCTATAGTTGGTGAGGTAGGAAAGTGAGATGAACTATTTCCACTATGGTATTATGGTACGGTGATGCACATGGTGTTGTTCATGACTGGGATAGTCATGATGGTGGTGTATCTATGATGATGATGGTACTTAAGATGTTCCATGTTATGTTATTTTGATAGTGGTGTTACTATAATGGTTATAGTAAGTACTTAGCATGGATGCTAATGAGTGGATAGACCAAGGGTCTATATGTGAGATGTTAACGATGACATCAAGGATTAAAGATCAAGGATCAGGGATCGAGGATCGAGTAATTCAATATGATTGAATTGTTTATGCTAGAGGATTAGGAATCCTATTGTTATTACTACTATGTATGGGGTGTTTAATTATGGTTGACATAATCAGAAAGTATGTATCTTGTTGTGTGTTTGATTATGATTGATATAATCAGAAGATATATATCTTGTTGTGTGTTTGATTATAGTTGATATAATCAGTATGTATGTATCTTGTTGTTATGATTGTTTTATCGATAGCTTACCCCAAACATGTTTGTGTTTGTGTGTTTGTGAATGAAATTATCAGTGATGATCATATAATTTGTTATATGTGAGCAAATAATGTTACATATGTTATAGAGGCGTGATTGACTTGAGAGAAGATGAGAAATAACCTTGGGATTCATTTAAAGCTATTTTGTTTTACAAGTTAAGACATTATAATTGAAGTATTTCCTTCGTTGTTTTATTACTCGAAATAATGTAATTGGATAATGTTTTCTTTACGTATGTTTCTGTGCTATGATAAATTTTGAATTTTACCGATTTTTAATAACTCGTGACATCTTAGAAATCAGAGTGTTACATAGTCTCATTTAGATTCCTAACAAATATACTTTGGGTCGTTTGAACGTAAGCATACAATACTCAGACATTTGTATGTTGAACTATATTAAATTCTTATGTTGTTTATTTCTCTCTTTTCTTATATTGTCTTTCTTCCTAATACCTACCTGGTTGGCATCCCTAGCGGAAGAGCGGTGACACTGGAAGAAGAAGGTCAAGTGGGGGAGATGGGTGCACTAGTGGAGGAAAGAGGCATCGATGGAGGTGGAGGAAGAAGATGTGCTGATGGAGATGGAGGAAGAAGATGAAGGAAGAATATAAGGTAAATGAGTCATTTCACAGATTTATTTGGTGGAAGAAGCTGCCTTAAGAACATTTGAAGTCCAAAAGTCCAATGTATTTTCTTTCCAACAGACCAAACTGGTATATTTTTTTCTCCATTCTTAATCATATGTCTAGACAATTTGGGTACAGGAACCTTATTATTTGCCTAGGCAAAGGAAATACCACTTTTTATTATTATTAGTCTTATTATACAAATATATTTATTGGACTGTTGGACAAAAATTATGTCATGCACCTTTATTGGACAGAGATTTGTCCTGTCAACTATTTTGTGTTGGTTTCTTGGGTAAGTTCTGCATTTAAGGATTACCAAGATTAATCTAACTTTGATTACAATAATAGCACTCGAAGCACCAATTTTGCATCTAAGTTCTTTTCCTAGGCATCCATTAAGTTATATGTTCTTGGTTGCACCATGTACCTTGTGAAACAGTCCCGAAAAATATCAAAGTAAAATCCCTGTGCCGCTTATGATGATGGTATAGTCTAAATGAATTTGGTAATCAAATATTTAATTTGATAGAATAGGGCCTGAAGGATCAAATTTGTGGCCTTGATCCCCTTCATAATGACACAAAATAGGTTGCAAGCCACTGTAATGTATGTTCCCTTAGATTAAAAAAGAAATGAATGCATTAAACTATCAACTAACATTTATCAAATACAATAATACAATGCAAGCAAGCAAGAAACCAACCTAAACTTGGAAGGTGAAGTTGCATTACCTTAATTGACTTGTGGTGAAGGGAAAAAACGTTTTGCCAGCCATTGGAAGGGTCTCAACAGTTGAGCTCTTTTCTTGCACCAGAACCAAATGGCAGCATTGTATTGTTCGTTGCGAATTATTCGTGTGGCTTCCTTCCAATCATACTTTTCCATCTCTTCACGCGCAGCTTTTGCCATGGTTTCCCTCAACACTTTGTTGTGCAAAAGTGGCTTTAGTTTACTCAAGCAATCTTCAAGATCTCCAGGATTATACAAATAGCTAGTTTTTCCGTCTTGATCTGCAGGGATTATATCAGGAATACCTCCCGCACGTGCCGCCACCACAGGTATCCCTGAAGACATGGCCTCCAAAACCACAAAACCAAGTGTCTCTGACTCTGAAGGCATGACAAACACATCTCCACTAGCATATGCTTGGGACAGTTCTTCCCCTCTTAGCATTCCAGTGAACACTGCAGGCATACCTTTAAACATTTTCTCTAGCTCCTCCCTGGTAGTTAACTCATTACTAGAACTTGCCAAGGTCTTTATTTATGTTTAACATTGCTTTATGTTGTATTTAGAGAAAATATCTTTAGAATCTTCCTAATTAGAGGAAATAGATATATAATTTTTTATTTTATTTTGTTTTCCTAGTTTTTATATTTCTCATTTTAGGATAATTAGATTATTACAAATTCTTACAAACAGAGGATATGAGAATGTATTTTTCACGATTGAGAATAATAAATCACTTTTATTTTCAACTCTTTATCTATTGAGTTAGGAGAGTATAATATATATAATAGAAGCATGACACGTGGACTAAAGGCACCAGAAAGCACCATACAGGTGTTTTTTAAAGAAGGGGTGTTACTGTCAGAACTAGTCACCTGTATGGTCCATCACCAATGAAAGCGATTCGGGCTTCAGGAAGCCTATCCATGAGCCTGCCAAAAGCAATGAGTGCCCTTTTAGCTCTGGTAAGTCAATAACCGACAATGAGCAGTTTTTGCTGCTATTCCAGTTTATATGCTGAATTTTTAAGATTGACTGGAATCTTGAATGCAAATACTTCTCTAAGTTATGAAAACTTCATAATGATGTTCCCTACCTTTTGAGAAAATCTAAACTCTTCTCTACTCCAAGCCGTCCAACATGAACTATCAAGGGTTTCTCAGGTTCACCATTGCTGTATGACAATGTTTAAGGATAAGATGAAATGCCATCATTACCGAAACCTGAACACAAGTAAAAAAAGGAAAAAGGATAGTCCAAACCTTAGTCTTAATCGCATTTCATATGAGCGGTATCGAGGATGGAATTTTTCAGAATCAACACCCTTGTTCCAAAGTCGAATCTTGTTAGCTGGATTCCAAGAAGGGAACGACTCCGTCAAAATTTTGCAGCATAACAGTAAGCATGCCAAGAAATGAATATTTTCAGATGCTATTACCAACTACGAATATGTTAAAAGACTAGATGAGAGGATTTTATGTTCACCTGCTGTGACTCTAGCTGCTAGGAGATCCCCTGCTATGGCAGCAGATGGAACCAGAGTCAGATCAGCTGCTCTGTGAAGAAATTCTGCGTCAACAAAAAAGATTAATGTTACATTTACCAATATTTGAGTCCGAATTAGGAAGAAAAAGAAAGAAAGTATACATACTTATGATCAACCACATGGGTTTCACCAACCAGCTAAAGGTATATCTTGGAATGTACCTGAAAACTAAACAAGATCAGCCATAAATAATACATGATTTAAGCAGTTCTGGCATCATAGGATCATGTCATATCAGAATAAATATAAGCGGAATTGACATGTGATAAGTGTGATAATAACTTGTTTTATCATGCACTGAACCTCTTTATGTGTATTCACACTATGAACTCTTTGCATTTTGGTATTAAAAGTCATATTTAAACATTTTTTTTTGTTATAGAAGTGATTGCTACTTATCATGTTTTTTAGAGAAATGGAAAATTGAAGCCATGGAAGATTGTAGTCAACTCTGGCCCCTCTCCCAACGACCAAAAGCCTTGCCCGACAAGAGTGTAGACATGTTCGCTGGGCTAATCCAACTTTCTGCATTGATTTTTAAAGTAGACTCTTGCCCAGCAAAAGTCTACCTTTTGGAAGTGAACTAAAAAGTGAAAACTTAAAGTGTTGCAATATACTTTTGGAGGGAGAACACAAAAAACACCTTAGGGAGCTGCTGCACGAGAGAAAATGCCTAGCAGGGACTTCCAAAGCTCGTCATTCTCTTTGCAAATATTTTTTACTCATAATGGATTAGAGTAGCCAACTCCCCCTTTCATTAAGGTTGTATGTGATGAATCTCTTTTATGTATAGTTTTTCATTTGTAATATAAATCTTTTCACAGTGTTATTTCTTGATGCTTAAGTACATGGCTTAATCATCCATGCTTTGGGTTGTTTTTAAACATCGGAAAACAATTTAGAACTTGTTCCTCTAGACTCATCAACTTAGGGTATAATAATAGACATAATATATTATCTCTGTGAAGCATTCTATAACACTTGATCCACATGCAAACTTTGTGTAAGAACTAAGAAATTGGTATTTTTGCATTAAAGTTTAGAACTCGCCACTAAGGAATTAGGGTTAGTGAGCTTTTTGTATGAATGTTGGAGTCATCTTAGAGATGTACTGGATAGAGAAAGTGTACTGAGATGAATTCATGAAATCCAACTTGATGAATCTTTATCCTAGTCAGGTTATATAATCCAAAGTTTGGTTGTTTTGATTGTTTTAATCTATAATTACCTCACCCTCTAATTCTAATGAATCTCTGTTTTTAAGTCTTTAGTCAAAAACTAGTAAAATTTCACATTGAACACACAAATCTCTTAGGAAATGATATTTGAACTTTCAGATACTACTTGTATGAATAGTATACCTGCCAAAGAGTTAATAACAGGCAAATTAAAATGGTAAATACATTCAGAAAATATGTAACTTGAATAGAACTCACACAGGTACATGGGTGTGGTAGGACATGACAATAGGAACACACAATAGTTTTGCAATGATAAGAGCTCCAAAAACCTGAAAGTAAGCCAGCATTAGATGTTATGTGACAAATAAGTCATATACTAACCCGAAAAAATATAACAAATGAGAAGATAGAGGAATTGCAGACCAACCATTATGCCTGGCGAAGATGCATGAATTATGTCAGGCTTAAACCGGGCTACCTCTGAAATTATTCTTGGACTAAGTGCCAAGGAGAGGGGTACCTTCTGATACAATGGGCAGGGAAAGCTGCATTTCTCAATGTGGTTTGGTATAAATGCAAATTATTAGTATAAAAAGCATGGTCGTGCTAGTTACAGGAAAAAGTGTTGATTGTGTAAAAAGCAAATAAAATCTTGCAATCTTAGAAATTACAATGGTTATAAACACAAATTTCATATGCTTGTTTTTCTCTTCTTTCTCACATAGAAAACCTTGTAATTACATTAGGATATTTATGATTCTTGCGATTATTACATTAACTCTATAATAGAGTCTCCACTGTGTAATTCATGCACAGATATTTCCTCATACGTATCCACGATAGTAATCATATCCTTAGAGAGCATCTCAAATTGAATCAATAATACTAGGAAGGGATGATAATAGAAAATGTCAAAATATCTCCACATACTAAATCGGATATCAAAAATCCTAAAGCGATGATAGTAGAGAAATTTAAGACTGAGTGCACAAATATATAACAGCAGAATATGAGGCAAGGGAATGACAGTTGACAAATTTATGCACCGAATAAAAGTAAGAAACAATAACTAACCTCACGACAGAAGGATAAAAGAATTGTGATTTAAAGCAAAAATGAGTATTACAAGTAGAACAAAGGATTGAGAAAGTGAAAAATGAGCCAAGAAACTTAAAGAGATCAGTGTTAGCAACCTCCAAGATCCAATTAATTTGGCTCCATAAAATTCCTGGGGCACTCCCTCATGTGTTGTCACAACCATCACCTATAACAGACAAATAAACATAACAGTTAGCATGTAATGTAAAAGAAAAAAAAAATACAGGACAAATGTTTCAACACTGACTATAATGCGCAGAAGCTATCTAATCTAAATTGAGTTTTTTCGATAATGTACATATAAAGGAAATAAATATGTGCGTACATAGAAACATAAGTACAAAAAGTTACCTCATCTCCCATTTCGCGAAGGCATTTGATGAAGTTTTGAAACCGGTTTTTGTATCCTGAGACATATCTGCAAAATAGACATAATTTTGAAAACACATTTTTCCTGAATTCATATGCTGCTAATACCACACATCTTCCGAAGAATGAATAATGCAGAGTATAGCTCAAACGTATTTGGAGTGCAATGAAGAGAGAAGCTAAAACCTCGGTGGAGCAATTGTTCATCAACTTTCCTACCGTTAATGTATAGGTACATATATGTTTGGATATACTAAAACTATTTCACTCCAAGTATTCGGAAATCTAAGATGCAGCACGATAAAATTGCTAACATCAAACGTTTCTGATTGTTAAACTATGCTAATCAATTTGACAATCTTAATTCCAACGGACCACCATTTAAATCCAACTTCATAACAGAATATGCAACACAAAGGCTGAGTACAGTAGCAACGGTGTTAAAAGACAAAAATACTCAAAAACTGTTTCTCTATTATAGTATTATTTATAAAGAAGTAAATTTAAACCTAACTCATTCTCAAGTGGAGATTACCTCTACTTATATATTGTAAATTAGTATTATTTTTAGTGGACATATGATCTTCAATAGTGTTGTCAACACATTACCCTATACATAAATTCTTATTAACCAAATGTGGAACTTTGGCATCATCAAAGCCTATGAGTAGTGTTTTTAATTGAGATACAGACCCAGTAACATTGTAATTCACTATATTGCAAACAATTGTGGACAAATGCAACAACTGATACATTTGCAGAGACCTCAAAAACACCTCAACATTACGGTAAAAATTGCAGCTGGAAGCTGCAACTTAAAACCATGGCCATGTCACTTGACATAAAACTACACACTAACTTGGTCAATTCATCAAACGCCACAAAGTCAAGCCATACCACCACGTTGATTCGTTGAGCACAGCATGACATTTGCGCTGTTAATACGCTTTTTAATTTGCCTTCATGGCGTTGTATGCTACAAACTAACAAAAGAACAAATGAAGAAGAAAAACAACCAATGCAAAAGGCAACGAGGTATATCAAACACCACGCATGCAATGAAGCATTGGACACTACGCACAACCAAGAGAAAATCAAAAGCAGCAACAAAGGGGACTCACGCAAAGGGAGAAGGTTCAACGAAGAGAGCAATTCTCCGAGGCCTTGAATTGTTCTCATTATCGGAGCCAAGCAAAGCACCCTCGTTCTCCCCTTCTCCATGAGAATCAACCTCTGCCGTGGTGATATTTCCAGCCTCAAGCACAAAACTTTTTCCACCCCTCATAGCTTTCAACCCCTGCAAAGAGCACAACCGTGCTTCTCTGCAAGAAAGAGTGAAGGGTTTTAATCCTGAGGACTTAAAACGTTGAAATCTAGCAGGATGCGGAGAAGACGATGAGGAACAAGAAGAAGAGGTAGTGGCAGATGAACAAAAGGGTGGAGAAAAGGAGGGACTTGTAGTGAATGCAATGGCTTTCATGGTTGTCAAGCTGCTATATACGATGTACGAGGAACAAGCTTTTGAATTTGGATAGAATAGTATCCTACTAAAGTGGTTGTGTCGGAAGAGAGAGAATAATCCAACGAAGTTGAAAAGGAATCTACGGATGCAAGGTATAATAATGCTATTACAAATTATTCACTTTTTTCTCTATAGGACAAATTCTTTTCCTCCACCTTCTGAAACAATTCATGCCCAGTGAAAAAAAAAGTTATGAACAGGGTTCTGTTTCTCCCGCCTAACGGTGGTGACGCATACAAAGGAGCTTATTTTGTGTGCAGAGTTGTTGCAGATCACTGATATTTTATCACAATTTGTTACACTATGGTGGGTATTGGTTTTGACTTCCATTTAATCCACTAAGTAGGATAGTTATAATAAGTTGATTTGATGCATTTAACACTGTAATTTTGGATTCGGTTAGGATAAGATATAATGTCATATATATATATATATATATATGGATGGGCTTTTAAAGTTCGTACTTAGTAGAGTACACAAAAATATCTATGTCATGAATTTTAAGTTTTAAGATTAAGGGTATTTGAATAATTTTTATTTTAAAATTAAAAAAACTCAAATCCTTACTCACCTTTCTCTCTTATCTCTCATTGCTCTCAACCTTTTCTCTTTATCTCTCGCACCCTAACATTCTCTCAGTCATTCTTAAAGTAACCCCAATTGAAAAAATTAGAAACACTCACCTAACCCTAATTCAGATTCTTCGTTTATCCAATTTATTTCTCTCTCATCTCCATCCTCTCTCACATCCACACACAACAAACCGCGACATCGCAATTTGTTGTTCTTGCTCTGTTCGTTCATTTGTTTAACACTTTAATAACAAAATAATTGATGATGTTGATATTGATTTTTGATTGGAGTGTTGTGTTATATTTTTTCCCTTCTGATTGTTATTAAATTGGTAAGAAACTAAAGTCTACAATAATTTCAATAATTTCAAAACTAAAAAAAAACAAGAATAATAGTTGCAAAGCATTTAGTTTCTTAATACTAATTTTCATAAAATCATATAAATGAAAGGAGTAGAAGTTAAACTATGAGCGTGATGGTAACAAATTTATTAAGTTTAAATTCTAATTTGAAATTTAGTGCATTTTGTTTTTCTTAATTTCACTTTTACGACAAATGATAAATCAAAATGACAACATCATTTTTATAATTTTGATAAAATCATAGAAATGAAAGGAGTAGAAGTTAAACTATGAGCGTGATGGTAACAAATTTATTAAGTTTAAATTCCAATTTGAAATTCAGTGCATTTTGTTTTTATTAATTTCACTTCTAAGACAAATGATAAAATTAGAATGACAACGTCATGTTTATATTGACCAAACAAGTTGGAGATGTGAATTGTTTAAAATAAACTTACATGATATAATTTACTTTGGAAAGTAATTTTCTAGTCCAACCGAGAGTTAACAGGTTCATTATGACTAGTTTACTAATTTTTGGTTGATTTTTAATTAGTTGGTGGAGTTCAGCAGAGACCATGGGAGAAATAGAAAATGTCGTGGAGTTCACTAAACCCTACCTTAGAGAGACCACGACGCAACAGTGCTGCGGAGGTCGGTGGGAAAAGTTATCAGTAAAATAGCCAGCAAAGGTCAAAGTTGACAGCATGTTATCTCACTCAAGTTGCTCATCTCATAAACATTGTTTCTTTCCTCCATCATGGGGTGCCAAAACATCACTTTCCTCCATCATTGGGACATAATCACATCACTAACCTCCCTCTCCCACCATTGAAACACAAGGAACAGCCTAAGACAAGTGCAAAAGTGCCTAAAAGTCACTTCTTTTTTCAATGGTGACCCCTGTTCACCTGACTGAGTACCTGTGTTGGACTTTCTGTACAAATTCCAATTTTCTCTCGGGTAATCGTTTACAGGGTTGGTGTAAACGATTACCAGACCCCTGACTGAGTACCCTCCATTATACTTTTTTTTTCAGCTATTCGGTAATTACCGAAGGCTTTTGGCCCTCGGTAATTACCGAAGGCTTTTGGCCCTCGGTAAATGTTAGCGACAAGCGATTTACCGAGGGCTCTTTGGCCGTCGATAAGCCTTCGGTAATTACCTTTTACCGACGGTTTTGGGCTGTTTCCGAGGGCTTCTGGCCTTCGGTAATGCCCTTCTTTTTTGTAGTGGGAGACGATGGTGTCAACGGCATGGAGGCGATGGCGAGCGTTAACGACGTTAGGGTGTTGGCTAGTAGGAGTGTGCATGCAAAGATGAGAGAGTGTTCGAAAATGAAGTGAAAGCTACGAATGAAATGAAGGGAAATTGAAATTAGGGATTTACGACTATTATGACATGTAAGTAATCAACAATCATAGTAGAGTCTTACTATGATAGTTCTTCTAAAACTTGTCATAATATGTTTTCATCATAATATTAATTTTGCCACCGCATCGTATTTACTATGATAGGTGGCTTTTACTTGTCATAATACATGTAACTTTTATTACGAAAATATCACCACTACACCTATTATGACAGATTTCCTAAAGTACGTCATAATATCTTTTAGTTTTATTACGAAATTCTACCGGTCAATGTATTATGATAGGTGGATTTCACCTGTCATAATAAGTCGTCATGAAAAACTCTTTTTCCACTAGTGATACAATATGAAGTACTAAAAAGAAAATATAAAGAATCACATAACACATTTCTATTGAAAAAAAAATTACATATAAGATTTATTACATCCAATTCTATTAGTTACTTTTCTACCTTCGAAATATAAAAAATGGTAAGAGGATGACAAGCTTGAAGTGATAAATCATTTTTTAACTCCTTTCTCAGCAACTTTTCTCAAGATCTTTGGGTTAAATATTACCTTTTTCAACAACTCCTAAAACGTGATTTGTCACTTAACAATCATAACTATCAGTGGATGAGAGGTATTTTTTAAATAATGTTAACTTCATTTATTCATTAAGTATTTTTTGTCCAACAATTATAATGCTCTTCTCATTAGTTGAAAGTTTTGGTTGTTGGGTGAGGAGATCCTGAAATGACTTCCTTTCTTTGCCTTCAAAGTTTTCACTTTTCTACAAACAATTATACAAATGATAGTAACTTTTATCTCTAAAAATGTTAAACCATAAATTTGACATGAAATAAAAATAATTCATGACACAGAGAAGAATGAAAAGGTCTAATTAACATGCTAAAATAAGTTATTATCACACTTTTTAAGCAAATAAGGAATAATAACGTTGGAATTTGACTGAAGCCAACCCTTGAAGCATGAACATATGTGAAGGTATGAGATATACACCTCTCAACACCAACAAAGTTACCATTTTACAAAAGGCAAAGTTACCATAAATTTTTCAATATGATAAAGAGATGCCAATATTCTCAACACATTACCATTGAAGAGTGAACTTGGATCTCAGACATGATTAAGAATCTCACACATTCTAAAGCTTTGACTTGCTTTGCTCAAAATGATAATGTGAGAAAAGTAAGGATATGGTGGATACATATGAGATCGTGATCAAGTTCAAAGTTTACATATTAATAACTCAATTGTAAAAGGTCAGTCATCTACAAATTAATCATGAATAAGCACACTAACATTAGTTGAATATCTTGAATAAGCAAAATCAAATTCAATACATAACAACTTAACTATTCACTTTAGTAGAGCTTAAGGAATACACTAGTGCAAATCGGAGATAAGAACACAGGTCATACGTCTCGGTTTTTAGAAAACCGAGGCATATGTAAATGCGGTGGCATTTTTGCAATTTTGATGAACTTATACGCCTCGATTACAGAAGAACTGAAGCATAAAAGCAAAATTAACTCGGTTAAAAGCAAAATCGAAGCCTAATGTTCCGGTAACTTTTTGAAATTGCCCTACTACCTCGGTCCTCTCACCAACCGAGGCATAAAGTGATACATGACGGCTTGAGCTGAATCCGGAGACGTCGTGAAATCCGGACTTGATTGAGTTGAAGAGCCAAGAAGCAGCGGAAGAAGCAGACGTAGTCAAGAACCCTAGTATTTGGAATCGAAGATGAACAGCGAGGAACAAACCAGAGATTCGAGGTTTGTTCGGTTGAAAAACCTAGGGTTTGATGCGGAAGCTGATTGAGCGATGGAGAAGTGATTTTAGTCGGTGAGAAAGGATCTAATCGGTGGAGAATAGTCGTGAAAAGGAGATGAATATGTGGTTCGGTGGATTGGGCAGACGTGAGGATCTCGAAGGTTTCGTTGATGAGGAGACTCGAAACGTGGTTTCGTTGACGAGAAGAAATGTGTCTGCGAGGGATACTGACGCAAGCCACGAGGACGCTTGTAATTGGTGAATGTAACGTGAGATGGAGGTTACGGAAGAGAGATAATCTGATAATGGAAAATGAGAGAATGGATGGTGTGAATAGAAGATGGCTAGAGGAGATCCTTTGGGATTCTCTAGCTTTGACTTTTAAGGTAGAATTGCTCTGGAGTGTTCTCAACAGAATAACAATTCGTTATGCTCAAAAAGTACCTTACAAGAGGTGGTGGCATGTCTATATATAGGACTAAAAGTCCCTCCTATCTAGCACATGCCTAACACCTTTTACACATGTTTTTAATAAAAGTAAAAGAAATACTACACTAAACTAACTAGCCTTGGTCCCCGCGTATCATCCCCTCCCCCTTGGAAAGGATTTGTCCTCAAATCTGATGGTGCTTTTGAAGACTTATTTTTGTTAGTCTCATAAGGGTTCCTCCTGGGTCAAATATCCATCTGCAATAAGCATCAAACATATCTCTAATTAGTTTTCTTTGACCCAATAAGATATATAAAAGAATATGTGTAGAAGAAGGTTTCCAAATTTTAAAATTTTTAAATTTAATATAACAAAGAAACCTTTCTTCATTTGAAATTTTATTTGTATCTTGAGTTATTGGTAACCATAACCCAAGTTGGAATTTTGCATGTGTTGAAAGTGATAACATTTTTAAAGATGGAGTGGTCAATTCTTTGAAAGAAAAGTGAAATTTGGAAAATTCAAATATAAATGGATAAGAGTGAGAGGATAGAAAACCTCCCCTTAAGAGTTTGACTTCTAATGTAGGAGGAGATGTTGTCTTTAGTTGCTTTGATTTCTTTTCTTCCATTTCTATCCTGTCAACTTCTTCCTTTTCTCTTCTAAGTGCTTCTTTTCTCTCTTTCTCTCTTCTTTCCTCTTCTTCTCTTCTTTCTCTTTCTTCCTCTTTTCTGCTCTTGTTTTCTTCTTCTCTTTTCTCTTGCTCTCTTCTTTTCTTCTCTCAATTCTATATTTACTTGTATCTTCCCATAGCCTCCTAAGTTTTTCTAGAAACTCACTTTCCCTACGGGAGAACCCACTTAAATTTTGAATGAATGACTCACCTTTTCTAATAAGCTCTCTCATAAATTCTAAGTTTCTTTCAATTTCTCGAGGCACAAACTTTCTTCTCATACAAGCTTTCAATTCATTCCAATCATTAATGGGATATTTTCTACCTATCTTAACATGATATTGCCTATCATCCCACCACTCTCTTGCATGCTTCTTAAAACTAGAAGTGTAAAGATTAAGAATATAAGATTCATCATCCCTAGAATAGAAGGATTCATATTTACTTTTTCTCACCATGAATGAATGCATGTCATTAATTTCCTTTTCCCAAGCTAGGTATGTTAATGCACCAATATCATCACCAAAGAATGGAATATTTTCACTAGCTTGTTTATACAAATCATCTTCAATCCTATCAAATTCATAAGATGAACAAGACTTCCTTCTAGCTTTATCATGTTCTCTTTTGATGCCTTTGTAACTAAGTTGCTTATCAAAATTAAAATTCCTAGCAGACCTATATGGATAACAAGACATCTTTGTTTTTAAAAGTTTTTCTAGTGTAAAAGATTTACAAGATTCACACTTAGACAAGTCTCAGGTAAGAGAGGTGAGTCATGAAGACTGCTTAAGTACCAAGTCTTGCCTTGCCAGAAATGTCTTAGGTTACTACTAGTTATCTTTTAAACAAAAATCACTTTTAAAATCAAAGAACACAACTCACAAACAATCACAACAATTAAACAGTAAAAGACGAGACTTTGCGGACTCTAATGTGACAAGGCTTAGAGTTTAATCCCTTTTAGCCTAAGTCACCCTAAACGTAAGACACTAAAAAAAATTAAACACCAACGAGAAAAGTTTTGCCAAGAGTTGAAAGAGCACCAAGGACTCTTCCAAGACACTTGGACTTTGAATGGCCTTTTACAATGAATTTAAGAAAACTAACACAAAAAGCCTATTACACATAGAAATGAAGAAAACAATTACAGAGAATGCAAACAACTGTCACGGTCTGGTACTGGTTCAGCTACAGTCCACTTTTGATGTCAAGTCGTTGTGCTAAAATTCGTACATTGATGTTACTGTTTCGGCAGCTTTGACCCCCTTTTCTGGCTTCGGGATTCCACTCTATGGATCTGATTCACCACTTCTTTTCTTGCTTCTGGATTCCACTCTATGGATCTGATTCACCACTTCTTTTCTCGCTTCTGGACAACGTTGGAGTCTCCTAGCTCTTGGTTTCAACTCTGCAATCACAAATGTACAAAACTGTTGTGAGTATTCACTTGGTTAAAACAGATTGCAAAAAGAAGATATAGGGCAGTAAGAACTTCCCTTTCTCTTGTCTGCACAAGCTTTCCAAGCTTTCCACTCAGAATATGCTGCTGTTCAATTAAACTCCTGCACAAACTGAATTCCAACCAAATCAACAATTAAACAATTTTAATCCTAACGATTGCAGGCCATACTAAACAATTTAAGCATATCAAAAACAGTTTGAGATAAAAGACTCCCTTTAGTTCAGATGGTTGCTACTGTCTTCACTGAAACAGCTCACAATTTGCAATATGCTACAGTACAATCAATATTGCTTTTCCCAAACTACACAGAAAATTCACACTAAATCAGCAGTTCATCCAGTCCATAATGAACAATTTTAAACCAAAGCAATGTAAACAATCAGAAGCAATTAAAGTAAATAACTCCCTTCAGTTCAACACTCCCACAAGAAGTGTTTCTGCCTCTGGTTTCTTCAGTAATATTCTGCTCACGTAAGGTTTCATTCACATCAGCTCTGCACACATAAATCCAACAAAATCCAGCAACAGAATCCAATGGACAGTGAACTATATTCAGACTGGAGGTAATTCAATGCATAAACTAACCACCTAATTACTGCAATCGCCAAGTCAGAACTGAAAGTTAGGTGCTTTAATCACTTTTTAAAACTAGAGGATGCATTGGCAATTAAAATAGTTTGATGCACAATTGATTATGACAAGAGCAGCCTTTGCAGCAAATCAATGAATTACACTGGGTAGAAACACTGGACCAAACTATTCAAGAACAATGTCCTAAACTAATTCAGAAATCAGTGGACCAATGTAATCAAATCAAGTGACAAAGAGTAATGTGAGGCAAATCAGAAATTGGTAGTTTTACAATAGTGTTGTTGCACTTCCAGAAATGCTCATAAAACAATCAGCACCTTATTTGCAATTCTTATGCATCTACCAAATTCCCATATGTATTATCAAATAAGATTCAGCATTCACATTCCAAACAATTAATATACCAATGATTTCAGTAAACAACTTAAAATCTAAAATGAATGGAACAGAATGCAATAATCAGATTCAATGCAAGAAAACTTCCTCTCTTGGTCCAATGGGTTATCTTAATCAATCTCACTTTCCTGCACAAGTAAACCGTCAGCACAAAGTTAAGTAAAACTGATTCTCTCATACAAATGTCAAGGAATTTAGGCCAAATTAGCCTTATTAAGCTCACAGCACCCAGATTTCTCTCTTAAAACATTTTAAGGCACTCAAATGAAATTTTCAGTCTAAGCCAGAGAATCCTGTGGATCACCACCACCTAGAATGCTACCATTCACACTTACCTTCTTTTAAATCCCAAAAGCAAAACCCAGAATGGAAACAGATTTTTCAATCAGGAAAATGGCTAGGCTAAAACAAAGTGATGGACAAACAGGACAACCACTCAAACAGCAGAGCAGACTCTAACCAAGGAAACTCTAGACCAGATGAAATAAGCAATTAAAAGCTTCAATTAAAGATTGGCAGAATAGATTTCACATGCATTGTAGACAAAACTAGATAACCAATAAAGACAAGCAAGAAACAAAGCTATCAACAAGGAAAGCACTCAAAATGAACCTAAGATCAGTTCTAGAGTAGATTTCAAAAGCAATAAAAAGATGAAGAACAAATTGCAGAACTTTTGTAAACAAATGTTCAAACTGATTCACTTTATCTCAGAATTGTAGTGCAACATCTAACATTGTTAATTTCAGCCTTATGCACTGTTTTACAATGAAATCAGTAGAATCAACTCCAATTACAAGTATTACTGCTTGGTTCAAATTCAAATAACAGATTTAGTGGTTGTTTTGTACAAGATTACAAGTATTGCTGATGTGATGCAGATTTTTGTGGATTAATCATCAACCACTTACAAATCTTAAGCCAGAACAGCTTTGACACAAAGGTGCAGTAACACAAGTTAAATCAAATTTAATTCTGCAGAAAAGAAATTAAAGCACTCAGACACAATGACTCTAGGATGTACTGATGTTAGAACTTAGTAATGATCTAATACTAAGCTGAATAGACACACAGTCAAGAACATTAAAACAGACTTCAAAGAAAAACCAGTTCGGTGTGGCTGGCCAAAAGAGAGACTGATGCTACTGTAAGCATCTTGCACCCAAGCTCAATGCAACATTTCATAGCTTAATTGGTGTGCATTGGCTATCCACAAGCAGATTCAACTTTTAGCTCACAGAATTTCAAAAGTGCAATACAATTATATGTAATGGACAACATCAAAAAGTCAAGACAACTTCAGAGAAATGAAATGACATTAAAAACTGCTGTTGAAGTCTGTCATCAAGCTCATTCAATTGAATGTCACTGCTTATGATGATGGACAGATCTTACTCAAAGCAAAAACTCAATTGAATCAGTTAAACTCAGATCTAATTGACAATTAAAAACAAAGCAACATGACATAGACAAAACAGAAATGGATTTAGAAAATAAAAGACTCAAACAAATTGGATTCACCGAATAAAATGATATAAGACTCAAAGCAGAGAACGACGCAACACACAATATAGAAATTGGAAACCTATTTGAATAACTCAAACAGATACACAAAATCACAATTGAACTGAAATCAACCAAGACAGTAAAAGAAATGATTAACAACGCGTAAGCTAAACAGATCAACACGATTTGAATTAGAGACTCGAGACAAAACAAAAACACGACTGAATCAAATGAAACAAAACTCAAAACAGAAACAATGAACGAAACAACAATGCGAAAATGAAAGAAGTTAAACGCACAGCGTTAAACCAGAACATGAATCAAGCAGAAATCTAATGAACATATCAGGACCAAAACACATGAATCAACACAAGACAGAGAAGGAATCATAATGAACAACACGAATAATTTGAAAGAACCAAACGCACATATTAAATCTCAAGAACAGAGAACAGATCGAGACAGAAAAAAAAAATTTGAGAATCGACGAAGAGTAACTCAGATCAGAGAGAAACGAGATACTTAGCTCAAGCGGACGCGCCTAACCTAGGCTCTGAATACCACTTGATACATGACGGCTTGAGCTGAATCCGGAGACGTTGTGAAATCCGGACTTGATTGAGTTGAAGAGCCAAGAAGCAGCGGAAGAAGCAGACGTAGTCAAGAACCCTAGTATTTGGAGTCGAAGATGAACAACGAGGAACAAACCAGAGATTTGAGGTTTGTTCGGTTGAAAAACCTAGGGTTTGATGCGGAAGCTGATTGAGCGATGGAGAAGTGATTTTAGTCGGTGAGAAAGGATCTAATCGGTGGAGAATGGTCGTGAAAAGGAGATGAATATGTGGTTCGGTGGATTGGGCAGACGTGAGGATCTCGAAGGTTTCGTTGATGAGGAGACTCGAAACGTGGTTTCGTTGACGAGAAGAAATGTGTCTGCGAGGGATACTGACGCAAGCCACGAGGACGCTTGTAATTGGTGAGTGTAACGTGAGATGGAGGTTACGGAAGAGAGATAATCTGATAATGGAAAATGAGAGAATGGATGGTGTGAATAGAAGATGGCTAGAGGAGATCCTTTGGGATTCTCTAGCTTTGACTTTTAAGGTAGAATTACTCTGGAGTGTTCTCAACAGAATAACAATTCATTATGCTCAAAAAGTACCTTACAAGAGGTGGTGGCATGTCTATATATAGGACTAAAAGTCCCTCCTATCTAGCACATGCCTAACACCTTTTACACATGTTTTTAATAAAAGTAAAAGAAATACTACACTAAACTAATTAGCCTTGGTCCCCGCGTATCATAAAGGTTCCAAAATCAAAAGGGGTAATTTACCCTAATTTCGACTTGGGTATCTCCATTCTTTTCTCTCCTCTACGAAATCCAGAAGCAACTTAAAGCTTCTTCACCGCGGCAGACGAGTGTGGCGAGTACGGCGAGTGCGGCGAGGCATGGCGAGGCATGGCGAGGTGGCGGCGAGGTCGCAGCAAGGTGGCGGCGAGGTCGCAACGAGGTCGCGGCGAGGTCGCAGCGAGGTTGCGGCATGGTCGTAGCGAGACTGCAGTGAGGCCGCGACGAGGTGGCGACGTGGTGGCGGCGAGGTTGCAGCGAGGGCATCCTGCAGCGGTGGTGTTTCTGAAAGGGTTCAAATTCCATCTTCTTTCTTCTCTCTTTCTTCACCACGACATACTCAATGTTGGCGGCAAGCGCGACGAGGCACGACGAGGTGGCGCGAGGTCGTGGCAAGGTCGCGGCGAGGACGTCCTGCAGCGGTGGCGTTTCTGTGAGAAGGAGGCATCAACCTTCAGGCGGTGCGACTGTTTGCCGGGGTTCGAACCGAGGTCCGAGAGGGAGTGGTTTCTTCGAGACGGGTCGGGTGGTTGCATGCAGAAGAGCAATGTGTCCATGTGTGGAAGCAGAGAGGGGTTTGTGGAGGTGGCACATGTGAAGGTTCCGGACACTTTGAAGGTGCATGTAGTGGCGATGATCGGAATGAGAGAGTGCAGAGAAGATGCTTGAATTGGGTATGCAGAAAAGATGCAGAGAAGGTGTGCAACTTACACGAGTGCGAAGAGAGCTCGGAGAGTGGATGCTCTTGAATTGGGTATGTTAATTTTCAAATCAGTTATCTGTTCTGGATTGCTCCTTATGAAATTGAATTGTGTATGTTAATTTTCAAATCAGTTATCTGTTCTGGATTGCTCCTTATGATCAATTACAAAAGAAGATGGAGCGGCTAGTTGATGATGTTTTTGAACCAAGTGTACAAAAGAAGAAAATGAATAAAAAAAAGAACCTACGGTCTCGGTTAACTTTGAACCAAGTCAAAATTCTGTCTTTTTATGCCTCGGTTCGAAAGCGAGGCAAATAGTCTATCACTTTTTGCCTCGCCTATATATGCCTCGGTTCAGAAACCGCTGCTTATGGGCCAAAAGAACCGGTGTCGTTTCCCCTTTCTGCACTAGTGATACAATCAAGAAATAAAAAGTATTATCTTTTTATTCAACTCTATTTATGAGAATTAGATATGTTAAAATAAGTTTTAATTTCTTTTTTTAAAATAAAATTTCCTACGGTTTGATACGCAGAATCGCAACTAAGCTTTTTTTATTTCTTATTTTAAATTAATTTTCGGCTGTTATTATATAAACCGCTCGTAAGTGTTAATATTTTGCAGCTTTCCTTTTCTTTTTTTCACAACTTCGAGTATTTATGTTTCCCTGCATAGTCTTCATTTTTCTTTCTTTCCTTCTTAGCTTCCCTTATCCCTAACCCTTCTTATTCAAATTTCTCAACACCTTTCACATTCTTTTGTCGATCTTTCTTCAGAACCGCTATCGTCAGTTATCACTTATTATTTTCCTCTGCCACTTATTTAGGTCAGGTAACTCTTTCTTAATCTCTTTGATGGAGGCACAAAAGGTGAAACCCTGCGCCGCACACGAAACAACCCGCAGCGACTTCTCTGGTGTAATCCGGCGTTGGCCTAGCCGCCAACGATGCCACCTCGCCGAAGACTGATGTTAGCAATGTTTCCCATCACAACCCACATAATCTTATTTTCAAATCTTATTATTGAATCTGATTATTGAATCATTAAAAGAAATGTTAAAGGTTAATTACTAATATTCCTGTGTTCTGATATAAGAAATGTTAAAGGTTATTGAATCTGCCACAACGCTATTTGCTGCTTATATTTTTAGTGAAGAAAAAATAGTAGAATTTATGCATTGTATGTTACTTTAGTGTCTACAGTTGGTCAAACAGTTGCAAGGTCAAGAAAAAAATTCTTTTGGAGATGATGCCTCAATAACACTAAAGAAAATATTTCAACGGGACTTTGGAACGTGGATGAAACTCCACTTACAACAGAGAATATTCTAGCCTTCACAATGCAAAAGATTGAGTGGGGTTGAAGGGTTGAAAATCCAAGATGATATGGCAGAGAAAGATGCTCCCTATGATGCTTCACCACTCTAGACAATGGAAGGAAACAAAGACAATGATCTATTACGGACAGTGAGAAGAAAAGGCTAATTGCAATGCACTAGTTGATTGAAAATGGGTTGGGGAAGGCAAAGAAAAAAGCATGCATTGGTAAAAGAGCAAAGATTTTTGTGGAGCATTTCATCAAGTATAGTGGCTGACATGTGACTCAACCATGAGAAAAACATATGTTGATTTGTAGAACTAATACAAACCTGATACCAATTTAAGTGAATACTTTTGTTAGTGCTTGATGTTTATAGAAAAAATGATTGTAACAATTAATTACGAGTCATTCTTCCTGCACCTCACTGCCTTCATCCTTCACCCCCAATTTTACCTTTTTACCCTTCATTTAATAAAAAGTCAAAATTTAATTAATGAATTAATGTTTCTTAACCACCAACCATTTTCGTAACTGCCAACAACTAAAATTTGTTTTGGGTATAAACCCTAAGGTGCAGCCGTCATCTTCGTTTTCACTGTAGCATAGCAAACATTGTTTGTTATTTTTTCACTCCTTTATTGTACTGAGTTGGTAGTTATCATTCCCTCCCTGGTAGTGCTGGGTGTGCTGGGAGTGGTAGTGCTGGGTGTGCTGGGAGATCTGGTGGTGGTGGGGCTGCTGTGACATTGTTCGGCGAGAGGAAGAAGAGAGGTACGTTTCGCGGAATCTCCTAACCGCACTTTGAGCTGTGGAAAGTAGTTATCGCATTTCGAAGTGCGTTTCATATTTTGTAGCCGCACTTTGAAGCGCGTTTGTTATTCTTTCTGCATGCTTTTTTTTTTCTTTATTTCTTTTTTTCTTTATTTCATGCTTTTTTTTCTTTCATGTTTTTTTATTATATTCCTGCATGCTTTTTTTTCTTTCATGTTTTTTTGTATTTTGGTATTATTTTTTATTTTAAATTTCTTGTTTTATGTTATGATTTTTTATTTTAAATTTCTTGTTCATGGATCATGCTTAGTCATTAGGCAATGTATTATTAGTCAAAGAATGAATTGGAAAAACCTCTTTAATAATATTTAGGTTAGTTGATTTTTATGTTGAAAAGATGAATATAAAAGTTAAGATCCCACTAGACTCAATAAAATTAAATACATAATAAAAAATATATTACGAAAATAATAATATGTTCAAAAATAAAAAATTCAACAAAATTTAACAAACAAATAAAATAATTCAAAATATATTAAAAGAAAACATTTTATTTAAATACTAACATAAAAAATTAAATTTATTATACTAAGCTAATAAAAATAAAACCTAATAAAATAAATATACTAACCTAATAATAAGAATTAAAAAAGCTTTCAAAAACCTAACGCAATTTGAAATCCGTAAGCTAATAAAAATAAAACCTAATAAAATAAATATACTAACCTAATAATAGAATTAAAAAACCTTTCAAAAACCTTACGCAATTTGAAATCTGGCAACAACTAACGCACTTCCATGTGCGGTTAATGTGGCCGCTTTCCGCAGATCGAAATGTTGTTTCTCTCCACCGCACTTCCAACTGCGGAAGTCTGTGACGAACGGCGTTTAAGCAGCGTGCGTTTAAGCAGCGTGCGGCGACGAACACGAACTGAATACCCTAACCAAGCACATGCATGTATGACAGGAAACAAAGCAGATGAACAAAGGGTACTAACTTGGATGGACGAACGTTGGCACAAGAGGGAGGGCGGTGGTAGAGGATACGGGGGAGAGAAGAATGACAGAGGAGGAGGGAGACAAAAAGAGGGAGGAGTGATTTTGAAAGGGTGTGCAGAGTTTGAGTTTGAGTTTGAGATGCGGCAAAGCTTCAGTCAACTTTTTAAAAATCCAAAATATTCTCTGACAAGGGTATGCTTGGAATTAAAATGTATTTTGAAGGTGCAGGACGAAGGCTGTGAAGTGCAGGGAGAATCACTCATTAATTACTCGTGGGTCATAGTTAGCTAGTTGCTTTTTGTAGAACCAATAAAAACCTCATACCGATTTTTTCACTTATAATTAATGTTTGAATCTATAAAATGTTTTGCTTGTAGTATATATAAATTTTTTATTCTCTTATAATTGATGTTTGAATCAAATTTTCTATAAAAATATTTAATTTTAGATTTAAATTATTTTATTGTGTATTTTATTATTATAGAATTTTTATGATAATTAAATCATTTCAATATATAAGAAAAACAAGTATTGGCGGTTTTGGAGAACCCCGACAACTACCAACAGTTTTGAAAATATCATGCAAGTACTGGCAATTTTGGAAAAATCCCCCGCAAGTAACGGCGATTTTGAAAAATCTCTTGCAAGTATCAGCGATTTTGAAAAAACCCTGCAAATATCAGCGATTTTAGAATACCGCAACAAGTATCGGTGGTTCTGAAAACCTCCCGTTAATTATTGTCGACGTTGTTTTTCTTAGCGATTTTCATAACTACGACTAACATATTTATCAGGGATTAAAACCGTTAGTAATGTGAAAAATAATTCCTAGTAAAGTTGGGCATTTTGTGTAATCCATCAACATCAATATTTTATTAGTATTTTTATCATTTTTTGTGTTTTTTATTAAAATTATTCATTACTTCTAATTATATAAGTTCACAATTTGGTCTTTTTAAGTACTAGGATATTGTTTAATAATATTTGACTAATTTAGATGTTTAATTTATTTGTTTTTCAAACTATATATGCTGATACTTTAATTTTCAACTACTATTTTATCATAATATTTTAAGAATTAAGTAAACATTTTGATTCCACTGTTAAAAAAATTGAGTAAATCCATTTTTATTGAACTGCAATAAATTTATTAAATAAATTATCTAAACAAAATATTTGTAAATGATCCGACCAACTAATTCAATAATTTGTGAAAATTTGAGTCAGGTTACAAAATTTCTAATTCACCAAAAAGCGAAATTGATTAAGCTGACTAGTTTTTAGCTCATTTGTGGTGAGTCGATCCGTGAACCGGAGCTTACTTTGACACCTCTAATAGAAATTTCAAAAGTTTATATGTACACATTTATAAAAAAATAGTATAATATTTATCTCATTATTTTTATATTATATTATATTATTATTTATACTTTTACTTACTTAAATATAAAAAAGTCTTCCATATTGAACTTTATTTAATATTCAAATATAAGTTCATCATCAAACAAATCCAAATTTTAATAAAAATTTAGTTACTCTCCACTTCCATCTCAATAAGTTTAATAATATTTCTTTTTTATGATTAACCAATTTATAAGTTTTTGATTTATTACCAAATTTAATAAAGCAATTGTTTTCTTTTTCAAATTTAATTTTTTAATTTTGTATCACCTATAATCATCGGTAGATTTTTTTTTCTTGTATCAGAAACCAGTTAATATTATCAACCTCTTAAAATCTTCTTTATAGAAAAAAAAATAGAATGATTTTTTTCATAAATTAAAATTATCTTATTCATAATTTAAAAAATTATATTAAAAAATTCTACAAATTGCCTTATAAATAAATTGTTTCATTTCTATTTCTTTTCTTCAAGATATATATATGTTTAGGACAGCAAAGACTATATATTAAGTTAACATGATGAAGATAGTAATATGAGTAGTTTAATCACAAAGATAACTGTAAGAACATAATCTAGGTAGCAATATTGATAGTAACGTTTAATAAAACACAATGTAAGTATTGGAACATTCCGTTTTCATTGAACAAGTGAGGAACAAAATATATAGTTTAAAAGAATTAAGATATAAGTAATAAAGGCAAAGTAGGAATGTATATAGTTGCTTGACAATTATGCTATAATATATTAACTGGGTGCGAAAAAATTACTATAGCTTAATGTAGTGAACTAAGCTCAGCTAATATAATTGTGTGTTGCATCTACTAGTAATATATATATATATATATATATATATATATATATATATATATATATATATATATATATATATATATATATATATATAATCTCTCACATGTTTTTTGATATATTATTCTTATGTTTACCTGAATAATCAAACGTTATTTTTTACCTAGACCTCTATTTTAAGTGGACTTTGATTTGAAATTGTGATAATTTTGTTGTAAAAGGACGAGAGAATCACGAACAAATTTGCTTTTTGTAGATAAAGCGCAGACTCCTTCCTGTTGGTATATTTGATTATTATGTGTGTAAAGAGTTCTGGTAGAGACATTTGTTTGTGTCTATGTTTCAACTGTTAGTTTAGGATGACGACAATTTCTCGATCAGAAGTTCGGAAACAAATTCATCTGGTAGTAGAATATTTTCTGCTTTGATATCTTCCAACAACTTGTGGTACTCATTGATTTGAGTTGTTTTTATGTCCTTGTCTTCAATCATCTCCAACCGATAGTAGTTTCCTATGACGAATCTTTGTCTGACCACGACAGTGTATTTGAGAATTAAGGAGTCCCAAATGTCCTTTGCTTCCTTGTAGGAAGCATACCTTATTCACGTAAGTTCACTCTTCAACTAGTTTTGAGTTTGAAGGAATAGTGGAGTCGGGCTTTGGAGATGAAAGAGCAGCAACAACTCCATACATGTCTAAAAGGGTAGACACACGTTCTTGCCAACATCGTAAGTTCTGTCTAGAGAAAACCTCGATTTTTGATACGTCCATAAGTGATTTTGCGAAGACTGTTTGGGTTCTGGAAGCAATGGTTTGGCTCTCCGAAGGCATGTTGTTGATGTCAGTCATAAGTCCTTAAGATTGTTGTAAAGGGCTGACAGAATCACGAACAAAATTTCCTGAGTGTGTAAAGTCACTGTCCTTAAGAACTTATTCGCGGTGTTGTGCAAGTCTCCCAAGATACAACAAGAACTTCCGAGAATATTTCTGAGGATCTCAAAACTAGCAAGAATATCTATAAAAAGTATAAAAATAATCCAAAATAATTTTAGAAGAAGAAAAGAGCTAAAGAATAAACTTCAGAAGATAAAAGAATGAGAAACTGAATTTTGTACGTTTTAGAATGAAGAAATAGCTTTCTGTTTATAGAGCTAAAGATTTTTAAGGTTCGAATTAATTCACATTGAAAATTTGAACGTTGGTATGTTTAATACCGTTTGCCAAATTAAAGCACTAACGTTGCAATATAATTCAATCTCATAATTAATGCTTTTTTAACTTTTGCAATAATATAATATTAATATATTATAACAAATTTATCGTTAATATAAAACTTCTTTTTCATTCTTATTCATAAATCAACTAATTTATCCGGAGATTAGAAATTGTACCTTAATAAGATAAAAAGCCTTCATTTTTTTTTATAATAAAGTCATTATTTAATCTTTTATTAGGCAATGCTGAGTGCAAACCACTTTATAATATTTGTTTTATTTAAAACACATTAGGTTGAAAATTGCATAAAACTATATGTACATAGTTGTAGTTTTATCAAATTTTTAATTAAAACCATGTGACTTAAGTTGTTTTATAGTGTTGAAATAAAATATTTTGATTGAAATGATTAGCATATTTTTAATATTACGTTTTAATTAAAATTAGAATTTTGAATTCATAATATATACTATCTATACACTACAGGAAATGTGCTGATTACCGAAGGCATATTATCGACGGCCTTTCAGTCCTTCGGTAAGGGTCATTTACCGAAGGCTTTCCCGACGGCTCTCATTAAGTTATTTACCGAGGGTCATGAGCTGGTGACAAAACATACCGAGGGTCTTTGGCCTTCGGTAATGTCCACAATAGTTTAAGTTCTCGAATTCGATATTCGTTCCTATATACTCAGAATTTCCCCAATTTCCCTCCCCTTTCCTCGTCTCCAGCTCCCCTTCCCTTTCCTTCCCCATTGTGCTCGTGCCGTGAATTAACGGTGTTGTTGTCGTCTCCACAATCTTGTGGTGCTCTCGTCTCCATTGCTTGGTTGGTTCATTGACGGCGGTTTGGGGGTTGGGTGCTAGGTTTGGTGACGCTGCCTTGTGGGTTGTGGTGGTTGGTCGTTTGTGGCGATTTGGGGGTTCTGTAGCAGTGCTGTGGCGGTGTGGCGACAGTGCTGTGACAGTGTGGCGACGGTGCTGTGGTGGCGTGACGACGGTGCTGTGGCGGCGTGACCAGGGCTTCCACTGTCGCAAGGCGAGGCCAATGTAGGGGGTCTGTGACGAGGTAAGAGGTGTGCTCTGAACTTGTGAATGAACTGTGTGAATGAACTGTGTGCAAATGTATAATGAAAACCCCTAATTCACTTCCATTCCAAATGAAAGACGTGTGCTCTGCATCAAATCAGAACATCTGAACCAAGCAGGGAAAATGAAACTTAGTTTTAGTTCAACAAAATGTGTTTTTTTTCCTTAATCTTTTTTGTTTTCATTGATAAATAGAAAAGGGTAACTTCATTTTCTCTGTGATTCAAAACTAAGTATATTTTCTTGTAATATATATGAGATAGAATTTAACACATGTAATCTAGTTTCTTAGGGGATAAGGAAGTTGTTCTGGTTTGGTAGGTGATGTCAATGTAAGGTTGATCCAAAATTACAGTGCTGAATTATTCTCTCCTAAAAACGAAAGAATGAGTGTAGAGTTGTGAGTTGATGTACTGGCATGGATCCTTGAGAGAAAGCTTCACGATTTAAGCATCACAATCTACATTGACCTGATTTTGGGATTTCTTAATTAATTGGTTGGAATGAAAAGTTAATTTGCTATCCATTTGGTTGTTATGTTTGTTGATGAGTTATGTTCCTTGTTAGGAGAGAGTAATATAAGTTCATAAAACTGTGTTTGAGGAGGTTGACCTACTTTTAGGGGTTGAGCTTTCTCCTTTGATACTTCAGCCAAAGGAGCTGCAATAGTTTCCACTTTCTTCAGATCATCACTTGAAGTTTTCTTTAGCTTTGCTTCTATATTTGCAAGTCTTCTATTTCTACGTTCATCATCTTTGTACCTGTCATCAACAACTTCAATCTGTATAGGACTTCTGATATGGCCACCATTCCTTGAATACTTTTGAGCATATCTAGGACTTCTGCTTTCATCATATAAATATCTCAAATTCTTGTCATCACTTTTTGGATAAGGACCGGGACTTGAATTTGGAGTTCTGAACTCTAAACGAAATGAACTACTTCTCTTACTTGCATTAGGCTCCTTCTCACTCTAAAAAACACACCAAAAAGAACTCATTTTCAGTCATTTTTTGTGTTGCTAAAGTCATGATAATATCACGTGGAAGAGTGCACAAAAGTTACCAATCTAATCCTAGAAAGATTGCTGCTACTTTCTCCAGTGTATCTTCTTTCCACATACACATACTTGATGAATTCTCGGAGTTTCTGTATATTACTGGAAGCAAATACTTTATGAGGATATCTATCATAGTTAAACACTTATTGGATCTTATAAATGTATTGATGTAGAAGGATAAAAGTGCCCTGAACTATTTATGGTACTACACACATTCTCAATGGTGCATCATGTCCATTGCTACCAAGCAATGAATTCTTAATCTTCAGCTAATCCAGAGTTTCAACATACTTTTGAACTCTTCTTAACTTCAAAATTAACTTCAACATACTTGTTCCTTCACTCAACTTCATCACTGCTTCTCCTTTCTGAACTATACAGCTGCTGCACCGTGAGTGCTTTTCCCATGTGTTTTCCCTTGCAAAATTCTAATGTCCGTGAGCTTTGCCAACCATGAGTGGTGGCTGGACTTTCCTTCCATGTGCATCCACTTCTTCCAACAAGAATAAGACTGTGCACACCCTCTTTTCCTGCTTCCCATCAACACCGTTCTCTCCATGGTCCATCACTCCCCGTCTTGGTTGCTACTGCTAGACAGGAATCTCCTTCTCAGCTGCTGGATTTTGTGATGAAGCTGGATGTGTTTTTCTTCCTTAAATGCCAACAAAACCGTGAATGGTGCTGCTGTATGCATGAAGACCGTGAATGCTTCTTCAAAGGAGATTGGAACTTCCAGCAAAAAAAATCAATCCCGTGAGCTCCTAAGTAGAAAAGCACATAAAAAATTCTGCACCAAGGTAAAAACCGTGAGGTGGCTGGATGTATCTTTAAGTGTTGTGCAACTCTCCAATTTAATAGTTGTTTCCTCCTCCATTCAAGAATCACGTTCCAAGCTGAAGGTGTGGTGGCTTCTCCAAGCTGCTGTCCGTTTATTTCTTTTCAATTTTAAAGTGCAAAACTATGTGGGATGGAAGAGCAATCAAGAGAAATCTACACACCCTTTTTAAGCCAAGTGGGACGTGAAGTTTAATAATTCAGCACTTCATTTGGAATTCCTCCATGTGGCCGTGAAGTGTTGCCAACCATGAGTGGTCCCCCTCCTTTTATGTTGTCTCCTCTTTTTGGAAATGCTAAAAGGAATGAAGGAGCCGTAACTCTTCAACAAATTCAGATTTTCAACCAAGTGGTGGCCCCTTCTCCATGTGTTTTATTCTTAAAGAAAGAATATTCCTTTGTGTGTGTCGTGAGTTTGCTTCATTCAAGTGGCCTTCCTCCATAATAAAAATCACAATTGTTATTCTTCAATAAATTCTGTCAACAAAACCGTGAGGTGTAGGTGGTCCCCTCCTTTAATTCTTTTGTTGACATGTATAGCTGAATTAAAAGTGAAAAAGGTACACCAACCAAGTAGCTTTTGTATTGGATGCAACACATATCAATCACCTAGAATATATAAATATATATATATGCATCACATTCTGCAGCAGCCCAACGCCCTGTTTTTTTTTTTTCGCCCTTCGGAAATTACCGAAGGCTTTTGCCCTTCGGTAACTACCGAAGGCTTTTGGCCCTCGGTAATTACCGAAGGGCGAAAGCCTTCGGTAAATGTTAGCGACAAGGGATTTACCAAGGGCTCTTTGACCGTCGATAAGCCTTCGGTAATTACCTTTTACCGACGGTTTTGGGCTGTTTCCGAGGGCTTTTGGCCTTCGATAATGCCCTTCTTTTTGGTAGTGATATTATTATATAAAGAAATTTTCTTTTTCAGTTTAGACATTTTATTTTAAATTTTACCCTTTAAGTATTTTTTAAATCAAAATAATATTTTTACCAATTTCATTCTTTTAAGTGACTTTTTTTAAATTTAATCGATTTTTCAGTTTAATATTTTTTTCTTTGAAATTTAACTATTATTTTAAATTAAAAGAAATATTTCTAACAAAAAAATTATATGGAAAAAGATAAAAACTACCTACAATAAAATTATAAATATTAATTAAATTGATTTTTATAATTATAATAAAATATTAAAATGATTTATTTTTCAACACACATGATGTGTTTTTACTAATTTATATAATGAAAACATTAAAAGTCAATATTGTTAGAAAAATTATTTTAAAATGTTTAATTATATTATTTATAAATTTTTAATTAGATAATTTGTATGAATATTTTAAATTTATTAAAAATATAAATTTATTTATAATTCATTTTAAATTTTTTTTAAAATTATTAGGTAGTTTTGACTATTATTATTTTCTTGTTTTAATTTTTAAGTTTATTAGATTATTTTTTTGATTTTATAATTTAATTATAAATGTTTGGTTTTTTCTATTAGTTTTTCATTTTGTTAAAATTTTGTTATAGAACAAATTATATGACTTTTTAAAAATTATTTAAAAAAAAATTGGAATTGATATCAAAATTTTGAATGAGTTTTTTAGGTACTTTTATGTATTATTATTTTGGTGTTTATTTTTAAGTTTACTAGATAATTTATAATTGTTTAAATTTATAGATATTAAATTTATGGTATTATTTTTTGATTTTGTTTTTTGAATAATGAAAGTTTTAAATAAATATTAAATATTTAGAAATTAAAAGAGAGTAATGAAGAAGAATAAAATCCAAGACAGTAGTAAGACGAGTAAGAAATCTGAAACTGAAACTGGTTAAGAATCTTTGATCATATTTTTTTTTGGTTTTTTACAAATTAAAACAAATTAAAAACGATTTTAATTAGAGGTGAAATAGACATTTAATTAAATTTTGGAAATGAATGATGAAATCTTTTGGAGGTATATGATGAAGCTCGAGAGTTACTCCCTCCATCATCACGTACTGCTCCCTACACCTGTCCATTCTTCTTTTACCCTTCAGTAATATTTAAACGAATGTGAATATGCGTTGGATTCTTAAACGGATGTCAACATTTATGCACGAATATCGAGATCCGTTGAAGGACAAACAGATGTCGATATCTGATCCGTTTAAAAATATATATTCCAAAGCTTGTTCCTCCACCTCTCCTAATTGCCAAAAAAAGGTCTTCTCCCATGACTTTCGTATTAAGGATTTAGCCATTTGCATTAACCAGTTTTGCATCAAGAACATTATCAGTTCCAAGACCATACTTTCTCATCATGGATCCATATGCACCTCCTGTGATGTGCCCTCCAACACCCAGGCTTGTGCAAAGGCCTACAAGGAAACCATGAACTGAACTTTTCTCATATATTCTGTAATATACTTCTCCAATAGTGGCACCAGCTTGAATCCAAACACTGTTGTCTTTTATATCAACATCAATGGAGTGAAGCTTGGACAGATCAAGAATCATGAAAGGGGACTCGACTTCAGAAACATACGAGAGTCCTTCATAGTCATGGCCACCACTACGAACTCTCATATGAATACCAAGTTTCTTTGAGCAAGTCATTGCCACTTGGACATGTGAATCAGTCAAAGGTGTGAATATAAACTCTGGTTTTGACGCTGATGGCACCAAATACCTTAAGTTCTGTGCAGAGGATTCAAGGATGTTGGAAAATGAAACATTTTTTAGAGTGTAAATTAAGGCATAAAACGAAGCTACTTTGTTTGAATAGAAGCTAAGACATTGGTCAAAGTTTTCATCATATGAAACTAAAGCTACTAATGAAAGGGGTGTAGGGAGATTTAGAGTCTTAAAAAAGGTAAATAAAATTAAATGGTAAAAGTTAAATTAACATAGGGTATTTTTGAAATTAAAAAAATAGGGTTAAATATTTTTTTAGTCCCTAAACTATTACGCGATTTTGGGTTTAGTCCCTACTTGAAAGTTTTGTTCCTTTTAGTCCTCTTAGTTTTGAAACTCTTAACTTTAGTCCTTAAAATTGAACAACGTTAAATTTTCTTTGATGTGGCAAATGGCGAGCCATGTGTTATGCCACCTTCCTTCGTTATTGTGTGCCATGTTTCTTTTCTTCTTCTTTTTATCCTCATGCGACTCTATAGTCTCCTCCACCTTCACCTCCTTCATCTCCATCCCCAGCTCCGCTCCTCCGCTCCTCTACCGGCAACACCTTCTCTGCATATGTTGTTGGAAGAAGAAGAAGAGAAGACGCGAGTAGAAAGACAAAAAGGTTCCCAAGTAGCGAGTAGAAAAAGAAAACAAAAGTAAAGAAAACCTAAAACCTACCTTTGAGCTCGCAATAGCACTGACCTGATCTAGTTCTTTCAAAGTTATTCATCTATTTAAATTGTCGCCACCTAGATGCAGCTCCCAGCTTGGTTTATGTTTCTCTTTTTATTCAGAACTCCATACCAGATTGTTGTTTTTCCTTTGTCAGATACACTTGATGAGCCAGCACTACTAGTGTCCCAGGAAAGTCAAAGAAATCCAATTTTTGAAATCTTCAAGATTCTAGTAAGCATATTAACAAAAGTCGAGACAAATTCTATGGAGTTTCAGTCATGGATGCATTTAAAAAGGATACGCAATTCAAAACCTAAACAAAATTCTAAACTCAAGATTCAATCAGAATATCATAACAATTTCAAGAAGCTTAGAACAAAAACTGTGGGGTTGAGAACAAAATGCGAGTGGACTCGTCCTGGAAAAATGAATGATGTATATGAATGTGAGATAAGAAATGTTATTGGGACGATCGAGCAAGGAAGAGAAGAGAAGAGAAGATATTGTCCGAACTCAAAATCCTAACTACCATCGCTCAGGGATGGCAAAAAAATTCGCACTCGCGGATATCTACGGGTAAAACCCACGACGGATAGTTACTATCCGCGGATATTTATTACCCGTGGGTAATAGGTAGCAGATATTTTAATATCCGCTTCTAAACGGGTCGGATGCGGGTATTATACTATCCAACCCGCGAATACCCGTTACCCGAAAAAAAATAATAAAAATTTAATTAATATTTTTTAAAATTAAATTTTTTTTAGCACTCTTAAAAAGGGGAAATTTTAATAACAATGACTTAGGATTCCTTTCAATTACCTTTTTTTTTAAAAGAAGAAAAGAAAAAAAGGGGTTGCATTAGTTTTGAGGTAACCCTAATAGAGATATCAAACATATACATAGAATCCCATTAGAAAATTCTCTCTTAATGGAGGACTCTTTTGTTCTTCCTTCTAGTTCAGCTCGCGCAGGGAGTAGACTCCATTCCCTCTTCCTCTCTCTCTCTTGGTTCTGATTGGGGTTTTGTTTCGATTTGGGATTTGAAATTAAGGTTTTATTTGTTTTCTAATTTTGGGAGTTCCTTTTGTGCGTTTTGATTCGCGTTTTGGGAGTTCGTTTCTTAATTTCTTCCCTGTAGATTGGTGACACAATTTTGGGGTTATGATTCGAAAGAGTGTTTTGAGTTTCTTTTGGATTTTAGTTCATTGATGTAGATTGGATTTTTGAAGACCCTGGTGGTTATCGCGGTTTGGAGATTTCTGTGATTGCGTTCGTTTTCAGAATTTGAATTTAGGGTTCCTGTTTGCGTTCTCTTGGAAATTCTTTATCATACATTGATAGATATTTGTGGATTAATCTTGTGACTAAATTGAGACTTCATTACTGGGTGTTTCTTCCTCATATCTTTTTTTTTTAAAAGTTGTTCAGTATTTGTTTTCTTTAACTTGTTTAAAAATTATATTGTGTCTTTTTAATATGTAACAAATATATTAAAATTTTCTCTTTAACTTGTAATTTAATTTAAACCTTATTTAAAAATTCACAAAATATATTTTTTAAATATTTGTGGGTTGAAAACGGGTATCCAACGGATATCCGCGGGTTGAAAAAAATCCAAGGATTTTTTTTATGCGGATATCCAACGGGTAGCGGGTACGATTTTTACATGCGGGTCGGGTTGCGGGTAGACACTATCTGTGCCCGACCCGACCCGTTGCCATCCCTACCACCACTCGGTGTCAATCATGCACCGCTCGGTCTCGATCATGCACTGCTCGGTCTCGGTCATGCCTCCACTCGGTTGCCAGGACTCAATCCACTCACCGCTTCACCGACCGCTCGGTCTCGGTCATGCCTCACTGGAAATCATCCTAATAATAAAAGCTTCATTCAGGATGAACAACTCAATGCAATTGAAGTTTTGAAAATCAACAACACAACAGGTAGTCTCACTGAACCGAACCTAGACCCTCTTCCACAAACCCCTAATAAACAAATCTCAAAGAAGAAAAATAGTGGCACCAAGAGACCCCTAACTGTTGAAGTTGCTGGTGCAGTTTTCGGTGTCGTTTTCCTCTCCCTTATCACCATTTTGTTCCTCATCAAACGCAGAAAGAACGTCTCTATCAACAGGACCTACCGAGAAACCTCCAATCTCACCTCCAATGGAAGTTTCGTTCACCGTCTCATCGAACAGGTTTCTTCCTTCTCCTCCCCTTTTTCCTCGCTTTATTCCCTCACCGTTTCTTGATCTATTAATTGCGTCAGTTGGTTGTGATTACGAATGTAGCACTCCATTGATTACTGGCTCTATGCGGATCTCATCGCAAGCACCCCAATCTCGAAGAGGCTCTTGAACAGTGTCATCAGGATTCACCAGGAGGAGGCAATCACTTTTCCACAATTAAAAATAAAATAAATTAAAAACCCTAATATGATTTTAGAAACCAAAACGTCATGGCACAGTAACTTGCATCAAACGTGGCTCGCCGTTTGCCACATAAAAAAAAATTAACGTCATTCAATTTTAAGAACAAAACATAAGAGTGTCAAAACTAAGAGGACTAAAAGGAAAAAAACTTTCGAATAGGGACTAAACCCAAAATCGCGTGATAGTTTAGGGACTAAAAACATATTTAACCCAAAAGAATAATAAAAAGGTGTAGGGAACACTTGGGATGATGGAGGGAGCAAATCTCGATGAAACTCCCTTCTCTTTCTTGTACGTGGGCCTCGTATAAAGCCCATTATCTAGAACTTGATGTAAATTGATCAAAATGAAATATGTAAGTTGCTTCTTCTTGCAGCTCCTTTCCTTACTTCCTATACCACCATTGACTTGATGAAATTATAATTGTACCCTCTTCATTTCTTTTGCCCAGCTTGTGTCTAGTCTCTACACACCTCCTTATATCGGTGACAACACACCTCTTCACTTCCATTGTCACTATCAGATCCACAACATGGAAATGAATGAGAAGAAAAAACGTGGAAGAAAAAGGAAAAGAAGAAAAATTGAGAGGTGGGAGAAGAAATGTAGGGTCGGAGATGAAGGAAGAAATATCTTCCAAAAAACTTATTTTTTCCACTAGTGTAGTCAAGGGAAACGACAACGGTTATTTTTTCTCATAGGCAGCGGTTCCAGAACCGAGGAATATTTAGGCGAGGTAAAAAAGAGTATACTTTTTGCCTCGGTTCTGAACCGAGTCATAAAAGTGTAGGATTTTGCCTCGGATCAAACATAACCGAGGTAGTAGGGTCTTTTTTCTAATTTTTTCTCTTACAGAACCTCACAAGATTATGATTACTTATTTGCTTCAATGGTCTTAATATTAGCCAGTCTAGGAGAAGGTTTCCTACCCTAGGATCATAACTTAACTTTACTGAAACCCATTCCTTATAAAGTTTTTCTACACCTGCAATATCATCCACTTTAACCAGAGAAGAAATAACAGCATGGTATCCCAAGTTTGGTGTATTTTTTGGAAAAACTGAAACCCTTTACCCCTTATTATGTCAAATAAAGATTCTGCCTTTTCCTTTGATCTGGAATGCACATATACATTCAAAAGGGCACCGTAAGTTCTCTTATTTTTTAACTGCTCTTCCAGACTCAAAAAATACTTTTGCACTAGGAAACCCACGAACTTTTGCGATTACATCTAACTGAATTGCTGCATCACTCTTAGAAACTCAAACAGATTTGGTCTATTGTTTATCCAATCATATACCTACACATTTGTTCGTTGATTTCAATGTGAATAGAAGATTAAAATCGAGAGATTTAAAATCATATAAATGGAAAACATAATGAATAGAAGATTAAAATCGAGAGATTTAAAGTAAATCCTAATAAGAGATAAGGAGTTTGGAAATCAAGATTACCACTGCGGAATGCCTTGAAGCTTTGATTTTTACGTCTAAGGGTGTTGGACCTATTTCCTTAGGGAAAGATCTCATATATTCATCCTGGTTCAAAATCTCACAGCCACAGCTTCCAGGGAGCCACAAAGGGTCAAAGTTATTTACTTCTTCTCTCAATCGCATATTCTCAGCCCTCACTTGTTGCTCGTCAAAGGACATTTCTCCAATGAGGCCTCCACAATTAGGGCAAGAAGCATGACTTACTTTGATGGGCAGCGGGGGCGACGACGGCAGCGGGGGTGACGACGGCAACGGGGCGACGATGGCAGAGGGGGCGACGATGGCGACAAATGTAGGGACGAAGGCGGCACCCAAAAAGGGAACAAATCGTAGCGGACTGGCAACGACGAAGGAGGCACCCACAAAGTGAAGGAATCGGGGCTACGACGGTAGTGGAGGCAGCGCTTTGGGAGAACAACGATGCACATTGTAGGGAAAACGGGGAAGAAGTTCAGGCGTACAAGATGAAGAGGAAGAGGCCGCGAAAAAGGAGAAAAACGCAGGCTGGCTAGAGAGAAAATGGAGGTTTAGGCGAGGAAGAAGGAAGATGTAGAGTCTAAGGTAACTTGTTTCGAAATTATAAATGAGGATACTATTTCGGTTATTCACTTAACCGATGCCAATCTCCAAACATAATGCTTCGGTTCTACCAATTACCCGAGGCAATAGGACCTTTTCAAAAAGATGTCAGCCTTTGTAGTGTTTTGTGCAGAGATATAGGCATCGGGTCTGCAATTAACCGAGGCAATATCTCCCTTCCGCCTCGCATGCTTCTGAACCGAGGTATATAGCTTTGTACACTTCGGCTATTGCATAACCAAAGCGTATACGGCGTGTTAGAATCCAATTTTTTTACTAGTGTACATACTTTAGATACAGTTACGTGTTAAAGTGTTATTTGTTTATTTTAAAGTGGAAAGTTGGAATAACATATTTTCACTCTTACATGTGGAAAATTGAAAATGCGTTGTTTAATTTTCTACTTAAAAAATAAAAATGAACTAATGACACTTTGATATAAAGTATGTTAAAAAATTTATGTCAAAATATTAATTTTTTATAATACGTTTTAAATTATACAATTTAGAATATACATTTTTCTTATATAAAAATGTATTTTTAATTGTAAAAATACCTTTCAAATTGTATTATTGAGAATAAATTCTTTTAAAATTTAGATTGTGTAATTAAAAAATATTTTTGAATTCAAAAATATATTCTGAACACACATTTTGAATTATTTTTTGAATACATTTTTTGAATACATTATGAAATGTATTATTTGTAACATTCTAAAAATACAGCATAAAACCATATCTAGAATATCCACATATTAACAATATTACAGTTCAGTTATGAGGTTAAGAAGTACAGTATTGGCCGAACGGCCTTATCAAAATACTACAGAATTTAAACTTTACAGATCTACAGTCTAAATCGAACGACTTTCAAAACTAAGCTGATACCGATCAGTACTACAAAATAAAACTCAATCTAACGACCGAACAGTCCTAGGGTTCCGCTTTCACTTCCACTTCTACCAAAGCCTCTTCCAGCCGCTCTTCTCCTTCTGTTCACATCCACAGTGTAACATCCCAATTATTATAGCATTAAACTATAATAGAGTTCTTACATCATTGATACAATAGAACAGTTGATAGAAGGAGGAATAATAGTTTTCCTCATTATTATACAATCCCTTACTCACATTTCAAACCAAATACAATTCACGCTTAAAATAGAGACTAAAAATACAAGTCTCATTCTTATAACTAAGCTTCCGTCGATCCTCCGTCTAAAGCTTGCTCCACCGGCATATCACCAACTTCTGCTCCCATCCACCGGATGATCATCGCCGGACAAAATACATAACATAAAATAACAACCACACAACAGACAAAGCAAGGGTGAGCTAATGCAACATAAAATGTTATAGACAATTAAATTAATAACCAAATTTCCAATTTACAAGTTAAATTACTCAATAATACAATAAACATACCATAATCATCGTAGACTCACTCATCCGAATAATCGTATGAATATTGAACTCTTAGCTAGTTCTACACTTACAGTGGTACTTTACTCAGCTATATCCTTCCTACTCTGTCCCCCAAACTGGATCTTCGGATATGGATGCACTTATTCGCTAGCTCAAGTATTTTATCCTACTCTGTCCCCCAAACTGGATCTTCGGATATGAATACAACCACTGAAGCTACACCCTTCCTACTCTGTCCCCCAAACTGGATCTTCGGATATGGGTGCACTTACTTGCTAGCTCAAGTATTCTATCCTACTCTGTCCCCCAAACTGGATCTTCGGATATGAATACAACCACTGAAGCTACACCCTTCCTACTCTGTCCACCCCAAACTGTGGATCTTCGGTAAGGATTTCCCACTCTCCACCACATAGCTTTCTCTCTAAGTGAGATCGAAACTATTGAGAGCATAAGAATGAACCCCTAAATCGGAGTTCCTATATTCATACGTACAGTACTTGACACAAAAACAACAATGAGCTCCTCCTTGGAACTCTATTCCACACTTTCCATTCATAAATACACATGTCAACATATTATCGTCTTTAGTCATATCTCAAGAAAATAACTCTTACCTACTCAGACATTTCACATCCTCACAGAAACATCACTTAACACATAACTCTTTATGGTCTATTAATTCGAACCCTTAAGTAGTTCAAACAGCTTGGATACCCTTACCAATGGCTCCGGAAGGGTCAAAAACCCCCATATCGACCTAAAGAACGTCCAAAACGGACATCCAGAACTCCCAAAACGTCAAAAACACTAAATTTGTCACGCATAACTCGCTCCAGCGAGTTGACTCATTCGCTCAAGCAAATTTACTATTCCAAAATCACGAAAATTCACTTTCCGTGCTGTACCAACTATTCCTTTCATCATACAGACTTTCTAGACGTCCAAAAACTCATCTCCTATCAATAACCCATATTCATCCAAATCTTATAAACATCTAAACTAAACGTATAAATAAAAGGCAGCGGATAAATAGTATAATCCAAAATTTCCTATCAAAAACCTAGTCTCTTTTTAAATCCATAAACAGATTCAAAATCTTCGATCTATACGTATACCTAAAGAAAAACTTCCACCGATTCAAAATACTTAATACGAACAAGATCTCTTCAAACTTATCAAAACAGAAGCATATCCCAATTCCAAACCGTACATCAATTCAAAAGATACAACAGAAGCAGAATTTCATTCTAAAATCATAAAGAGAATCAAAATCCTAAACATATACCAAATTTAAAATCATACAGAAACAAAAAGACTCAAGGTTAGCTCCCCTTACAGTTTTCTCCTTAGCTAGCCTTTCGAAAACACTTTGCGAACGTTCCCCCGACTCGAATCACAGCTCTAAAGTTCCTCTGCTCCAAAACCTTCGTACTCTAGCCTCCGGTTCAACTTAGGAATCATTCCAGCCCTTGGGACGTTCTTAAATAGCCAAAAATTTGGCTAAAAACGCGTTTCAATAGTAAAACGTGTTTAAACAGTAAAAACGAGTCAAAAACGTGTCCACTCACTCGGACAACTTTGTCAGTCTGGTTGAACCCCTTCCCGATGTCGGAATTAAACGTATGAGTACTCGAATCGAAGCTATTCGAGTCTACTTTCTAACAGAAGAAGAATCAACTCAAGATCTAATTTTAACAAAAATTAATAATTAAAATAATAAACCATGTCAAAGTCGACAGCATTGTATTTTGTACTATACTTTGTACTAATGTTACAACTTGTTACATTTTGAGTTTCTTAGTCTTCTAATGACCCAAAACTTACTATTTCCTCTAATTTTTAGGGTCTTACACACAGGATGATCATTGCAACAGGAACAGACAACCGAACGACAATACGAACAAGACAGGAAATAGGGTAAGCTTATGTAATTTAATTAATTTTATAAAACATTTATTTCACATAAAGTTGATACATATCAAATAATCAATCCTGCAAACATCCATTCATACATTTCCAACCAAAATCATACGTCAAAGCATGCAATGACCGACCACTTTACTCTGACTGTCCGGACTGTATGAATTCTGTGTAGCTACGACGTTTTTGCACCCGGGTGATGTAATAACTGGGATATCCTCAACAGTTGCCACCCGAGGTTAGTCTGTTCCTCCCAAATTTAGCTTATGATTTAGGACCTCCTACCATTCCCACACATGAGTTACCCTTCTCTACGTGAGAACGAGTAATCACGGAATATCAGGATAAACGCCAACTAAGCTTTGTCCACATTCATACTTTACCATTCCAATACCATTCATGAGATATTCCTCCTTGGAATTTTGTTTTACATCCATATCATTCCATTCATATCACAATTCCAATATCATTATACTTTATCAATTGCCACATTCAAACTAAATTAAGAAAGACAACTCTCATCTCCAAAACAAGACCAAACAAAAGACCACCTTTAAAACTAGTCTAACAACACACTTAGTGTAAGACCGAGCGGTCTTCCACTTATACACAAAACAGGACCGAACGGTCCATGCGAGATAAGGCTCATAATCAGCCGAACACTCTTGATAATATTTGGACGTTTACTTGTAACTCGATAGTTACTACAAAACAATATTTCACTAGACAGGAATCCTAAGAAGGTAACAAAAACTAAAGAATACATCTGATTTTAGACTTAACCGAAATTATAATAACTTTTGATGGAACCTGAAAACTTAAACTAAACCCTACAAGCTTTCACCGAACACTATTAACTTGGACCGAACGTTTTAGAGTTTAACCGAACACTCTTAGTATAAATATACAAGGCCGACCACGAAAACAACCTAACATCTATTCACATACTGAAATCGACTATAATGTTGTTTACTTAACTCATTTGAATACCCTGACTAGACTGATAACTAAGTAGAAATAGAAAACTAAACATAACTAAATATTTAGTGTGCTGACCTACCAATAGGAGACCGAACGGTCAGTAACTAAAAGTCTCTTTATAAGGAGAATCCAGTTAAGACCGAACACAACAAAGGAAAACCGAACAGTCACTAATGACTTTCGGTTACAGTTTACATAATTATGCAGATTATTACATAATCACTCTCAGACTATATTCCTGCCCATTTCATGGCTTTCATCAATTATCAATACTTACAAACAAACATACAATATTTCAACATCAACCAAATCATCAATCATAACACCATTCCAGCAATAAACAATCATCAAACAAGAAACTTAATTAAATTACAAGTTTCCCTTACCTCTAAAGCTTAGCCGAACGCTCACAGTTCGTAGAGAATAGTTCACCACTAGAATTCTTAGAAGACTACGGTTCACGATTTATGAAATTAAACAAATCAAAAGACCAGAAGTGTGTTCAGAATGAGATGATAACTCATGAAACCAGAAACTTGGTTTGCATGTACCAGAAAACACAGTGTTGTGAGAGTGATGAACTTACCAGCTCAAATCAGCAACTAGATTGGTGCAAAAGAAAGCTCTTGACACCAGGAAGACTTAAACGTGATCTGATTGTTGATCAGAAGAAGGAAAAGGTGAGAATTCTTAGAGAGAAGTAGGGGATTTGTAGAGAGAAGGAGGAGAAAAATGGAGTTCAGCAGTTTGGAGAAGAAAGGTGCATGCAGAAAGTGGGACCGAATTTCAAAATCTCAACTTAAATACCTCTTGCTAAAACCGATCGGTCCACTCTCCTGCAGCCACTTGTCTTCCACTTTCTGAAAATCTGAACCCTTTTCCTTGACACCTGGATTCCACTACTTGGGGTTTTTAATGAGTTTTGACATTATTCATATGTAGGAAATAACCTTTATTTATTTTTTCTAATTTTAGTGAGTGGATAATTTGAAATTCATTGGTGAAAAATAAGGTTTCAAAGTTTTGCGTTTGTCAAAAATTAAAAAAGTCAAGGTTAAAAATGACCATTGGCACTTTTGTAAATAAAAGTTCAATTAAGACGTTAGATTTAGACTTGTCCGATGTCAATTGGTTATAAAATGTTGGATAGTGAGAAGTCAAACGTTCTATTGGGTAAATTTTGCGAAAATGTTTGATACGAAGGTGAAAATGTACTTATATGTGACGTCGAATGTCCTATAATTAGACGTCAAAAGGTTATAAGACGTTAAATGTCCTAAAATCAGACATTATATGTTAGTGAATTCAATAAAAATTTTGGTGGGAGGTTGAAAATTCATTCACTTTATCTTAGAGACCTTCTTCTCTGCTCAAACTTTTTTCGAACGAAGCTTTGTGACCAGTACATGTAATCTTTCTTTCATTTTATACAAATGCATGTTGATTAACTACTTTACGTATGATTTTCGTTTGTTTTGGCCGATTGTTTTGGTATTATTCTTCATAGACGCATTCTAGTTTCTCTTTCACTAACGACAACACTTTATTCCGACGAACCCACCTTCAAGAAGCTTACTTTTTGTTTTTGTTTTCAAGAACTTGTTTGTTATATTGTTGAACTTGTTTGTTTTTCATACTACACTACACGTTATACAATTAAGCTTTAGGGTAAACCTAAAAGTATATTAAAAACAACTTCAAATAACTTGAAAATTTGTTCAAAGCACCAAAATATCATGAGAAGCCCAACAAAAAAAATTTAGATCAAAATTTGAAGTCTAAGTATGTGAAATATTTTTGCAAAGTTTGGAAAAAAATATTGACGAAAAATAGAAAATGATATTTTTTTGAAAACGTAGAAGGAGCAGCATGTTGCGCAAGTTGCTACGTGATTGAAAATTTATTTGTATCCCAAATCCATATATAATAATAGCAAATCAGTCAACCGGAGTTTAAAGATCTATTGCAGTTCACTTTTCAAATAATTTTTATACTTAACAAAAACCCAATATAAGAGCTCTTGGTGTTTTTTTTTTTCTAAACTAGGGGTTATAGGAGTGGTAAAAAAATCCAACAAAAACCAATAACCATAGCTATCAAAACCAAAAATCACAAGTTAATACTATTATTGTCATAGCTTTTGTACTTTTGTTTATAGTTCATAGTTCATACTTCATGCTCTATAAAATACTGAAAATTGAATTACATTTGTTATTTTTCTGATTTTCAGGTCTTATAAAGTTATAAAAATGGATCACAATTAATTAAAAAAAACAAAAAAGTTTATTAACGTCAGACAATGACAAAATTTGACAACATCGGATATTGCTATATGTTCGATGTCAATATGTTGAATTTTTTTAAATCTGACGTTAATTTAACGTCTCTCAATATGACGTTAGTATTTTTTTAGACCTTAAAGACCAAAAAATACAGCCGTCAAAACTCTTTTTTGCAGTAATGATTTATGAACCTATGAAGGTGAAGGGAAAATAAAAGAAAGATCCAAAATGAAAGATGTATACACGAATTTAGGGTAAGTTTATTGAAAAAAAAAGGCAGGTTTGGTTTATTGTTAACAAGATTAATTATAAATAGTTGATGATAAAGTACTTTATTTAAACAATAAGTATCAGTTAACAACGTTTAAAAATATTTTAAAATTTTGGTTTTAGGAATTAAATTAAGCTTTGAAATTATAATTACCTTTTATTATAAATATGAATTATAAGGCCAACTTTACTTTTTGACATAATTCTTTTAGTACAAATATTAAACTCGTTGGTGTAAAAGAATAGAAGGATTATTTAAATTTTTAAATTTAGTATCTAGACAAACTCCAGGGCACTAATTTAACTTGTTAACAAGGGCATACAATAAACCTTTTCTTTATTTGTTTTTATTTTTTATTTTTTATTTTTGCATTTTGATAGAAGAGGGAAAACTTGATTTTTATTTTTATTATTTTTCTTCTCTTTTTACTTTTTAAGTATGATATAAAGAAAAGAGTGTGATCCCACAATAGAAAAAAAAATATGAAAACAACATTTTTGTACTAAAAAGTACTAATAAAGAGATACATATAAGTAAGGATTGGTATTGCCTTCATGGGAAGAGAATCCAATGAAGAATATTGCTAAAAGTAGTAATAATACTTAATTAAATTTAAATCTCTATAAAATTGCTTGTATTTAGTTGTTAAAGATTAGTTTTAATATTTTAGATAATATTCAACTTTGTGGTGTGGTAACTTGAGTTTTGTTTTAAAGTGGTACCTTCATCGAGTCTTTTATTGATAAAGATGGTACAATTCAACCAAAGTCTAAAATAGGAAAAAATCAATCACACCTCTTTAAAATTTTTAATATTGCAACAATTAATTTTTTTTCATTAAAAATTCTCAATTCTTCAAATTAACTATTTTTTGCATTTAAATTTAAAATTATAATGATTTCAATTTAAATAAAAATCTATTTTTAAAAAAAAAACGTTTAAAGTAAAAATTATACTCAAAATCTTAAAAGTTATAGAGTATGTTTCACTATATAAATAAAAATATGAAGCTGAAAATGTTTAAAATATTTTTAAAACAATAACAAAGTTTCTCAAAATAAAATGATTTTCCTTTCTAAAATGTTAATAATTTTTCTTTCTGAACTAAAGACTAAATTGAAATATGCAATAACCTTTTACTTGGAAATAGCTCGTGACCAAATAATTATTGGAAAAATTAAACGTTAAAAAACAGTTCAATTTACAATATTCTTTTAAAAATGTTATTAAAATAAAGTGTATAAAATGATATGTGATGATACTACTTATTGAGAGGACCTTCTTTTAAGAACTTCGATCCTCTCCTGTTGGCTTCTCTCTCTAACTTTTTTTTTTTTAAATTTTCTTGTCAGAATTCTTCATTCTCTCTGTTCCTTCCTTTTGAGTTTTTGTTTTTAACCATAAGACAACAAACACAGGAGTACGTTTAGTTTAGTTAGCCATGTAAATGGTTTTTATTTATTTATCAATATATAGGAATAAATCAAATTAAGAAACAACTCATCCATATTCTTAATAATAGTAAGAAATAATAATAAAAGAAAACAATTTTTAAAATATTAAAATAAAAAGAATTAGATACATTTTTATTCTCTCTATAAAATTAGTGAATTCTGGTTTTGACATCTACAAAACAGTTATTTTTCATTCTTAAAAATTTGAAACCATTATTTAGTTCCTATATAATATATGATACTTGATTTTAGTCTCTGTAAAATATTTCTTTACTAGCTTTTTCTCTTTAAAATTTCCAGACAAATAATACCATTTACTTTATGAATCGTAAGATTTTTTAGGATATAATTTGAATCACTCAACTTTTTTTTTTTTTATATAAAAGCATTTAATTAACATATATAATACAATAATCAAAAGTGACAATTTTTAATTTTAGAGGAACTAAATACAACTTCGTATCTTATAACTAAAATCAAAACTTAAATAATCATAAAAAATTTAGCCACCCTTGGAATTTTCAGTTCTTTTTGTCTCATCATTTATCCTCCAACAAGCCTTGTGACATGCAATGAACATAGCTCTGCAAAGCTGACTCCAAATGAGTGCATTCAGAGACATGCTCAGGTTATTAGAACTTCTTATATTCAGAACTCCAATCACAAGTTGAAACGCTTGTGAAAAAAAGAAGAAGAAACATATTCATCGATCGAAAGAACTCATAAAATTTTTGTAGAGTATGAATTTGTTGCACAGGAACAGGGTTATAGGAAAAGTTGGCACTTATGAGAAGAAGTTGTTAGGAACTTAGTTCCCTAATATTCACGCCAGTAACATATTCAAACAGATTCCCTCTTCTTTATTCTCTTTGTTGCAGAAGATATATGTGCAATGATATGATATCTCGATTTTGGATTTCAGAAACAGAAGCAAAGCGTAGCAAAAAGCAGAATACCACCTAAAAAGCAACGTTGATTGGAAGACTAATAAGCAGTTAGCTATCCTCACTGTCTCTGTTACCTCCTTTTTCAGCACACAACTGTTTCACTCTTTGTCTCCCTCTCAACACCTTACTGCTCCACCACCACTTTCTCTTTTGACCAAACCCTTTATTGTTTTCTTTTCCCTCCTTCTTCCTCCCTCACAATCTTTATCTTTCTTCCTTCTTTCTTCAATCCATTACCTTAATAACCTCATAAACCTCGTTAGCCTCTTCAAATATAAAACATTCTTTTACTTTAAACGGCTCTGATTAGGGATGACCTTATTTGATAAACAAATTTTCTTTACGATCGTAAATGGTAGTTAGGGGTATTGGGATGAGATTAGGCCAAGAGTAAGGTTTTACGAATCTCAAATCTATATCAAAAACTATAAATATAGGTCAAAGGTAATAGGTAGATGGTCGTATTTTCTATGCATTTAATACCATTGCTTTGAATTTCCATACGGATAATTCATAGACTTAAACATCGAATTACCTTTAACAAATACTTCTCCGATCGGTAGAGTGAAGATGGAAACCGGAAGGAATTACTACCAAACAACATCTAAAAAAAGATTATGCAGGTGTTTGAAGTGAGTCAACCTCGTAACCGAAACATTTTCAATTATTTCAAACAACATATACACGTTTAGAACCAAGCATCCCATAATTAACACCTTTTTACCTTTAACTTTAACCCTTAGAAGTAAAGTGTTCTCTTTCTCTTAGCTTTTCTCTTTGCCACCAAATAACTTCCTCAACAAACGAAATCTTTTACTATACAGAATTCTTAGGTAAACAGCATGTAACAAACACAATTCTTGTACCAAACGCAAACTGTGTGATCTTAAGATAAATATAACACGGGATTAATTTGATTCTAGTTTGTCAACTTTTCACTTTTACTAGCTTTGGTTTTCCTTGAATTGATTGATCTATATATACTCACATCCACATGTGTCTACTCTCACAACATTCCACTCAGCTTCTCTTCCTTTTTCATTCCGTTTCTCTCTTTCCCTTCATTTCTAGCACACAAACTAGGAAGTTTTAACTCAACAATCTTTTGTGCAAATATTATTCTCCTGAAGCTGTTCAAATGTCTAGAAAGAGCAAAAGGGTGTGCTTTAGTCCTGATGTCAACGACAGACCAACCATCTTTCTCAAACACGGGCACTGTGGAGAAGACAGCAACGACGGTGGTAGAGTTTCAAGAAACAGGATGAGGATCGCAAGAACATGTACATTCAGATTGCATATGGACACAAACTCTTCTCCTATCAGGTTGCTACTGAGGCTAGGAGAAAAGGTGGCAAGTGCTATAAGAAACGTTTCTGTGAGAAGGAGATCCTCCAGGAAGGTTTCTTCATCCACTTTGGTGAGGTCACGTTCATTATCAGACCTCACTGATTCACATCGAGCTGAAACTGTAGAAGACTGCATTGAGTTCTTGCATTCCTCTTCGTCTAGGGAGAGACCAAGTTGAGTCGAGTCTCAAATCTCAACGAAAATTCTGAGTTCTATAAGGCTTCTACTTGCATGAGAGTTCAGATTTGTGTATTAGCTGCAAAAGGGTATGCTTTAAAGTTTGTGTAAGGAAAGAGAGGTTAATACTTCTGTGCGCCATGTTTTGAGTGAGTAGAGTGTAGAGGTTCTGATATTGACATTAGCCCAAATCATAGTTTGAATTGCAGATTGTAGCGTTGCATTCATAACAATACATTGTTGTTGGACCTTCAAATTCCCCATGTTTATTCTTCGCATAATTGATTGATCATTAAACTGTAAATCTTCGTTTATTTTTCGCTAAAAAATGATAAAAGAGACAAATCCATCACATTTCTTCGTAACATACTGAATGAACTTTCGTGTTTGCAAGGCTAAACTTTTATCACAACCCTCGCAGATCATGGCACAATGAAATTCTTCGCCTAACAAAGTGTGATTCAGCAAAGTTGGCCGTGTTTTCTTTTGTCGTTGATAAAAAAAACAGGGACAAATATCAAAACAAAGTCCAATGAATCAAAAAAATTTCTTATCTTAATACACTCACACACACACACACGTATATATGATTATTCTAAGTATACTTATCAGAAGCATATACAAACACGTATTTTGCCTTTTTAACTTTTACAAAGAAGATGTAGAATAATGTTTTTCAAATAAAGGATGTTACTTTAATATTTTTGATCAATTAATATATACATGTAAGGATAGAAAAACTGAAAAATAATTTTATATATACAATTTCACAAAAGATTAGCAGAGTTGAGTGAAATTTATTCTTTTAGTTCTTTTCGAAAGATATGAAGCCATATATATGTTTCAAGGTGTGAGGATTTTTCGCTAAATCTTAAGCTCCTCTATGTGAGTTTTCATTATAATCTTGCTCCATCAAGAAGGCTAGACATATGCATTTAATAGATAGTTGATTTCTCTAAACTATATATTAATTAAGGTTTGATTTCTAGCAATATATAAAAATGTACCTACTTTGTAATCTCTCTACTCTAGAAGGCATTAATCATAGAGTATATCAATTGGTTGACACACACTTAATGCATTAACAGATCTTCTCCATTTTTTGGAGTGAGTTTAAGTAACAAAAGTAAGTTATATAAGCTGAACATAGCAGGACCAAGATAACTCTAGACAAGATAATCTATGACAATGTTGGTGAGAAACATTAACTAGGTGACATGATGTTTTGTATTGGGAAGATTGCATGAGATGAAGGTATGATCCACAGAAGTTGCTGAACATTGTTGTTATGAGATGTACATCATTACCCCACATGGCTGACAGAAGAGCATTCTCGTGTATCTATGCCTCTTCTATTCTGTCCAACATTTGAAAAGCCAATGTCAACCACATCCAGCAAATCAGCAAATATCCCTATTGATATCAACTTTACAACAACCCTTTGACCACAAAATCAGAAATGCCACCCAAATTCCCTGTTCCCAAAAAGGAATCCAACAATATGCAGTACAAGTCACACTGCTGCACTTAGCAGACCTTAAATATCAACTATGAATTTCCCACTAAGTCATGGGTGCGTTACACCCAAACAACACAAACCATATATGACAACACTTTTGGGAAAATGTATAAATGCAAATATAGTAATATACACACTCTAAATAATCACCACCAACGTTCTCTAACTGCACTTTCTTTCTTTCACTTTGAGAGGGGTTTTTAATTATACTTTTATTCTCTCCATAACTAATTCAGTGTATAGGAAACTTTCGTCATCTTTTTATATTTTAATGATCTCATTTGGTCTATACATTTACAAGATTATAATTCTTAAATTTTAATTTGCATATTAAGAAAACGAACAATTTTACTTCTGATGTTATATATCTATAGCTTTTAATAGACTAATTTATTTTGAATTTACGAAGTTGGTGTGTCATCAGATAGTTAAAAATTTAATGTTAATAGAGAACTAAATTGTTCATTTTTTTAAATATGAATATTTAAAACAAGTAATTAAAACTGCCAACATTAAAGCTGCTTGCGTATTATAATTAAGCAATTTAAACTATAAAAGCTAAAATTCTCCTTGTGTTAACTTATTAGGGCTAAGCATTTAAGTAGATCAGAAAGTTATAATTTGAAATACCCTTTTCAAAAAAAAGAAAGCAAGTAAAAGAAAATATAGGAGGAAAGAAAAATTGGTCAAAACATAATTAGTAAAAAATTTGTTTTTTCCCAGGTGTGATGCAGTGGTGCAAAGCCCCATGAAAAAGGGCACAAAAGAATTGACCCAACAATTGTTTCCTTGTGACAATTTTAGCTTTCCTTTCCTTTTATTTCTTCTGCCTTGTTTTTGTTGAAAGAATTTCAGTAAAGCAACAGTAACATCGTGGTCATCATCCAGTGTAACAGTAGTAAAATTGGACGGTTATAGTAAAAGGAGATATATACTTAGAAATCTGTAGCAAAGAAACCTGGCTACCTAGGCGCATGCAATGCAATGATGGTGCAGTAAATAATAAAAGAAAAGTTGAGTGTTAGTGTTCACACGTTTGGTAATAATTATCATCCACTAATGATATTGGTAACAAGAAAACAAAAAATTCAGATGCCATTATGAACAAACAGTGCAGGCCATGATTAAGAATCCAATGAGACATTTTCTGGTTATTGGGTTTCTCCGGGAAGCTTTTTTCAATTACATCATGTGTGTGTGTATTCTCGAGTGAAACATTATTCGAGTTTATGAAATGTTTAGAATTTTCAGAAACGAAAGTTTACACCAATTTGTCACGAGAATAAATAAATTCTTTAACTTTTTATATTAAAACAATTTATTAAATAAAATATCATAAGTTTACATGACAGATAGAAATTGTTTTTTACTATTATAGTTAATCAAAACAATAACTATATTAATAAAAACATATAAAACAATATAAATATATATATATATATATATATATATATATATATATATATATATTAGTTGATTGTATCTTGTCTCACTAGTTGTAGGTTATTAACTTAAAATATTCTCTACTCACACCAAATGGTGATAGTTGTTAAAGATTTCAACTAAATATACAAAAAAAAAACATAAAACCAAACAAACATGGTAAGCAAGTGTGCAAATAAATCAACATATCATAACTTAAATTAACAATTTTATAGAATTAAATAAACATAAAATCATACAACCAAAAATCTCTATACTCAATTATCTAGATACGATGTTGACATAAACGTCATTGAAGGTGTACACCCATGATAGTATTTATATTTTGCAGAGTTATAAACAATGGTAACTTGACCTACTATCCATGAGGTTAATCTTTCACTTCTAAAACCGAAAAGGGTTTGAGTAAAGACCTTTTTTCATTTTCTCTACCATCCCATTTATCTTCACATGAATTGAATGGTGGGTAGAATATCAGGATACCTACTTACTGAATCTCACTGTTAAGCATCCACTACAACTTACTTGAATATAGAATCTCTCTTTGAGATTCTTCTCACAACCTATAACTCTCATTCTTATCATCACATACACATATATATCATCCCATGAACATCAATAATTTCCTAACATATGTATACTTATAACCATTTTAAACAAAGCTTCATTCATAACATATCCAAGGAAATAAAAGAAACAAGTACTAAGTATTTAAAACTCCATTTCTTCTAAGATAATCAATTATCTCATTGATAATAGATTATTCCAAAAAACTTTCAAATAAAAACTGTGAGCCTATCATCTATCACTAAAAGTCGTGAGCCTATCACCACACCACCATCATTTGCACATCATATCACCCCTTTCCCACCCATTTTTGCAACCATATCCATCACAGGGATAATCTCCTTGCTTCCTCTTAAGCTTTGGCCCAACATAGCTTAAGGAGGTTGCCATCACTTGGTGTGGGCAAGAGCGAGAACTTTCAATGTAGGTGTGATTGAGTGTTGCTTTTGTTGCTAAGTGAAGCTTGTCATCCTTTGAGAAGAATTCGGAGGAGGTGTTAATCCCTTGTAGTGTTTAGGGGATGTGAGTATCATCTCTCATGGTTTCAAGAAAGGTGTTTTCTAAACCTTAAACTTGTTTTTCTGTGTGATTGTAAAGTTTATTAGTTTTGTGATAATAGAACGTTAATCTCTTTGAAAAATTAGCAATTGGACGTAGGATTATTGTAATATCTTTGAAGGATTAGCAATTGGACGTAGGATTATTGTGATAGGAGAACATCGATCTCTTTGAAGCAATATGAATTATTTGTGCAATTTCTCTCTTCCCTTACTCTATTTTATTTGTTTAATTTATCTAATAAGTAAGATTAATTTGAGAGAAAAATTTAAAAGACACACGTTTACGAAAAAAAACCAATTTACCCCTCTTGATTTATTGTTAACACTCTAACATTCTGTTGCACAACTATGACAATCAAGTTTCTCTGTCTTGGTATATCCATCCATATAATAGATTGGATTTTTCTATTTATCAATGTTATCATTTGACTTGTATTTGATCTTATAAACTCACTTAGATGTTTACCTTAGAGTAAATATGATGTTTACCGTGGGGTAGATATACTTCCAAAATAAAGTTTGATTTAACTTAAAAGAATTTACGTCTCCTTGAATTTTAATTCAACACCATTGGAATTTTACAACATTAGAGTAATTGTGTTCACAAATATAAAAAAGTATTCAAACAAAAAGAAGAATTAGGAGTGCAACCAATGTTAAGGATAATAAATAAACTCATTTCCATCAATAGGGCTGCAAGAAAAAGTATGGGTAGACTGAGTATTTTGACCTAATGGCCCGCTTAGGTCTGCCTCACGTGGGCCAATGATTGGCAGGAGAGACTGTCTTGCAAAGCCCACATTGTATAGAATTGTTCCAAAATGTGTTTATAGCTTTTATGTGTATAGTGATATGAGTATTGTATAGATTTATCATTAATTAAGTTTGTTTTCGGGAGGGTCTTTCACTAGTTTTTAGTTCCGTTGGGCAACTTTAATTACTTAGAATTTAGTTCCGTTATTATTTTAATTATACACATTTGCTATGAAAATTTTTAATAGGCTTGTACTTAAAAGTTAAAAATTATAAAATTATGAATATTATTTATTTTAAGAAATAGACTTATAAAATTTATTATTTTTTCTAATTTAATTAAATAAAGATTAGGTTATTAAAATTTTGCACCTAGTATTTTACAATGTATAACTAAGGAAGAAAATTTTAAAAAATTAATTACTTATCCGGGACAAGTTAGACCGACCCACTTTTTACAAATTAAATGTGAAACACGCCAAAACGTTACCTACCAACTCATGTTGTCATTCCTCGTTTCTTTTCGATTTAAGTACTTTTGCATTAATTTCTTATAATTATACCAACTATACTATAGAAAGAAAATTCTTAAAAAATATTTAAGAACTATTATTATAGAAAAGAAATAAAAAGCTAAATAAATTATTAATCATCTTTGTCTCTAGAACTTCAAACTTCATACTTTAATTTCTCGTAATGACCTAAAATCAACTGTGAAAAGATTTTTCCTTTGAATATCCTTCGCATACATGCCTTTTCCTTTATATTAGTTGTTTTTTCTTTTATTAATTGAGCGATAGTATTATTTCCGGTATTATGATGGAGACGCTTAGTTGTGTGCAACGAGAAATGTTTTACAATGCGGTATAACACTTGAGATGATCAAAAGTATACTAGTGTGTGTATATATACATATATATTTCGTAAAGAACTACTAGATTTTGTAAAGACATCATCATTCTTTTATCTGATATCCAGATATATATTTTTCCACAAACCTGTTAGGACTGGTGTCAATAAAAGTCATTCCAGTTTGTTAAAGAGTCATTCTCCCTGCATTTCACCACCCTCGTCCTGCACCTCCAAAAAATATTATAATTCCAAAGTGTGCCCTTGTCAGTCAACGAAGAGAGAGAAAAATATTGTGGTTAAAAAGTTTAGTAAAACTTTAAACCCTAAAACTTTAACTCCTCTCCCTCCGCATCTCACTCCCTGCCGCATCTCACACAGCAGTGAAACCCTACACCTACACCCCCTCCTTCCTCCCTCTTTTTCTCTCCGTCCTTTGTCTCTGCCATCCCACGGTGCTTTGCTCGCGTTCCTCGTTTGTTTTCCTCACAGATCTAAGCTGGCGTCCAGGTTAGTACCATCTTGCTGTAATATATTTGTTTGTTGTTATGTGCTGGGTTCGGTTCGTGGGTCGTGTTCGGAGAGCTCGCTGGAGAAAGGATCAGAACCAAGGATAAACGCAGTTCGAACTGCGGTAAGCACAAACCGCAGTTCGATCTGTGGCACACATATAACCGGGGCATACCAGACTTCGATCTGCGGCAAGGAGAACAGAGGCCGGACTTCGATCTGCGGCAAGGAGAACAGAGGCGTTTTGAGACTTAGTTTTTTAATTAAATATCTATCTATTCATAATAATATATGTGATCTCTAGAATAGGCTTTGATTTGAATGTGTGGTTGAAATCTCTCTTCGTCTTGTTGCCATATATATTGGTTATGATATTTTTTTTTCAATTGTTTATTTTTTTTTTCAAATGTTTTTTCATTTCCACTATACCCAGTAGATACTAATGTAAAATGATTTTTTTATACTAGTAGATACTAATGTAAAATGGTTTATTGACACTATAAGCAGTAGATACTAATGTAGTAGATACTAATGTGAACCAGTAGATACTAATGTAAAATGGTTTTTTTATACTAGTTAAAATGATTTTTTTTATACTAGGTATCAAAATAATATAAAAATATAAAGTATTTATGTGGTGTCTCTCTTATTTTCGTATATTTAATTTTATTTAACTTTTTTAATTTTTTTAAAATTGAAATAATAATTAAATTGTTTATTGAAATAAATAATAATTATTAATTTGGAATTTTTAATAATTTAATTATTATATATGTAATTTTTTTAGATTTTTATATTATTTTTTATTTGTTTGAATATTTTTGATTACATTATTAATAATTTTTTTGTATATAATATGTTAATAATATAATTGGTTAATAGATATGGTTAAAACTAGAGGTGGATATCATGGTGAGGCTTCATCCTCTCGTAGTGAGCCATCAGATGAAAGAAGACGACCTACGACATCTGCTCGTAGAAGACGAGTAGAAGAATATCGCGTGGACGTTATTCATGAGCATGATAATGAGGAGCAGGAAGAGTTATTACAGCATGGACATAGTCAGGATGATTACGTTGAAGAGGAGGATATTCAGCAGCAGCATGACTGTAGTCAAGAAGAACATGAAGGTGAAGGTGAAGATGAATAAAAGAATTGACTAAGTGCACAAGAGGATATTCGTCTTGTACGTCGTATCCATTAAGAAAACAATATTAAAAGAAGTGACTAAGTGCACTGAATCGGGATGTGTCCAAAACAAGTCACTTACCATGTCAGAATCGTCCAAACATCTACTTCTCTGGATGTATTTGTCTCTATCTAACAACATCATCAACTGCTGCATTTCCGTTCTAGACCCTCTCAAAGATCGTTTGTACGTGTACCTCGCATTATATATTTGCTTTATCGTTGTCACGTTATCTTCATTATGTTCTTTCAGAGTCAAAAGAATATTTGACGGTTTTACTTGACTATTAGTCATGTCCACAAGAATTGATTGTTCAGCCGCATTTAACCTACCTGCGAAAGGATGACCGACCAAAGTCTCTGCTAATTCATGGTTGTGATAGCCGCACATAACCTTCAACACCCAACCATCTCCTTTAGGTTTACCCCTCAACCTAAACGGACACTCACATTTTCTTGTGCCAGAGAAACTAGGTTGAACATCTGCCTTATACTTCCTATACTTCCCGCTTCTTTCACAGCCTAACAAAATAAATGTCTTTCTACCAGCTTCACCAGTTGCTGTGTCAGATCTTATAGTGACGACAACAAATCCAATATCAAATGCAATCTTTCGAACCCATTGAATTAAATCGGCGCGTGTTGGGAATATTTTATCAGTGGAAAATTGATCTGTATAATCACCCTTACCCACTTCTTTTAAAGAATAAGAAAACTCCGATATAAAATCAGAATTTATTTCAGAATCCAAATATGGATAGTTATCCATCTCATATAATTAAATATGACCTACAATAAATATTAAAATTTAAAGATTTATTAAATTACAAATAAAAAATTCAAAAACACTCCCTAATAAAAAATTCATATAACCTAAATATTATTAAAGAGGTATTTCCAATTCATTCTTTGAATAATAATACACTCCCTAATCACTCCGTAATGACTAAGCATAATCCATGAAAAAAAATTTAAAATAAATAATCATAACATAAAACAATAAATTTAAATTAAAAATAATAACATAATAAAAAAAACATAAAAAAAAGAGATAAAAAAAACATGTAAAAAAAGGATTGCAGGAATTTAACTACAAAATCATTAAATAAAATAACATGCATGAAATAAAATAAAGAAAAAAAAATTAAACAAAAAAAAACCATGCATAAAAAAAAATTATAATTACATATCACAAACCGCACTTCAAAGTGCGACTACAAAATGAAAAACGCACTTCGAAGTGCGGCCACTACTTTCCGCACCTCCAAGTGCGGTTACCAGATTGGCGTACCTATTTTTCACTACCCAAACCTCACACTGTCTTCTTCCTCTCTCGCTCACAGCATATCAAATCTCCCAAAACCCAGCACTATGACCACCACCCCAGCATTGTACTAATATAATTAAAAAAACATTAAATAAAAAAAATGCATCAAATAAACAAAACAAGAAAAAATTAAACAAAATAAGCATGGAAATAAAAAAAAAAACAGATATCACAAACCGCACTTCAAAGTGCGGCCTCATAATAAAAAACGCACTTCGAAGTGCGGCTGAGTCTTTCCGCACCTCGAAGTGCGGTTGCGTACCCGACGCACAGTGTCTTCTTCTTCTTCCTCCTGCCGTCACACTGTATCTCCAAATCTTCCAACAACACTACCACCACCCCGAGAATTTTAACCACAACTCAATCCAATTACAATGCAGTAAACTAGTGAAAAGTGAAGAAAAATAACTTGCTGCTACAGTGCAAAACCAAGAACAGGGCACCTCAGGGTTTATAACCAACAAATATTTTTGTGGTTGGGAGTTAGGAAAATGGTTGGGGGTTAAAAAAATTAAATTCATTAATTACCGTTTTGACTTTTTATTAAATGAAGGGCAAACAGGTAAATTTGGGGATGCAGGATGAGGTGTAGGAAGATTCACTCTTTGTTAAAAAGTAAAATGATTTTGTTTTGTCTTTTCAAGAATAATGAATACATAGACTAAACATATCATTATATGAATCAATGCGATCAATCACAGAGCCACATATTCTATTCTAGGTTCACATAAATTGGGACTATCAGTGATGTCCAATTCAAACCCAGATTTACAGACTAAAATTTCTTTGCACACTGTCTTTAATTGTGGTAAACCTCGTAAGACCAAAACGGTCAACTTAGGGAGTGTAAAAATTTCTTTGCACACTGTCTTTAATTGTGGTAAACCTCGTAAGACCAAAACGGTCAACTTAGGGAGTGTAATTTTGATACTATCATCATCATCATCATAAGTGACTGCAAATATCTGTTCCATTGAATTGCAAAATGATACATCCATAGACTCCAGGTTTTGAAGTTGTGGCACTAAGCTTAATGTCAGCAACGTCTTTATTCCATGGCATTTGCTGATATAAAGGTCTTTGAGATGAGTGAACATGCTTCCCGGAGGCCATGCTTGTATTAAATTAGCAATATCTTCCTTGCAAATGGCAGTTAAACTTTCCAAACGAGAAAGCCTTAAAGATTGAAGGCTTTGGATATTAGAACATAAGGAACAAGATAAGCAGAACAAATTCTTCAGTTTTGTGCAAAGGTGAATGTCAATTTCTTTCAAAGGAGAAGGACCATTTGATGACAAAGGACATAAACATACCCATTGACCATTGTCTCGTACAAATAAATTTGCAAGGTCTCTGGGGAGGATATAGGACAATTTTTCATCATAATTTTTTATGCACATAGTTCGAAACTTAAATTTGGAAAGAGGCTCTCGGTACCAAAAGGGTTCCCAGTGCCCTTTGTGATTCCGATCCTCAATGGATAAAATAAGTTTGAGGTCCACAAGAACTAGCAAGGGTTTCTTGTGCATAACGGTTGAGGTTATTCTGATCAATAAATGTTCCTGCAGAACATTCAAGCATAGTCATTCCTTTTATATCTTCTATTTTTACACCTGAGCAACCACAGAGGTCCAGATACTGAATATTGATCAATTTGGAAAGCAAACTTTTTGGTACCAACTCCAAATTAACATGGTTGGACAGGTCTAACCATTTCAAGTTTATCAACTTTTCCGAACCTTCTGGTGGTACTTCGATGGAACAAGCTGAAATTTCCAATCTTAGCAATGATTGTAGTTCTCCCAGTGGAGGTATATATTTCAACTTTGAACATTCATTGAGCATTAAAGAAGTGAGAGACCTCAAATTAGACAATGAATAAGGCAAATGTGTTAAGTTACGATTTTTTTGATAAAAGTGTTGTCAGAGCATTCATGGTTCAAAAAAACATTCTGGAATATCTCTAATGGAATTGTCAAATAAAAGCAAGATGGACAAGCATGAACAACTAGGAGATGTATCCTCAGAAATTTCTTTTGTCTTGTTTTTAGTCAGAGAAACTACTTCCAAATCAATTGTCCATTCCTGTATGTGTGATATCTTTTCCATATTTTCATTACATTTTACCATCATGTTATTGCCATTCTCCTTGAAGATATTCTAGGCCATTTTCCTCGTCAGATCTTGCATTCTTAGACCTGAAACATGCTCCAACATAAAGAATGGTCGATGAGTTCATCTATTATGACATTTCCCTCCTCAAATATTTCCTCCAAACTCATACTTCCATTTAACAGTCCCCAATCGACAAGCTTCAGAATGAAATCTTTTCTTTCCAAAAAATTAGGTAGCAGTGCTATATACAAAAAACATTTTTTCACATCCTTTTCAGTTAAGTTATCATAGCTACTTCTGAGTATAGTTAGGACTTCTTCATGCATCTCTACTCCCATTTCCAATTTGTCAAGTTTATTCACGACATATTTGCACCAATGTAGGTTAGTTTTTCCTTTCATGATTCAAGCCATCACACTGATTCCAAGTGGTAAACCACCACATTTTCTTACAACAGATCTTGCAATGTCATGCACCTGAGGGGAAAGTGTTGAAGGTGTCCCACTGTATCCAAGTTTTAGCAAAAATAACTTCCAATCATCATCAAGATCTTCATTATTAAGATCAACATCATCATCAAAACCGAAATAAAACTCTACCTCATAATAAATATCATCATCATTATCATAATAACAATGTAAAGGTGTCACTCCTATCATATTAATTGGCAGGCAATCCATTTGTTGGCAAACATGTCTTAAACGACTTGTCATGATCAATTTAATTCCATTTACTCTAAGAGGAATTCCGACCTTTTCTAGATCAATATATTTCCAAACATCATCCAAAATAATTACTATGTTTTCTCTTTTTTCTAATTCTGACTCCAAAATTGTTGCTCGATTCCTTTCATCATTTCCATAAAGCTTTACGTTTATTTTTTCTGCAATTTGCTGCTGCAATTTGAAAATGGTGAAATCTTAAGACACAGTAACCCATAAGACATCCTTGAAAGCTTTTTTCCTGTTTATCTCACTTTGCATGTAAGTTGCTAGAAATGTTTTTTCCACTCCCCCATTCCATATATGCCAATGATGAAAACTTGATCATGTCGTAGAAGCTTCCATATAGTCTTAACATTTTCCTCAAATTTCCTACCAACAAATTTATTTGACAACACCATAGGTTTTTGTTCCCTATGTTCTTGCATTTCTTGAGACAATTGTAGTATTTAAGCTAGATACATCTGTCCTTCTGATGCATAGAAGTTAGTGCACCCAAATTGATTCAGTGAGTTTTTTGTATCGATAACTTTTTGTTTCATGTGTTGTAGTTTGTCCAACCAATCATCAACATCTCTCTTGCGCTTCTTACCATGTAACTTCAGCCATTGTAATTGTCGCTAAATGTCCTCTCTTTCACTTGTTAGATCGGATATAAACTCTTCTAAGCTACTTTGCAATGTAGTCAAAACACCATCGCCATACTCTACTTTAAAATCTGTTTCATTGTTTTGGTAAAGTTTAGTTCATTTAAGAGTGTTGATGTATTTAAATAGAGGAAAAAAAAATTTACAAATAAATCTTTAAAGTACAAACTGTCATCAAACAATTTTTTAAATTAGTGGAAACATGTGTAAATGTGTTTTTTTTATGACGACAAAAGATATTAAAATTATTATTATAATTATAAAACTAAATATATTTTTTTAGAATTTTATTGCATATAGTTTTTGTTTCGGTTGAATTGGTCTGAGGGTCGGTTGTCCTTCCTTGCTATGCTCTCTTTTGATTTTCAATCCTCTCCAAGAACGCGATCCATTCCAATGGGTTGTTGAACTGCAGAAGACACTTCGACGCTCAAGTCAGATATGTTTCATAAAAAGGTCTGTATTTTATTAGGATAGAAAAGGATCCTTGTACCTGGACATCAGTTGTCTACTTATAAGGCTTGTGACAGTCACGTCCATTGATTAACGATTAGTGCAATATATTTTAGGTAATCAAACCCAATAATTAATCATTAATGTCATATATTTGTAGAGCATAAGACAATCTGACCTATTAGTACCTGCTTAATGACAATCAATTTCGATCGGTATACTTCATATAGTACAGTTTTTATTTAATTTATAAGTATTTTTTTTGTTATTGTTGAATATAGTGAAAAACTATGAATGAGATTAATCTTCCTTGTGTTGAATATACACATAAGGTTTTTTTGTTTCGATTTATAATTGAGGTAAAAATTTTCTCTTTTTTACCTCGTCTTAATATGCCATGGTTGTAGAATCGTTATTGATTGTCAAAAACAACTCGTATCTCTTCCTTACACTAGTGATATAGTTTATAATTGTCTTAATTACTTATTTCTATCCTTATTATAACTTTTTATCTGTTTTTGTATCATGCATTTTTTGTTATTTTCATGGAAAGATTTAAAATTTTTCTTTTAAGATAAATATACCTTTTTGTTTAATTATTTGGTAGAAAAGTAGAAGATTGATTGAAGAATATGAAAAATGACTTTTTATGACCCTTTCACTTAGCTAGGACATCACTTGCCTAACAAATCTCCTCTTTTTCTAGCAAGACAATAACTTGCTTCCCCATCAAGAAGACTATTTACCCAATGAGTAGAGACTAGTAGTTCTGACACAAAAAGCAACCTCTCGTTCAACGGAAAGTTATGCTCTCCTAGTATGAAGTTGTTTTTTGGGAGTTGTTTAAAAGTCAACTCTTGGATGAGTTTGTGTAGTTTCCAAAGAGGGAACTTATCCAAAGGATTAGAGAAGGGTATAGGCTCATCCAAAGCATAAGAACTTCGTTGATCTTCATACATTCCACTTTCTTATACCATTTTTAGACTTCAAATGTGTAAGAGTATTTAACTTCTCGTTGAGGTTGGATGTAATGTAACTCAACTTTATATAATCTTATATTTGCAATATATATTTCTTTTATGACTCTTATGTTCTTTCATTATTCTTCTTGTGCATAATTTATTTAGAGGTTTGGTTCTAGACATATATTATAATCTCTTAATCATGCTAAACACATTTTCTTAATGCAAAATCTTGTATTAAAATAACTAAGAGATTAGTATTTTCACATAGAAGTTTAGAACTTGTCTATAAGAAATTATGACTTGTGAATTTATGGTATGAATGATTGAATTATTTTAGAAATATATTATGTAAACTATTGCATTAAGTTTAATTTATGACATTCAACCCATTGAAGTTTTGTCTTGCTCGATTAACTTAACTTTAATTTAGTAGCTTTGTATGTTTTCAATTTAATTTCATTTCTTACCATATCTAAATCAATCCATGTTTATATTTATAATCTGAATCATTAAATATACACGGTTAATTAAATATATACAAATTTCATGCAAAAATAGTTTAATAAGATAATGGTTAGTTTAGTTAAAAGCAGTTAGTGAACAAAATCTGATATGTTGATGTAATTAATAAAAAAAACTACTACTAATCTGAACACAACATTATAGGTTAACCTACAAAAGCTTGAAAAAAATAACAATTAGCTTAAAACATCAAAGAAAGTTCAAAATCATTTCCTGATTCGTATTAGATCATTGCTATGTTCATAGTGTCATCAATTCCAAGAGTCAATTATGTGCTGTTCTGTTCTGTTCTTTAAATCCAACTCTGCAGAATTAATCTTGGTTTGAAATTTGTTACTGCACTTTATTGTCAAAATTGTTACTGGTTTAAGCTTCTAGTGGTTGGCTTTAAACTTCAAAGTCTGCATCATAACAACAATGATTACAAAGAACTGAAAGAACCAACAAAAGTGAGATTTATGACTGAACAATGCAGTGACAATTTTATTTGGTGTTGCTCTTGATGTATTCAATTTGAAAACGTGGATTGGACTTGCTGCTGCACTAGAATTTTTTGTTGCAATAAAATTCCAGCAAGCAATTTCACATGAATTTAGCAAAGTGCATTAACCAATTCTGCAACTTCTTTAATACTTTTTATTTTCTTTCTTAATATGTTCTAGAGCTAATCTTAGGTTTCACTTGTGTGCTAACTTTTTTCAATACTTTTGTTCTTGCTTGTCTTACCTTGGCTGCCCTTGTTTTGTCAAAGTTAATCTTAGGTTCTACTGTAGTTTGGAACAACTTTGTGTTGTGATTTTAGATATGTCTAAACTCTAAAATGATTTTGATAAGATTAGAAGCTAGTAAGTACATTGTCTAAAGTCGGAATTGGTTTTGTTGATGTCCCTCACTTACTTTGAAACTTTATTTTGGTGGTATGATGGTTTATTTTACTGCACAATTGGCAATAGTAAGGGTTGATTTTCGGTTTATGCTTTTTCTGTGCTATTGGAAAGCTTGAACAAGTTCAAATTGATGTTTGAAAGTTGCTATTACTATTCATTTGGTCATAGTTTGGTTTATATGAAGATTTTCTTTCTAAATCATCACTTTTTGAGTTAAAATGGAAGTGGAGTAGTGATTTTGAGTTGTAGGTTGTTTATAACTCATTTTAGAGTTTAAACACTATTAAAATCATCAAACAAAGTTGCTTGAACATTCAGTTGTGTGTTTAAATCTCTTCCATACGTGTTTTAGTATTAAACCACCCAACTAGGGATTTTCTCTAGTGCAAATTTTTTTTTCCAGCTACCGTTTGATTATTTTCTTTGGCCAAAAGTTGTCAAAATTCAAAGAAATTGGTTTGTTGAATTCTGGTGCAGTATGATAAATTTTTTTGGTGATGTTTTAGTTGGTTATTGCTATTCCTTTTTGGATACTATTAGCTAATGCTTATTAGATTAATGGAATGAAATCTAATGAATAACCCTAAATACACTTCTATTTGATGTCTTAGGTGAGTTTTTAAAGGAATTGTGGCCAGAAGGGGAGGAAGAGAGTCTACAAAGAAGACTTGATCAGGAAAGGAAAACAAAGGCGAAGGTATGGTCACCTAAACTGAAAATGCATGATTATATGTGGTATGTTCTATTATTTTCATTCTTGTTTCATGAATTTTATCTTGTTCTAAAATGTTGTGAATGTCCAGTTTGAATGTTAAGTTATGTTGATTGGAGTTTTATGATATTGTATACATTGAGTTTTGCCAAACTTTGTTTTGAATTGTTTGAAATTGATTGTCAAATATGTAAGAGGTTTTAGACTTAGAACCTAGAATGCAAACCTCAAAACCTCAAAAGGTCTACTATAAATGCACTAGAATGGTCAAAATTTGCAAACTACACTAAACTAGCCTAAGAAACAACAAAGAAATTGTCCTAACAAGTTTAGAATGGTAAAACCTAGCTAATTAGAAACTCAAACTACGAAAACAACCTAGAACTCAAAAATTGGCTATAGGAGTTGCCAATTTTCACATTTTTTCTTGTTGGACAGCCCCTTTGAATTCACAAATTTTGCTCCTTCTCCACTTCCTAAGATGCCACCGTAGTTGGAAAAGGTTTCTAAAACTGGACTGCACCACAAAGTCTTTAGAACACCACAATTTCACACATAAATTAGCACCAAAGCAGATAAAAAACTGCACCAGAAATGGTCATTGGACAACACCAAAATCTGACTTGAATTGGTCAATTTTAACATGCCAACAAGCTTAAAACCAATACAAATAGGTGTAGAATAGAAGTAGGCACTAAAATGGATTCTAAGAAAGGTTCTACAACAGATGAAGAAAGCAAGAAAAACTGAAACATGTTTTGCTCCAAGCAAAATGGAATTTTATACCAACTTCATCAAAACAACACTTAAATTTTCAACACTGCACCAAAAAATTGACCCAAGATTGGTGGTTTTAAAAGTGAATTCGTGCACAAGTGATTCTGACTCTTTGATAATACTTTCAACAACTTTAATTCATCAATTTAAACTTGTTTTAACTCTAATTGGGTTCAAAACCAAACTGTATAGCAGATTCACCCTTTTAGTTCCCAATTTCACTCAAAAATGAGGTTTGAATATGCTATTTTGCACATAGATGAATCTGGCTTCAACAATTAGGACTTGTTTGAACTCTAATTGGGTTTAAAACAACAATTAGGACTTGTTTAAACGGGCAAATAGCACAAAATAACTTGTGCACGAAAATTGACACCCAATACAACTTTTTCTTCTTCAAAATGACTACTAAAAATGCACTAGAATGGTTAAAATTTGAAAACTGACTAAACTAGCCTAAGAAACTTATAAGAAGCTATCCTAACAAGTTTAGAATGGTAAAACATAGTTAATTAGAAACTCACACTACAAAAGCAACCTAAATCTCAAAATTTGGGTACTTAAACCTAAAAGTGTACTAAATAGGTGAGAAAATGGGAATTGTTCTAAAGTAACCTAAGAGTGTGTATTCTACACATCCTAACAAGTTTAAAGTTGTTAAAGGAAGCTAAGAAACATGTCAAAATAGATGAAGTAGCTAAATCTCAAAGTTTGCCTACTTGAAACCTAAAAAAGTAGATGAAGTAAATAAAAATCACTACTCAAACCTCAAAATAGGTGTACTACAATTGCAAATTGCACTAAACTAGGAAAATAAACTAGAAAGAAACTATCCTAACAAGTTTAGAATGGTAAAACCTAGCTAATTAATAACTCACACTACAAAAAATACCTAAAACTCAAAATATGCCAACTTATAACCCGAAAGTAGTACCTAGAATACACAAAAAGTGCAAAGAATGCAAAGTCTATTAAAGTACTAACATCCTAACATGTCTAGAGTAGTGAAATGGACCTAGGAAACTATTCAAAAGCAAAGAATTAGGTAGAACTCAAAATTTGAGTAGTTGGAACCTAAAAAGTGTGCTTAAAAGGTGAGAATTTGCAACCATACCAAATGTACGCTTATTTTAACTAATGTGAACATCCTAACATGTCTAGAGTAGTGAAATGAACCTAGGAAACTATTCAAAAGCAAAGAATTAGGTACAACTCAATATTTGAGTAGTTGAAACCTAAAAAGTGTGCTTAAAGGGTGACAATTTGCAACCAGACCTAACGTACACTTATTTTAAATAATGTGCACATCCTAACATGTCTAGAGTAGTGAAATGGACCTAGGAAACTATTCAAAAGCAAAGAATTAGGTACAACTCAAAATTTGAGTAGTTGGAACCTAAAAAGTGTGCTTAAAGGGTGAGAATTTGCAACCAGACGTAATGTACACTTATTTTAACTAATGTGAAGATCCTAACATGTATAAAGTAGTGAAATGGACCTAGGAAACTATTTAAAAGCAAAGAATTAGGTACAACTCATAATTTGAGTAGTTGGAACCTAAAAAGTGTGCTTAAAGGGTGAGAATTTGCAACTAGACCTAATGTACACTTATTTTAACTAATGTGAACATCCTAACATGTCTAGAGTAGTGAAATGGACCTAGGAAACTATGCAAAAGAAAGAATTCCATAAACCTCAAATACCTAATGTGTGGTTCATCAAAATTTTGCATAATTGAGTCATTAAATGTCATTTTTCGTTCTGATGTGATTCTGTCATGTTTGGAAGTTTAAAGAAGTCCAAATTGGTATATTAAAGTTGTTAGAACCATTGATATGAAGTTATAGAATGACCTAAAGGAAAATTCCCTAAGAAAGATGGAACAAAATATTCCAATTATTCTATGCAAATTAGAAAGAATATTCGCAACTACATTCTTTGATTCAATGGAGCATCTTCCAATTCATCTTGCTTATGAAGCTTGGCTTGGGGGACCGATGCAATACAGGTGGATGTATCCCTTTCAAAGGCTTATGGGAGAATCCAAACGTTCAGTTAAAAATAAAGCTAGAGTAGAAGGATCAATTTGTGCAGCTTACTTGCAGAGAGAGACAACATATTTTTGTTCACATTATTTCAAAAACTTCATGTTGTCCCCTACTAATGTCAGAAATGAAATGCAATGGCAAGCCAAACAATGTCAAGGTAAATTGTTAGTTTTTCGACAATCAGGCCATCATGCAGGGAAAGAATTTACTCATTGGTTAACTGATGCTGAATTCAACTCTGCTCATGTCCATGTCTTAATCAATTGCAGTGAAGTTAAGTCGTACCTTGAGTATGTCATCATCCAACTCTTACCTTTGCAATGCTTAAATTGTTATACATTCATTCATTTCATTTGTACCAGCTCATTTCTTGTGGTTGAGTAATTCGCAAAAGGAAATGCTTCTTCTAGAATACACTCAGAGTTTCCTTAATGGTTCAGAAATCAAGTCCGTCTTTTTCCCATGTTTTGAGCAAGGTTAATTTGACTCTTGCTTTGAAATTTTGTTGGTATCTTTGTAGGTTTTTAATCAAGCATTAACTCCCATAGTTCAAGAGTTAAGACATCTATCCAATTGGCCAATGAGATGTGTGAAAGAATGGCATACTTACTTCACCAATGGTTACAAATTCCATACACATGAGTGGTCTAAAGGAAAGAAAACAACAAATTGTGGTGTGTACGTCAAGGGCCTTACAGAAGGTTCCTATGATGATTTCTATGGCATCATTCATAAAATATATGAGCTAGAGTACAACACCACTACTTCTCCAAACAGAGTAGTACTCTTTTATTGTGAATGGTTTGATCCTTCTAGAGTTGGTACTAGAGTGGATCCTACGTTTAACATTGTCGAACTCCACTTGAGATTAAGATATCGACCGTTTGATCCTTTCATTCTACCAAATAATGTCAGACAGGTTTATTATGTGCCATATCCACCATTCCGCAATATTGAAAAACGTGGTTGGGCTGTTGCAATACAAACCAAGCCTAGAGGTCGCATTGAATCAAATGAGGTTGAGGAAGATGTCACCTACCAACTTGACCAAATGTCACAAGCACAACAAATTATTAAAGTTGAACATATAACCGCATTGCACGACCCTGATGATGATGGAGATGAATTAGAAGCACCAATACAAGGACGACAAGAAGAAGAAGAAGAAGAAGAAGAAGAAGAAGAAGAAGAAGAAGAAGAAGAAGAAGAAGATGATGATGATGATGATGATGATGATGATGATGAAGATGATGATGAAGAAGAAGAAGAAAATGAAGATGATGAGTATGATGAAGAAGAAGAAGATGAAGATGATGATGACGATGATTGAATGTTGGACATTTATTGTAGCAAATTTAACTAGCATTTCAAAAACATTCCAATTGAGTTATGCAAAATACCAGCTTAAAAGCTATATGCAATTATTTTATATTCACGTTAACTTGTACTGATCCTTCCTTAGACTTTTTTATTCTTTCACTTTATTTGTAACCATTTCAATGCAATCATGACAGGAGAAGGTTCAGAACGTCGTGATAAAGGAAAGGGGGTAACAAGGCCTAAAAAGAGGCAACGACAGGCACCAAAGTATGTACTTAGGGTGCCTGCTACACTACCTATCACTGCTGCCATCAATCCATCATCCGTGGGGCCTTCTCCTACGCCTGCCGTACACCCTCCTCCTACCCCTATAGTACACCCTCCTCCTACCCCTGCAGTACACCCTCCTCCTACCCCTGCAACAAACATTCTTACTCCTCCTGTGATTATTACCCCCACTCCAACCCTTGTGATTATTACCCCCACTCCTCCTCCTGTGATTATTACCCCCACTCCTCCCTTGTGATTATTACCCCTACTGCTCCCCCTAACCCTACTTCTATACCTTCCTCATCTTCTATACCGCCTTCTGAGACTGCCACACCATCTGCTGATCCAGATTTAGCTGATGATGGTGATGGTGTTGACCCGCCCCTCCATGATCGACCGTGGATTGAGCCATATGGCAAAGGGTAAGACTTTAATCCCTTTTTCAACCATTTTGATGTTTAAAGTTTGTCTTACTTCAAATGACTTTTATTTCTTTATATGCAGGTTTATTCCATCCAGGATTGCTTCCCAGGCCATGACACGATCAATTAAGCAATAATATTTGAATCCATGGCCTACTTGGGGAGCAATACCTATAGACGACAGAAAGCCATTCTGGGAGCGTTTTATGGTGAACAAATTAAACTAATTGTCATTCTTATTTTAGTATGTTTATTAATCAATGTTTGTTTTGTTTATTGTTACAGATGAAGGTGTAGTGAAAACCTGAACATGAAACTCAAATACACAGAAATTTCCACATGGAGGCATCTCATCGACTGTCAGAGATGTTTAGGGATGCCCGCAATGCAGGGGAGCGCCCTTACTGGTTGGGCGAGCACATTTAGAACTCTTTACTCGCTCATAATTCAACAGAGTTTCGCAATAAGTGTGCTACAGCCTAGAGGAACAGAGCTTCTGAAAAGGGTGGCACCCTGCATACTGGTGGGTCGGTCACGGTTCATGAGCATGCCATTCATATGGTAAACTTTCAATACTTTTGTGTTTCTTTCATATATAACTCATGTATTTTCTATTTCATGTACACTTCTAACTATAAATTCTGTTACAAGCACAAGCTCTAGGACGGACGGTCCATGTTGATGAGGTCTTTGCACTGACTCATGTTCAGAAGGGCACTAATCAATTCGTTGATGAAAGATCTCGGAAGACTCATGCAAGCAAATAAATATGGTACTAATATTAATTTCTCATTATGTTATTGTATCATTCCCTAACATTGCTTTTAATGTTTGAATAGGAAGAATTTTCTACTAGACTTTCACATATTAGATCCGAACATGGGTCAGCTCCTACACCAGATGATGCGACTAATGAGGACGACGACATCTGTAGGACACAGTGCTGGGTCGATGTCATTGGTGGGAAGAAAAAAAGACGAGTGTACGGTGAAAGACAACTTGCTACAAACTATACAGCATCAAGAGGAGGTACTCCAAAGCACCAACCTTCTTCTTCCACAACTACTGCTGAAGAGACCATCGAGCGCTTGACACAGCTACTACAACAACGTGACCAGGAAAATCATGATTTGAGAGAAAATTACAATGACTTGAGAACCGAGTTTACAAACTTCAAGACCCTGGTCATGAGAGCGTTGCCTGATGCTTCAAACATTCATTTCACTGTCCCTCCGACTCAGCCACGACCCTTCTTGTCACCCGTTGTCCCTCAGCAGCCCACATCAGTCTAGCCCACATCAGTCCAGCCCACACCAGTCCAACCCACACCAGTCCAGCCATCTATAGAGCAATAGGATGATGAAGATCATTCTGATGATGACTATGTAGATTATTAGTTAAAAATACAAGTTCTTAAATTTTAACAATACAAATGATGTTATTATATTGTTGTTTACTCTATTAATGATTGGATGACTTTGGAATGTATATTATGGAGGTTTGTCTGTGGTTTGAAATTGTTATATAGGTCTGTCTGTGATGTGAACATGTTATGCAGGTTTGTGTGGTTGGATATCAAATACAAATATCACTTAATTCTGCCTGGTTCTTACCGAAGGTTTTTGCCCTTCGGTAATTACCGAAGGGCGGAAGCCCTTGGTAAATGTTAGCGACAAGGGATTTATCGAGGGTATTTTGGCCATCGATAAGTCGTCTGTAATTATCTTGTACCGACGGTTTCTGGCTGTTTCCAAGGGCTTTTGGCCTTCGGTAATGCCCATCAATTCAAAATACATGAGAGTTCAAGAGGTTACATCTTTCCCCAACAACAAAGAAGGTTTAGTTCCCGATCATCATAGAGAAACTAGATAAACAATGAAAGAATGAAAGAGATAGAAAAACCATAGAAAGAGAAGAGGAGAGCTGTCACAACCCCAAATCTATCCTCAAAGAAAAGGAGAGCTGTCACATCTCCAAAATCTACCCCCAAGGGGTGAAAAGTGTGTTTCTGTGCTTAAGCCATCAAAAGATACAATCCCTAGGACGTCCAAGTCCTTAAATAGAACATAAAAATAACAGAAAGCCAGTCCAAACCCACTTAGTTGGCGCTTAGCGCCCTAAATGGGGCGCCCAGGCGTGGTACGGGTCAAAACTGGCGCTCAGCGCCCTGGAAGGGCACCCAGGCATGGTGCAGGAAGAAAACTGGCGCTTAGGGGTGCTTAGGGGCGCTCAGGCCTGGCGGTAGCACTCCAAAACTCACTTTTTTTTTCTGTTTTGCTTGTTTTTTTTTTGGCTGATTCAACTCTATACAACTCTATGTATTGTTGGAGATTCTTCCAAGCACATTATTAGCTACAAAATAAAGGGAATTTAGTGGTAAAATCATAAAGTATAACCTCTACTCACTTATTCACAAAAGTAAAGCAAAAACATGAGTTCAAGCAAGCTTCTAAATAAAAAAGGGTGCGTTTAGTATCAAAATTATATCATAGATAACGGTATTTTCAACCGTTATCAACCAGCTGAAAATAGAGCTATGCACTACGACCGAACATAGTAAAAAGGCGACGGTGCGGGTAAAGGCATGCAAGTGAATGGTAGCATGACATTATAATTGCAAGGTCAAAAGGCGAAGCTTCACTAGATAGGACTTAGTGTGAAAAAAGACTAACGATGCCCAAAAGAAGTCGACACATGGTAAGCTAGCTCCAAACTAAGAAGCACCATTCAGAGTAGTAGAGAGTTTAGGCAACGGGGCATACCGCTTGAAACACTTGGATGGGAAGCCCATACTCAACACTTAGAAGGCCACACACCTTAAATTTTATTTCAGCTAGTGCAAATGTAATTACCAAAGTACATTTTCCTACCATCGTAATTTTCCTTAAGGAGAGTTTTGACTGGAGAGGTTTTAATAAGGCGACCGAATTAATAAAATTAGGAGTTTCACTACAAGTACTTGTCCTTGTTTTTCTTATAGTACGAAGTAGATATCATCGGTCGATAAAGGAAGAGTTCATTTAGGACTTGTTCTTTTGAGTGGATTTGAGGGAGTGGATTTGAGGGGATTTGAGAGGATTTGAAGATAAATTTTTTTGTCGTTTATTTGAGTGAATTTGGAGGTAGATGAGAGTGAATTTGGAAATAAATTTTTTTAATTTGTCACGTCAATACAATTCTATACTAATTCTCACAAATTTTATTTCCAAATTCACTCTCATTTACCTCTAAATTCACTCAAATAAACGACAAAAAAATTTATCTTCAAATCCTCTCAAATTCCCTCAAATCCACTCAAAAGAACAGGGCTTTAATGAACCCGTATGACACAATTCCATCCCTTGGTTAAGAGTTCTAAAAAAACCTATGATCCTCGAGCCCGTATGATTGGTTAAGGAAGACTTCTAAACAAACCCCTACTAAATGCTCACCATTTGAAATGGCTAAGGAAGGGTTCTAAACGAACTCCTACCGAACGCTCACCATTAAAAATGTTTAAGAAAGAGTTCATTCAATGAACCCCTACTACACTAATCAACTCATCGGTTAAGGAAGAGTTTTGAAAGAATTCTGCCATTCAAGCACATACGATCGATATGAGTTCCAAAAGAACCTTTGTTGAACCCTCACTGATAAAATTGGTTAAGTAAAGATTACATGAGCCACTACCTATTGCGCAAAGGGTATATTTTTCTTCAGACCAATCGTAGCGAACACAATATAATAAATTAGAAAAGACAAGAGTATGGACTTAAGTGGAACTTATATTATTTTAAAGAGTTAAACAAATATGTAGATTGATCCGGTAATGGTCGACTTACAAGAAACCTATCTATGTCGATCGTATCCAACTGACCCACGAAACTATCAAAATATAAGTAAAACCAACTCTTAAGTTCGACAACTCCTTCCTGATCGGTCGAATGTAAAAACACTTCGCCTTCAGTAACATCTTCATCACTAACTTCATTCTCGGAGATAACCCGAACGTGCATAAGCCTCCCTTTGTGGAAGGCCATTTGGACGTCGAACTTGCCTTCATCCAATGGAATGTTGAAGAAGTAGGCCGTTTGGTCCAAGGCTTTTTGGAAACCAGCGTCGTGTTGCAGCATGACTTGCTGGTAAATTTCATCCAACTCTATAGCCAAGGACTTGTACTTATTGTCCCAATCCCCAAGTGTCTTTTGATCGACCAATTAAGATAGTAGGAGATCATCAACCTGTTGTTGCAATTGGTGGGTCTGGACCACTAAACTTCTTTTCATTTTCAACCAAGTTAGCAACCCTGGTGGCCGAGTCCTTCCCTTTTTGTGTACACTAGGCGTGAGCGGACTTGATCCCTTTCAGTTAGGTCGTCAAGACCTCATTAGCCTTAAGAGTTGTCGCAACATCTACTTGGGAGTCTGCCAAGTTCTTCTGCAGTCAGACTATCTCTGACCACTCAATGCCAAGAGTCACCATCTGGCATAAAACAACAACAAACAAGTTGATCTCCACTGCAGCGGCTAATGCGTTGGCTTCTGAGGGGCCTTTTACTAAGTCTTTCTCATCGGAGTTAAGATGGAAGGAGACTTCATCTCCCATCTGTAGGTTGTTACAAAAAAGGTCACCAGGGAGTGAGGCCGATGTCTCTCCACTATGGCGGTCGCGCTTAGGGTTGCGGGTGGAGGTAGACCATTTGTCATGATTCCTCTTGCCTTTCTTCCGTCTGGCGTCATCCTACCAATCAGCAGGAGTAGAAAAATGGTGGTAAGTGGAGGGACATTGAGAATGGGGGTAGGGGAGGTTGTCGCCTAAGCGGTGGCACCGATCAACACTCCTTCCTCTCCTAGCCTGGTCGAAGTGCCCTCTTCTGCATTTGGAGTGCTCTTGGGACCACGTGCCCTTATTGGGTGCTTGCCCATTGTTGGTATCAAATATACTTTTATTGAAAATAAAAGCTTTCAGAAATACAAGAATCACTCTTAACTCTCACACTGGTGCACACAATCATCACAACTCACAATAACTCAACACAATAAATAACATACTCACTTTCTCTTTGATGCTTCACGTTACACACACCACATTCCTCTAGTTTTCTCTCTTCACGGTGGTGCACACTACACTAATTTTCCCGTGGTTCTCCTTCTCTTCCCACACACTCACACAACTTTCTTTCTCTACTGCAACTTTCCTTATTTCTTTCTCGGTGGTGGTGGTTTTTCTTTGCACATCTTGCTCTCCTTTTATAACCAATAAAAGAACTAAACTCCAAGAAACATTGGTGCAGAGTTTCGGTACTTCAGCAGACAAAGGGAAGACACTTTCCTCAAAGTCCTCAACTTTACAAAAGTGGGGGACATTTGTTTCCTTATTCAGCAAGTGGGCCCTTTTAAAGTTTACCTAACAAAACTCCCCGTAAACTTAAATTGGTCTTTTTGCACCGTATCTCATTATTTCATTCCAATAAGCCTTTTGCTATTCTCCAGCAATGTTGTTGGTAGTGGCTTGGTGAATATGTCTACGGCTTGAGCTCGACTTTCAACATGTTCCAGCTTGACCTTTCCTTCTTTGACTTGTTCTCGGATGAAATGAAAACGGACGTCGATGTGTTTGCTCCTTCCGTGATTAACTAGGTTCTTTGCCAACTCGATTGCCGACTTGTTATCAACTCGGATCACAGTCCCTTCATCTTGGATCACTCCCAAATGCTTTAATAGATTTAAAAGCCAAACTGCATGACACACGCTCCAAGAGGCCGCCACATACTCTGCCTCGCAGGTAGATAGAGTTACAATGGGTTGCTTCTTAGATAGCCAAGTAAAAGCTGTATTTCCAAGTAGGAATACGTAACCTGAAGTACTTTTCCGGTCATTAACATCACCACACCAATCGCTATTTGAGTAACCCACTAGTCGATAGTCATCTGATTTTGAATAGAAAAGACCAAGTGATAGGGTTCCTCGAATATATCTCAAAATTCTCTTCAATGCCTTCCAATGTGTATAGATTGGATCCTCCATGAATCTGCTCATTATCCCAACACTCAACATTAAGTCGGGTCTCGTGCTTGTAAGATACCTCAGACTTCGGATTAAACTTCGATATCTCCCATAATCAGTTCGTTCTCCTCCATCAAACTTTGATAGTTTAGTGCCTGGTTCCTTTGGAGTAGAAACCGGGTTGAAGTCCTCCATTTTAAACTTCTTTAAAATTTCAAGTGCGTACCTTTCTTGGGATATAAAAATCCCTTCCTACGATTGCTTCACTTCCAAGCCAAGAAAATATTTCATCAAGCCTAAGTCTGTCATCTCGAACTCTTTTTCCATTGCCTCCTTAAACTCCTTAATCAGCTTCGTGTTGCTTCCGGTGAATATGAGGTTGTCGACATAGAGAGCAACTATCATCACCCCTCGCCGAACCCCCCCGGACTCTGCTCGACGACTCAGAAGCAGATTCAATATGGACTACGGCCATTTATTACCTGAGGGAAAAATAATTTCAAAGCTTGAATGAAACGGAGAAAGTGAAAATGACAGCGCTTACATCTCCTATTTATAGAGAAAATCTGGGTAACCGTCAAACGCATCTGCACCGTCAAAAGCTAGCACGATCAACGCTCCAGATTCGAAGCCATTTCAATTTCCGCCACTGCATATGCGTCACGTGTTTCCCGCCAAAAATCCAAATCCAAAAGCCCATGAAATCCGACCCAATACGAGTCTGTCAATCGTCCCCGCGCCATGCTCAAAGTCCTACATATACTGCGTATACTAGGACTTGGGGGACTTGTGTACCAGTAGTGACCGGACGCCTGATAGGCCGGACGTCTACAGTGGACCAAAACACGCTACTCTTCAGTTCGTCATCGAAGGTTCGGCCCGCCAAAACGGACGCCCAGGCGTCCGAGATCACACAACCTTACCCTCGCTTTCCGGATACACTAGGAGGTCGGACGGTCATGTTGCTTGCTACACATGCCGCCTATAGGGGTCGGCTGGTTTGAAAGCCAACCTCTAGGAGACCGGCCGACCATACGGCTAATTAACCAGGTTTAAGGTAAGTTGAGGTTAATAACTATTGGGCTGAATTTGGGCCGTGATTAACTTTTCACTAATCCCAAGCCCATAGCGAAAACTATAAATACAGATCCAGGGTGAGTGGTAGATAGGTTGCATTTACTGCATATTTATTACTGTTCGATAGAAAAACGTCGTTGCTCTCAACTGACTTTGGCATCGGAGAATCTTTCGCAGGTCTCCCACCAGCGGACTGAGGAGAAAATTGAGGAGCGAGTACGGAAGACCGGACATACGGAGTACGAACGGAGGAGGACGTGGAGATATTGGACGACACAGCCCTTCACATCCGAAAAAATCCCAAACACTAGCATGATTGCCCATGTCTTAGGATGAAGCTGAGTGAGAGCAACATTTAACTCTCGCAGAACCCTACTTGAAAGTTTTCGAATGACACACATATGAACAAGTCAGTGAAAGAAGAAGGAATATAGGAAAAAGAAGTTTAGCTTCGAATTCTCCAGATCGTGGCATACCCGCTCTTTGCCCTTCCATACCCAGAGGTGCACAACTTCGTCATCAATGTCCTCCCTCAAGATGTATATCCAGTTGACCAAATCAGGTAGGGTACTCGCGGACTTCATGTGCAGCCCAATCATATCCAAGAATTTGTGAAAGGTTCAACCCGTTGCCTTCAGCCCATGTGTCAACATGAATCTCCCCACAGTGTGGCCACTATGCTCCTCTATGGCCTTCTCCTTACCCTAGTCCTAGTTCCTATCCTCAATTCCCGAGGCATCAACACAGTTCATGAGGCGACACACGGTTAATTCATTGGCAAGAGTATCAAATCGTATCAAGTAATATAAAATGATAAGACCAAGTATCGTTTCCCAAGAGACTTGTGACACCAAATAATCGTATAATAAATTAACTAATTAAGACTAAAGAACGATTCCATTGAATGAAATTTAATGCAATAAAAGTAAACATAATAACTTGAATGTAAAATTGATTTTTTGAAGCTAAAACAAGAATGAAAGAATGATATTGAGATGATATATGAGATGACGATGTTGTTGGGATTAGATTTTACCTTCTTCACTTTCATGCATATTAGAACTCATATTCATTGGAATGCTAATGTCACTTAGTAAATTACTTAGAACCTAATCCCTAGGCGTAAAAAGCTAGCCTTGATTATTAGACAACAATCCCTTGAAACCCTAATAACCAATTCGGCATTAAGAAAAGAAGCTTAAGACAACTAAACATCCTATTCTATCCCTAGATAATATTTCCTTTAGGTGAAATCCTCTAGATCATGGTCCTAAGCATTTCCCAATAACAAAGAAATCCAATCATCAAGCTATGAGTGACCAAAAACATAACAAGCATTAAGAATAGGAGAGAGTCACTAACATTCAATGAAAGAAGTATAAAATAATCAAAACATGTTCAACTAAATGAAGTTCAGAGGTTACATCTTTCACCAACAACAAATGAATTTAGCTCTCCATTGTCATGGAGAACCTTGGCTTATATTGGAAGAATGTAAATGAGATGGAAATCCTAGAAAGAGAAAAGGAAAGCTCCTGCATGCCTAATCTTCCTCCAAAGGGTAGAAACTAACGTTTCTGTGCTTCAACCATCAAAAGATATCCACCTTAGTGCGTAAAAGCCTTGATCAGAAGTGCCACATAAGCCAACGTCGCTGGCGCTCAGTGCGCTAACTGAGGGCAACAAGGCGAGACTACGCGAAGACTGCTCAGCGCCCCTTGATTGGGCAACCAGGCATGCTACGGGATAACTGGCGCTTAACGCCTCAGAATAGGGCAACCAAGCGTGGTTGCGTGGCCTCCAACGCTCAGCGCCCCAAAAGAAGGCAACCGGGCGTCCTTACGCGACCAGTGTTAACACTCGGCAAGTGTACCGAATCGTATCAAGTAATAATAAAATGGTAAGACCAAGTATCATTTCCCAAAGGACTCACGGCCTAAACAGTTATGTGATTTGTTGATTAAATTAGACTTGTAAACAAAAACATTGTTGTTGAATTACGAAAAATAAACATGAATGCAAAGTTTTGATCAATGGAATTGAAAGATGCAAAAACGGTTGATGTAGAATATGAATGATTATGTTGTTGGGATTTCTGATTCATCCTATCCACTCTCATGTATTCAAGAATTCATTTTTCTTCATTAATGTTAATGTCACTTTCTAATTTACCTTAAACCCGATGTCTCGGTGAAGAAAGCCTACTCCTAATCACTAGTTTACAATGTCTTGTCTCCCTAGCAATTATTCATGCATTACATTCGCACAGAAGCTTAAAGGCAATCAATCCTCCTATCCCTATGTCTAGGTAATATTGCTCTTTGGAGAATTTCCTCAGTTCTAGATGTACTTATGTGTCCATACAAATAACATCAATGATCATGCAATTGAATGAGTTAAACAAAGCATGCATAGAGTATAGAAGAAAAGCCCTAACAATTAATGAAAGAAGGCATATAAATTAAAGAATCAATTTAATACATGAGAGTTTCAAAGGATTACATCGGTTCCCCAACAACAATGAAGGTTTAGTTCACCATAAACATGGTGAAACTAGATGAAAAACAATGAAAGAATGAAGGATAGAACCGTAGAAGTTGAAGAATAGAGCTTGAGCATCCAAAATCCTCCTTCAAGGGGTGAAGAAAGTGCGGGTCTTCAGAATTGACACTCAGCTGCAGTTTTGCCTCTCAGCGGTGACTGCGGGACTTCAAAGTGCCGCTCAGCGCTGAAATTGGCGCTCAGCGATGACTGCGACTCTTCTTTTAAGCACTTTCACTTCCTTTCTTGAGTCCAGCTCTTTACTACTTTAACTTCTTTCATCTAATTCATCTCAATTCCTGCAAAAACAAGGAAAACCAAGCATAAAACCCATCCAACTCTCTTATTTCTAAAACATAAGCAAAAAAATGATTCCAAGCTAGTTTCTAAGTCATAAAGGTTGTTTTTTATGTCAAAATTAAGTATAAAAATAACAGTTTTTCAACCGTTATCACAACCCCAAACTTAGAAATTTTCTTGTACTCAAGCAAATAAGATGTAACTCAATCTTCCACCAATCCATACAATGGTTCACCACATTCAAAACTCTTCCTCTCAAGACAAGTAATTACTCAAATAAGCTCATCACAAAGAATTTAGTCAAGATGTACACATGCTTTGGTGTTCACATAATCACATAATATCCAACAAATGCTATTCTCATGAATGATCAATTAACTAGGCATAGATGTAATCATGTGCTCCTGGAATCTTTCCTCACCAAATAAAGTGTTTCACTCAGACATACAAGTGTATAAGAGGTCACTCATTCACTCTACTATCACAATGTCACATGAATCAACTTTGCCTTTCATTTAACCACACTCAAACACACTCACAAGCAAGTATCATCACAAGGGCTTTTCTATGGCTTATAATGTGGCTGGGCTAACAAGAAAATTGGTTTTTCTGGATCAGAAAATCCTTGAGTTAAGTGAATCATCTAAACATAACCATTCTTCCTTCTTCCCAACTTTCTTTTGCATTAAGCCTTTCTTTTTCTTTCTTTTCTTTCCTTTTTATTTTGCTTTTCACATGCTTAGCTCAATGCTTTTCATATTCCCTTTTTAGACCTCTCAACAACCCCAAACTTGAACATTTATCCGTACCACAAGATATTTTTCAACTCAACTCAAGGTAAAGCTTTTCAAAAAGGGTTTTCTATCATGTTCAAGGCTAAAGGGTTCAACAGATAGAACACATTATGCTCTCTTTTACTGGGCGAAAATCATGCATTTTGCTAATAAAGGGTTACCAACAAATGACCTTGATCATATGACACATACAAGGAAGTGATTCAATCATAGAAACCTGGGCAAAGTCACTCATGCTTTCAATGTAATAACAGTCAATCACAAAAACTCTGGAGTTCAAAACCTCACACATAAGCTCATCCAATCATTCCACATACACATCCTGCTTAGCATCATAATCACAATCACAACATCATGCATCTTTTCACATAGCTTGTGAACAACCACCTGTATATCAGCATATAGTGCACAATCTCAACATCAATCAATATCTAAGCATCATCAATCAATACTCATCATGCATAAATAACAAGCAAACCATTATAGCAGATAAAGTTTCTCACTGAGTACATCACATCCTATTCTAAAAACAGAAACAAATAAGTAAAAGAGTTTAGAACACTGGGATGCCTCCTAGTAAGCGTTTGTTTAACGTCACGAGCCTGACCCAATAAGCTCAAGGATCAATCAACTTCATAACTGTGGACACGCTTTACTTCTCCTCCCAGATAATGCTTGAGACGTTGACCATTCACTACCTAGCTTCTCTATGGATCACTAGCAGTTGGGTCAACCAATTCAATTACTCCATGTGGACGCACACTTTTCACTATGAATGGTCCTGACCATTTTGACTTCAACTTTCCAGGAAAAAGCTTCAATCGTGAATTGAACAATAGCACCTGCTGCCCTAGATTAAAGACTTTTTTTATCAACTTCCTGTCATAATAGAATTTTACCTTTTCTTTGTAATTCCTGGATGAATCATATGCATGCAACCACATCTCTTCAATTACCACTGGCAAATGACATGCTTTCCCATAGACTAACTGATAAGGTGATAAACCCATAGATGTCTTCATTGCAGTCCTGTATGCCTAGAGATCATCATCCAGTTTCTCCTTGTCCTTCTAGTTTCGTCCAATCCTTCAAGAAGAGATTTCAAAGTTTTCTTGCTCCTAGTCCAAATTGTCAGAGGCGGCTGCAGCGGATGAGTTAGCGCGGAATAACAAACCAAGAGGGTTTTTAATACTAACGTGTGCCTTTTAATTTCTACTCAATTAAACTTACTTAGCAATTAATAAAGACAAATAAAGCAAGAGTAAGGTTGAGAGAAATTTGCACAGATGATTTTATCCTGGTTCGGATCTTACCAATCCTACGTCCAGTCGCTTATCTCAAAACAAGATAAATAGTTTCACTAACACAAAACAATTACAAACTACAATCACAAAGATACAATTTGTAAGAGTTTAGAAAACACCTCTCTTGATACCACAAGAGATGAAACTACACCTCCTTTGAGTCTTCATAAAGGATGAACACCTCCTCCGAATACTTCACGAAGGATGAACACCTCCTTCGAATACTTCACGAAGGATGAACCTCTTCCGAACACCTCCTCAGACACACCAAGGATGAACCGGCTATTTCCTCTGTCACCGTAGCAGCACTTCACCAGCTCCACAGACAAGAGTTTCACAAGCCGAACAAGAACACACAAGTCTCAAGAATTTCTGAGTATTTGAGCACAAGGGAAGAGTTTCTGTGTCTCTGTTTTCTCTCTTGAGAGGAAATGAGAGTCTATTTATAGACTCATCCAAAAGCTCTTCCATTTTTCGTTTTCAGCCTTTCTGACTGTGTTAATCGATTAGATACAGTGGTTAATCGATTAGCACCCCAACGGATAGTCCAACGGCTCTAAAAAACGGCTAGTTTTTCAAACGGCTCCTGTGTTAATCGATTAACACCCTCTGTTAATCGATTAACGTTAATCGATTAACACCCTCTGTTAATCGATTAACACTGCATTGCTGTGCTTCGCCATTTGTCTCTGGAACAATCGATTAACACCCTCTGTTAATCGATTAACGTTAATCGATTAACACCCTCTGTTAATCGATTAACACTGCACAAAATTTGCTGTTGGCTTATTTTTACATCGCTTTTGAATGTATACATAACAATACTAACTATCTAAGTCCTAGATACTAAACCATAATTATTACAAAAGCTTTCCATAGCAATACAAGTCTTCATAACATCTTGAATCTTGATTTCTCTTGACTTGATTTGGACATCATCAAAACTTCATCTTCATCATTTTGCTAACACAAATTGTATCCTGCATACAAAGGAACACAAAACCCTAGAAATAATTTTTAGCACAAAAAGATAGAAAAGATAAACTAAAAAGATAAAAAGATAAAAAGATAAAAAGATAAAAATATAAAAAGATAAAAAGATAAAAAGATAAAAAGATAAACAAAAAGATAAAAAGAACAAAAAGATAAAAAGATAAAAATCAAGTCAAAGTTAATCAATAATCACACAAATAGAATAGTTAAACCACGAGTCCCCGGCAACGGCGCCAAAAACTTGTTAACCCTCGGCAAGTGTACCGAATCGTATCAAGTAATAATAAAATGGTAAGACCAAGTATCATTTTCCAAAGGACTCACGACCTAAACAGTTATGTGATTTGTTTATTATCTTAGACATGTAACCGAAAATATTGTTGTTGAACTATGAAAAATAAACATGAATGCAGACTTTTGATCAATGGAATTGAAAGATTGAAAAATGATTGATGTATAATATGAATGATTATGTTGTTGGGGTTTCCGATTCATCTTATCCACTCTCATGTATTCAAGAATTCATCTTTCTTCATTAATGTTAATGTCACTTTCTAATTTACCTTAAACCCGATGTCTTGGTGAAGAAAGCATACTCCTAATCACTAGTTTACAATGTCTTCTCTCCCTAGCAATTATTCATGCATTATATTCGCACAAAAGCTTAAAGACAACCAATCCTCCTATCCCTATGTCTAGGCAATATTTCTCTTGGAAGAATTTCTTCAGTTCTAGATTTACTTATATGTGTCCATACAAATAACATCTATGATCATGCAACTGAATGAGTTAAACAAAGCATGTATAGAGTATAGAAGAAAAACCCTAACAATTAATGAAAGAAAGCATATAGATTAAAGAACCAATTCATTACATGAGAGTTTCAAAGGATTACATCGGTTCCCCAACAACAATGAAGGTTTAGTTCACCATAATCATGGTGAAACTAGATCAAAAACAATGAAAGAATGAAAGATAGAACCCTAGAAGTTGAATAATAGAGCTTGAACATCCAAAATCCTCCTCCAAGGGGTGAAGAAAGTGTGATTTCGCCTCTTTCTGTCCAAAGATACTAACCCTAACTCGGCTAAAACCTTATATAGATTCCTAAAAATTATAGAAAATTAGCCCAAGGCCCAATAAAATGGCGCTCAGCGGTAAGTGCGATTCTTCTATTTTAACACTCAACTGGACTTTTGCCCCTTAGCGTTGACTGCGGGACTTCAGAGTGCCGCTCAGCGGTAAAAGTGGTGCTGAGCGGTACTTGCGGCTCTTCTTTTGTGCACTTTTTCTTCCTTTTCTGAATCCAACTTCTGGCTTCTTCACTTTTTTCATTCAATTCATCTTATAACCTGCAAAAACAAGGAAAACCGAGCATAAAACCTATCCAACTCTCTTATTTCCAAAACTTAATCAAAAACATGATTCCAAGCTAATTTCTAAGTCATAAAGGTTGTATTTAAGGTCAAAATTAAGTATAAAAATAACAGTTTTTCAACTATTATCATCACTTCATGTACCTCCCACATTTCTTTACCAGTCTTGCATTGTGATATCCTGAAAAATTCATCCATGGTTAGTGTAGAAGCAATAACATTTCTAGCCTTAACATCATATTAAGTTCTTTGGTTCTCATCTTGAGTCCACTCAAAAAAGTTTTTCAAAACAGTTTTTCCATTAACAACATGAGTTGGCTCAAATGGACCGTTTATAGTTCCATCCCAAACTCCTTTATCCACGGATTCAAGAAAGATTTGCATCCTTATTTTCCAGAAAGCATGATTTTCTCCAGCAAATAGTGGTGGTCTATTTGTGGATGCACCTTCACCAAAAGTTTAAAAATTTAAAGCCATTTCTCAAGATCAGTCGATTTCAGGAAAACGATAATCAACTTGTTTTTCAAATATCTTATGAAAACCAGCTATAGTGCCGATTGTTGAAAATAGAATGGCTTGATTTATCACACCAAGAGAGGGGGGGGGGGGGGCGGTAAATTGGTGAAATGTAAAAACAAAGTTTTCTTTAAATCTTTTTCGCAAAGTGGATGCCTTTAAAAGCTTTCTTAAAACGCAAGGAAAAAGATTTGCTTATGTAGCGGAAATGTAATCGATTTAATGCAGTATGCAGTCGACTAAATAAAAGTGCAGGAATAGAAAGATCAAACACTTGGTTTTTATACTGGTTCGGCCAAGCTTACATCTAGTGTCCTTCCAACCACAGGAACCCAATGCACTATAATGATCAAGGTTTTTACAAAAAGGTTTTTATGGCGACCTCACGTCAAAAATAGAAAACACCTCTCTAACCCTCTAATCAAAATATAGGCATATACAAAACAGACTAGCAACAAGAATCCCCTCTCCTGCAGTCCAACCCTTTAAGCCAGCCTCAAAGTCAAGAACGCAGAACGATCTTCTTCCTATAATCACAACAGGGAAACAACAAACCAATCTTTAAAAGATTGAAGCTTCTGATCTTTCAATAACACCCAAATGTGCATATATGATCAGCCTTTGTAAATGCAGTAAACTTGCTCTTCAAGAATCCACAAGTAGATGAACACCACTGTCACTTCTTGTTTCTCGGAGCTTTTCCCTTTCTCTGTAAGAATGCACTTTCTGTAAAATATCACAAAACTGTTAGAATCACAAAAGTTCTTACAAAGATCAAGTTTGCGTCAATTTATAGATTTTCACAATTCAGACGCATTTTAATCGTCTTAGCTACTAATGCAGTCGAATGTAACAATCCAGTCAAAGCAGTTAGCAGCAATTAATGCAATGAATTGAATGTGCAATTAATGCAATCGATCCATAATAAATGCTTGGTCAACATATATAAAAATATAGCCATTGTACCATTTAACACAAGCATTAAAAGAATTTCAAAACTGTAACAGAGTTAGTCAAATGCAATTTGCATATAATCGACTATGTAACACAGTTAAACATAGTTTTGAAAACTTCTTTTTTGAAAAACCTCACAGCACACTTTTAACAAGTTTGTGCAAAGCCACGAGTTTTATACGATTCACCCCATAATGAAGTCGACTTAAAACTGTTGTTTTGCCAGACAATAAAATGTTCCATATAAATGCTTGTGTTTTTCATTCTATAAAACACCAGACATGCATTAACCAATAAAATCAATTATATAGCACAGTGAAATGCAATGTATCAACACAATCATATTCTCCATGCTTTAAACAAATTTATACATTGATTAAAACATGTAGCATGCAAGCAATAGAACATGTAACACATAAACATCACTTGTTAACCCTCCGCAAGTGTAACCGAATCGTATCAAGTAATAATCAAATGGTAAGACCAAGTATCGTTTCCCAAAGGACTCACGGCCTAAACAGTTATGTGATTTGTTGATTAAATTAGACTTGTGAACAAATTCTTGTAGATTTAAATGCAAATACTAAAAATTAAATATGAATGCATGTATTGATCAATTGGACAAAAGAAGCAAAACGTGATTGAAATATATGGAATGATGATGTTGTTGGGGTTTTCAATTAATCCTATCCACTCATGTATTCAAGAATTCATCTTTCTACATTAGTGTTATCACTTTCTAATTTACCTTAAATCCGATGTCTCGATGAAGAAAGCCTACTCCTAATCACTAGTTTACCATGTCTTGTCTCCCTAGAAATTATTCATGCATCACATTCACACAGAAGCTTAAAGGCAACCAATCCTCCTATCCCTATGTCTAGGCAATATTACTATTGGGAGAATTTCTTCATGTCTAGATTTATCTATATGTGTCCATACAAATAAAATCAATGATCATACAATTGAATGAGTTAAACAAAGCATGCATAGAGTATAGAAGAAAAACCCTAACAATTAATGAAAGAAAGCATATGGATTAAAGAACCAATTCAATACATGAGAGCTTCAAAGGATTACATTGAATCCCCAATAACAATGAAGGTTTAGTTCACCATAATCATGGTGAAACTAGATGAAATATAATGAAAGAATGAAAGAATGAAAGATAGAACCCTAGAATTTGAAGAGTGGAGCTTGAGCATCCAAAATCCTCCTCCAAGGGGTGAAGAAAGTGTGATTTTGCTTCGTTTTGGCCAAAGATACTAACCCTAATTCGGCTGAAACCTTATATAGCCTTCTAAAAATTACAGAAAAGTGGCCCAAGGCCCAATAAAATGGCGCTCAGCGGTAATTACCGCTCCGCGGTAAGTGCGGTTCTTCTATTTGATGCTCAGCTGCAGTTTTGCCCCTCAGCGGTGACTGCGGGACTTCAGAGTTCCGCTCAGCGGTAAAAGTGGCGCTGAGCGGTACTTGCGGCTTTTCTTTTATGCATTTTTTTTCCTTTTCTGAGTCCAACTTCTGACTACTTCACTTCTTCTATTCAATTCATCTTAAAACCTGCAAAAACAAGGAAAACCAAGCATAAAACGTATCCAACTCTCTTACTTCCAAAACATAAGCAAAAGCATGATTACAAGCTAGTTTCTAAGTCATAAAGGTTATTTTTTATGTCAAAATTAAGTATAAAAATAACAGTTTTTCAAATGTTATCATAACCCCAAACTTAGAACTTTGCTTGTCCTCAAGCAAACAAAATGTAACTCAATCTTCCACCAATCCATACAATGGTCCACCACATTCAAAACTCCTTCTTTCAAGACAAGTAATTACTCAAATAAGCTCAACGCAAAGAACTCAGTCAAGATGCACACATGCTTTAGTGTTCGCATAATCACATAATATCCAACAAATGCTATTCTCATGAATGATCAATTAACTAGGCATAGATGTAATCATGTGCTCCTGGAATCTTTCCTCACCAGATAAAGTGTTTAACTCAAACACACAAGTGTATAAGAGGTCACTCCTTCACTCTACTGCCACAATGTCACATGAATTAACTGTCTTTCATTTAACCATAATCAAACACATTCACAAGCAAGTATCATCACAAGGACTTTTCTGTGGCTTATAATGCGGCTGGGCTAACAAGAAAATTGGTTTTTCTAGATCACAAAATCCTTGACTTAAGTGAATAATCTAAACACAACCATTCTTCCTTCTTCCCAACTTTCTTTTGCATTGAGCCTTTCTTTTTTCTTTCTTTTCTTTTTCTTTTTATTTTGCTTTTCATATGCTTAGCTCAATGCTTTTCATATTTCCCTTTTTAAACCACCCAACAACCCCAAACTTGAACATTTATCAATACCACAAGATATCTTCAACTCAACTCAAGGTAAAGCTTTTCAAAAAAGGGTTTGTATCATGTTCAAAGCTAAGGGTTCAAAGGATAGAACACATTGTGCTCTCATTTATTGGGCTAAAATCATTTGGCTAATAAAGGGTAACAAAAGATGGCCTTGATCATATGACACATACAAGCAAGTGATTCAGTCATAGAAACTTGGGCAAAGTCATTCATACTTTCAATGTAATAACATTCATTCACAAAAACTCTGGAGTTCAAAACCTCACATATAGGCTCATTCAACATTCCACATACACATCCTGCTTAGCATCATAATCACAATCACAACATCATGCATTTGTTCACATAGCTCGTGAACAACCACCTGTATATCAGCATATAATGTGCACCATCTCAACATCAATCAATGTCCAAGCATCACCAAGCAATACTCATCATGCATAAATCACAAGAAAACCATCATAGCAGATAAAGTTTCAAACTGAGTACATCACAACCCTATTCTAAAAACATAAGCAAATAAGTTCAACAGAGTTTAGAACATTGGGCTGCCTCCCAGTAAGCGCTTGTTTAACGTCACGAGCCTGACCCAAAATCCTCCAGTAGGTGTAAACAAACCTAGTATCCTTCAGTAGATACTCAACCACCTAGCATCCATCAACAGATGCTATACCATAAAATATCAAATCAATGTCCCAAAGTTTATAAAATTACATAACCAAAATCAAAGAAATTAATGTTCTCAAATCACTGGGGTGCCTCCCAGTAAGCGCTCTTTTAACGTCATTAGCTTGACCCAATAAGCTCAAGTTCCATCTTCAATGTTGGTGTTCCTCTTTCTTTCATTACACCAACTCATCAATTGTTTTCGGTCCACCTTTTTGACTCTCCTTGAATATGGAGCTTCAATCTCTATCAATTCATTCTCTTTATAGTCTTTCACAACCCACAACTTGTTCTTGAATCTTACTGGTGTACCAAGTTTGAGTTGTGCCTGGATCAAGTCATCATGAACCTTCCTTCCTTTGCCATCTTTTTCTTCTTCCCTAACCTGTGACAAGAAACAATTTTTACCTTTGAAGACCGGCTGTGCAGCTTTTGAACTAGTCAAGGGTGCATCCTTACATGCAGCTTTATGACTAGCCTCCTTCTCTTGAATCTGCTTCTCCCCTTTGAAGACATTAAAGATCACCTTTTCTCCTCGGTCTTGAAGCACTATCATCTCATAATCCACATTGATTATTACCTTTGTCGTTTTCATAAACGGTCTTCCAAGAATGATTGGGACCTTCTCATCCTCCTTCATCTCCATCACCACAAAATCTACCAGGAATTTTAGTTTGTCTATGCAAACCACCACATCTTCTGCCACACCATAAGGTTTCTTGGAAGATCCATCCGCCATTAGCAAAGTCACCTTTGTTGGCTTAACTTCAAGATCACAAATCCTTTCAAGTAGAGATAAAGGCATCAAATTAATGCTTGACCCTAAATCAATTAGGGGATTCCTTATTTTCTCCTACTCTACGATGCCAGGAATAGTAAAACTTTATGGATCCTTCACTTTTGGAGGAAGTGGCTTCTTCTCAATAACACTGCAATCTCCCTTTTCATCTAGATATTTCTTCTTTATGGAGACTTGCTTCATGTGCTTTGCATAAGCTGGAATTTGTTGCAATGCTTCATTCAAAGGTATTGTAATCTCCAATTTCCTGAAGATATCTTTAAAGCGCCCACATTGTCTCTCTTTTTCAATCTTTTCACTCCCCTTAGGATAAGGAAGAATTTTATCATTTTTCTCAAATTTTTTCTCTCCCCTCTTCTTTTCATTCTCTTTTTGCTCATCCTCACTTATTATCTCTTCTTCTCTCTCAACTCTCTCTTTTTTTCTCTTCTTTTTCTTCTTTTATTTCTAACTCAACTCTCTTTTTTTCTTCATCCACCCTCTCATCATCTGCACTTACAATAACTTTGCACTCTTCCTTAGGGTTAACCTCAGTATTAGCCCCAAAACTCTTGTTAAGCTTATCCCTCAAATCCTTAGCTATTTGGCCAACCTGTATCTCCAAATTTCTAATTTCAGCTTCAGTGCTTTTATGGTTGGAGATGATCACCTGAATAAATTGTTGAAGAGTTTCTTCAAGCTTTGATGATTTCTCATTTAGTGCAGAAACTTGTTGCCATATTGATGGTTACTGCTGTGGTCTATTGAATTGTCCTGCTTGTCCAGCTTGTCCATTATGACCTTGACCCATGCTTGGGTGTGGTTTCCACCCTTGTTTGTAGTTCCCCTAGCGATATGGAAATTGATTTGCCATGAAATTGACATCTTCTATGGCCTCCACTAGAAAAGCACATTGATAATTGATATGGTCACCACTACACAGTTCACAAAGTTGTGTAACCTGTGCAACATTCTTTAACTCCTTTGGTAACTGAGCAAGTGTCTTTGTCAAATTCTCCAACTGTTGAGTTATGATTTTGTTTTGCGCATGCAAGACATCATTTGATTGCAATTGTAGAACTCCCTTTTATTGAATTAGAGCTCCTCTCTCATTATGCATCTTGTTGTCATTAGTAGCTGATAACGGTTTTTCAACCGTTATTTTTATACTTAATTTTGATATTAAAAACACCCTTTATGACTTAGAAACTAGCTTGAAATCATGTTTTTGTTTAAGTTTTGGAAATAAGAGATTTGGATCGGTTTTATGCTTGGTTTTCCTTGTTTTGACAGGAATTAAGATGAATTGGATGAAAGAAGTTGAAGTAATAAGGAGTTGGAACCCAGAAAAGACAAAAACAGTACCAGACCAAATGGTACGATGTGGGAGAATCCAAACCGAATAGTTAAGAACCTAGACCGAACGATTACTAAGACTGACCGAACGGTCAGATAAAGGAGAAGACAAAGACCGAATGGTTCGTAACAGAGACCAAACGGTGTGACGGTGGTGGAACTAGGCTGAACGGTGTGAGCAAGAAAGACAACTGCTGAACGGTGTAACTGAGGACCGAACAGCTGCATAAAAACATAGGCAAACCGAACGGTTTGTGAGAGGAGAAGCTGAATGAAGTGGTAGAAGTCATGATGAACGATCAATAGTGAAATTGAACGGTCATGCGTCATTTGAGTGCCACAACTACCGCTGAGCGCCAAAAGTGCCGACGACGTGGGCTTGGACCTAATTTCTATTATTTTTATGGGCTTGGACCTATTTTCTATTATTTTTATGTTCTATTTAAGGACTTGCACATCCTAGGGATTGTATCTTTTGATGGCTTAAGCATAGAAACACATTTTTCACCCCTTGGGGGTAGATTTGGGGATGCGGGAGTCTCCTCTTCTCTTTCTAGGGTTTTTCTATCTCTTTCATTCTTTCATTCCATTGTTCATCTAGTTTCTCCATGATAATGGAGAGCTAAACCTTATTTGTTGTTGGGAAAGATGTAACCTCTTAAATTCTCATGTATTGAATTGATTCTTGATTATATATGCTTTACTTCATTATTTGTTAGGGTTTTTCCTCTTTACTCTATGCATGCTTTTTTTAACTCATTCAATTGCATGATCATTGATTTTGTCGATATGGACACATACGAGGAAATCTAGAACTGGGGAAATTCTCCCGGAAGCAATATTACCTAGACATAGGAATAGGAGGATCGATTGTCTTTAATGTTAATGCTACTTTCTAATTTACCTTAAACCCGATGTCTCGGTGAAGAAATCCTACTCTTAATCACTAGTTTATAATGTCTTGTTTCCCTAGCAGTTATTCATTCATTACATTCGCACAGAAGCTTAAAGGCAACCAATCCTCCTATACCTATGTCTAGGCATTATTACTATTGGGAGCATTTCTTCATGTCTAGATTTATCTATATGTGTCCATACAAATAAAATCAAGGATCATGCAATTGAATGAGTTAAACAAAGCATGCATATAGTATAGAAGAAAAACCCTAACAATTAATGAAAGAAAACATATAGATTAAAGAACAAATTCAATACATGAGAGTTTTAAAGGATTACATTAATTCCCCAACAACAATGAAGGTTTAGTTCACCATTATCATGATGAAACTAGATGAAAAATAATGAAAGAATGAAAGATAGAACCCTATAATTTGAAGAGTGGAGCTTAAGCATCCAAAATCCTCCTCCAAGGGGAGAAGAAAGTGTGATTTTGCTTCGTTCTGGCCAAAAATCCTCCTCCAAGGGGTGAAGAAAGTGTGATTTTGCTTTGTTCTGGCCAAAGATACTAACCCTAATTCGGCTAAAACCTTATATAGCCTTCTAAAATTTACAGAAAAGTGGCCCTAGGCCCAATAAAATGGCACTCAGCGATAATTACCGCTCAACGATAAGTGCGGTTCTTCTATTTGACGCTCAGCTGCAGTTTTGCCCCTCAACGTTGACTGCGGGACTTCAAAGTGCCGCTTAGCGGTAAAAGTGGTGCTGAGCAGTACTTGCGGCTCTTCTTTTATGCACCTTTTCTTCCTTTTCTGAGTCCAACTTCTGATTACTTCACTTCTTTCATTCAGTTCATCTTAAAACCTGCAAAAACAAGGAAAACCAAGCATAAACCTTTCCAAGTCTCTTATTTCCAAAACATAAGCAAAAGCATGATTACAAGCTAGTTTCTAAGTCATAAAGGTTGTTTTTGATGTCAAAATTAAGTATAAAAATAACATTTTTTCAACTGTTATCACTTTGCTTGCATAGAATAAGATTATCACTCAACAATTGGAGAATTTGTCGAAGAAACTCTCTCAATTTCCAAAGGAGCTGCAAAATGTTTCACAGGTTCAACAGAAACTCTGTGAATTATGTGGTGGTGATCATATCAATGGTCAATGTGCTTTTCCAGTGGAGGCCCAAGAAGACGTCAACTATATGGGCAATCAATTCCGCCAAGGTAATTTCAACCAAGGGTGGAAACCTCACCCAAGTGTGGGTCAAGGTCAATTTGGACAATCTGGGCAAGTAGGTGATAACGGTTTGGAATCATGTTTTTCTGTTAAGTTGTGTGAATTAGAGAGTTGAGGTTGAATTTGATGATTTTAAGACTAAGTTCCCTAATTTTGGCAGGAAAAGAGATAATATGGAAAGCAGGGATAAAGTGCCATGATGATGGAGCTCAGAAAATCCTGGAAAAGCACGAGAAGGGAGGATTGCTCGAAGCTTGGGCGTCCTTTTTGGAGGCTCAGGTGCAGCAGAGAGTCGTTCACCGCCCGGGCGCCCTTTTTGGGGTGCTTGAGCACCGGAGGCACGAAGCTTGGGCGCCATCTGGAAGGCTTGAGCGAGGAAGACCACCGCTCATTGCCCGGGCGCCCTAAGTGTGGCGCTTGAGCGTCGGCGACACGAGCTTGAGCTTCTTTCTGTTCTGTCTTCGCTCTATTTAAAGGACTCAGGCGTCCTAGGTTTTGTATCTCTGGCTAGAGCAGCACAACACCACACTCTTCCACTATCTGAAGGCGGATCTGGAGGCAGGAGCTTTTATTCATCTAGTTTCACCATGTCTATGGTGAACTAAACTCTATTTGTTGTTGGGGAATGATGTAACCTTGTGAACTCTCATGTATTTGAATTGATTCTCAATAACGTATGTTTTTTCATTAATTGTTAGAGTAATTCATTTGTGCTTATTACATGCTTTGTTTAACTTATTCATAGCATGATGTATGAATTGCATGAGTGTTGGGAGCTTCTTACGATTAGTTTCTTGTTGAATTCTCTCAAGAGTAATATTTCTCAGGGATGAGGGTATGAGTCTTGGTCGTCTTAAAGTTCTTGTTCTTCACATTTAATTACTAGGAATGCGAGGAATTGCATGAACTGGTGATTAAGGACAGGCTTCTTCGTCGAGGGATCGGGTGTAAGTGATTTAGTGAGTGACGTTGACATTAATGCATAATGAAGAATTCTTACATACATGAGAGGGAACTTGGTGAAATCTAACCCCAGCAACATATTCATCTCATATTACAAACAACATTCGTTATCACTGTGTTATTCTGCCATTGATCAAATTGCATTCATATTTAATATCCTGTCTTTGCATCTAAAACCAATGATCTTGTTTTCTTTAAGTCTTAATGAATCGAGTTATCACATGATTGTGTAGTGCCGAGAGTCCTCTGGGATACGATACTTGGTCTTGCCATTTTATATTACCTGTGCAATTCGGTACACTTATCGATCATCCAACAGCAGGACAATTCAATAGGTCACCGCAACAACAATCACAATAGCAATAGATATCTGCATTATCTGACAGAACTTCAAAGCTTGAAGAAACCTTTCAACAATTTATGCAGGTAACTATCTCCAACCACAAGAGCACTGAAGCTGCTACAAGGAATTTGGAGATGTAGGTGGGCCAACTAGCCAAGAAGTTGGAGGATAAAGTTGAGTTTTGGGGCTAATACTGAGGTTAACCTTGAGGAAGAATGTAAAGCTATTGTGAGAATAATTAATGAGAGAGTAGAGGAGAGAAAAGAAAGAGTTGAGTTAAAAGAAGAAAAAGAAGAGAGACTAGGTGAGGTTGAGAGAGAAGAAAAAGAGAAGAAAAAGAGAAGAAGGGAGAGAAAAAATTTGAAAAAGTTGAAAAGATTCCTCCTTACCCTAAGGAGTGTAGCAAAAGAAAAGAAAAGCAGAAGCAATTAGGGTGTTTTAAAGAAATCTTCAAGAAAATGGAGATTAAAATTCCTTTGGCTGAAGCATTGCAATATGTTCCTGTGCATGCACAATTTCTGAAGGAATTCCTCAAAAAGAAGAGATATATAGATGAGGAAACCATTGATGTATAGGGCAATTGATGACAAATTTATGAACACCGAAAAAATGCGCCACAAACTTGTTTAACCCTCGGCAAGTGTGACCGAATCGTATCAAGTAATAAACTCGGTAAGACCAAGTATCGTTCTCCCAAAGGACTCACGACCTAGTTAGTTATATGATTTGTTGATTATTTAAGACTTGTGAACAATTGATTGTAGGTTTTAAATGCAAAAGACAATAATTAAACATGTATGCATGAATTTGATCAATGGACAAGAGGAATACAAACACTTTAATGAATTAGATGGATGAGTATGTTGTTGGGGTTATCAATTTCATCTTATCCACTCTCATATATTTTTAGGAATTCATCATTCTTATCATCAATGTTAATGCCACTCTCTAAATCACCTTGCAAGAAGGTCTATCCTTAATTACGAGTTCATACAATTCCTAGCATTCCTAATAATTAATTCTGAAGCACAGAAGCTTAACGGCAACCAACCCTCATATTCCTATGCCTAGGCAATACGCTATTGGAAGAAAATCCCCGGATCTAGATTTCTCCGTACGTTCCCATATCGACAAAATCAATAATCATGGCATTGAATGAGTTAAACAATGCAAGCTTTAAGCAAAGAGGAAAAACCCTAACTAATGATGAAAGAAAGCATGTATCTTAAAATAAGATGTTAAAACACAAATTCCATATATGAGAGTTTCACAAGACTACATTGATTCCCCAGCAACCATACAAGGTTTAGTTCACCATATTCATGGTGAAACTAGATGAACAATAATGAAAGAATGAAAGGTAGAACCCTAGAAAGATGAAGAGGTAGCCTGAGCATCCAAGATCTTCCTTCAAGGGGTGGAAAAGTGAGTGTTTGCTTCGTCCTAGCCAAAGATACAAACCCATAGTGTCGCTCAGCGGTAAACTACCGCTCAGCGGTAAGTGCGTGAGTTAATTCTTCCCCCTCAGCGGCCTTTTCACCCCTCAGCGGAGCCAACATGGGTTTCTAAGTGCCGCTCAGCGGTAAACTGCCGCTGATCGGTAGTTACGACTTCTCCTTTTGCACTTTTTGAGTTCTTTTCTGATTCCATATCTATCCTTCTTTACTTCTTTCACCAAATTCACCTTAAAACCTGCATAAAACACTGAAATCAAGCATAAACCTGTCCAGCTCTCTTATTTCACAAAACATGAACAAAAGTATGATTCCAAGCTAGTTTCTAAGTATTAAAGGTTGCTTTTAGTATCAATTTTAAGCATGAAAATAACAGTTTTTCAACTGTTATCACAACCCCAAACTTAGAACTTTTCTTGTCCTCAAGCAAACAAAATGTAACTCAATCTTCTACCAATCAATACAATGGTTTACTCATTCAAAAATCCTCTTTTCCAGATAAGTAAAAACTTCAATTAAGCTCATGACAAAGACTTCAATCAAGACATACACGTGCTTTAATGTTCACAAAGTCACTGAATATCCAACAAATGCTATTTTTCATGAATGATCAATCAACTAAGCATGGATGTTGTCAATACCAAATTTCGTCCGGATTGGTTTTTGGCTTTATCGTATTCTATTGTCTTATGTTTTATTATTTACTCAGTTTGATTTACATTGTTATTTTCATTTCTTTTCTTTTTTCTAATTCTTATTTCCTTTTTTTATTATTCTATTTTTATTTTATTTTACTTTTCCTTTCATAATTTCCACTTTTAAACTTTTTCTTTACTTCTTATTTTTATTTTTAGTTTTGCTCTAATTACTATAAAAAAATAAAAAATAAAGAGATTGGAATGTTCTATTTTGTCTTTAGTAAAAAAAAAAAACTTTTGTCGGGAGAAAGGACGACGCATGGGAGGAGTTAGTGGGCACAGACGCGATTTGGATTGGCAGAGAAAAAACGGTTACGAGGAATCTCAGAAAAGGTAGAAGAAGGGAATTTTGAGGTAGAGAGTGGGGACCGAAAGAAAAGACTAGAGAGCCTTCAGGAAAATGATCATCGATTCCTAGTGAGATCTTCCACGATTCACCAAGACAAAAAAAGAAAGACGCCAACCACAAGGGGGAGAGATAATCGGAGACGAAGCGGACAAAGGCAAGCAGAGCTACAAGAGGTAAGCACACCTTGCTCATATAAGCTGGCTGCATTGTATGTCATTTTGTGCGTGATTTTGCTCTGTTTGAAGATGATATTATGGTGTGAATGTTTTCCTTTCTCTGGTCCAACGCATAAGCACACTTCCACTTTAACCTGAAACCTGCTTGATTCATTCCTTGATTCTTATTCCATCTTTGCCGCCAAAATCATCACCATCTCCATTTTCATCCTTCTTGATACACCTATTCACAGTTCCCCTACATTAAAAAAAAAACAACAACAAAACAATGAACAGAAGAAACCAAATCCATCCCAACTCACGCACTACATCTATCATCCTCCCCAGCCACCACTGATTTTAGTTTCTCTGCTCTTGAAACCCATCCCATTCGGTCAACATGAACCACACCTCACGAACATCATCGTCACCCTTCCCACACACAAGCTCGTATCTTGCCTACACTGAACACTCTCTTTGGTCGCTGCGAAATGGTATGCTTAGGCGTTTAGTGAGAGTGAGAGTGATAGCAGTACCTTCGTCACCTAAATACCTTCTCAACTTCCGATTCCATCCACTTTCAAACTCGCTTTCTCCCTGTCATCCTCTGCCATGGCCGCCACCGATGACTCCCTTCGCAAATCCCCTACCTGTTCTCCCCTTTTGTTTTCTGCCTTTCTGCTATCACACAACACTCAATCCTCCTCCATTCTCTGTCACCCAATCTTCAATCTTGATCCCTTCATGGCACTGATCCCTCTCTGTTCCTCATCCCATCTTCATCCTTATACGCGGCCAACATCCATCAATCTTCATCACCTTCATCTTCATCCTTACACCTCATGACCACAGCCCAAGGGCACTGACTCCAGCCCTCTGCTCCTCTCATCCGTAACCATCCCAACTATTTTTCCTCCTTCACTCCCAACCCCATTATTTCCAACAGTGTCCATCATTCGTATCTCACAAAACTTTTATTCCTCCATTCATCTCTTCAACCTGCACACAGAAACCACAAGAACCATATCACTCTCCCCTAACAGAACATGCTCAAAAAAAAAAAGGAAAAAAAGAAGAAGAACAAAACACATCAAAACAAGGTGTCAAATAACCCTGTTCTTCATCAAATTTCGAGTTCATTCTTCATCTGTGACCAAAACCTAAAATCTCAATCCAAACACCAAAATCTCAATCTCAACACCCGAAGCAGATAACAGATAATCAGAGGATATAGGGGCAATTGTCAAGAGCAATTTCTAAATTTAAACGAAGAAGAGGTCTCCGTGTGATTCACGGGAAATCGAGCTGCGGTGAAGGTTTCACCGATCGGATGCCCCAGCGGCGGTTGGTTTCGTCGACGGCGTGGGCTTAGCTCCGGCGGAGACGGCGGTGAGTCAAAGCTGCAGAGGAGAGGCCGGGATCTGGTGGCATCAGTCGCGGCTCGCTATGGTCGGGTTCCCTCCGGTGGCTTGCGGCGGGTCGCAGCTGCCAGTCGAATGGAGGTTGGGGCGTGCGGCGGGGGCTGGAAGCAGTAACGCCGTGGCCGCCGTTTGGTTTCGAGCACACTTGCTGTCGCCAGTGGTGAGAAGACCGGTGGAAATCGTCGGAGCTGCGGTCAGTTCTGGCTGAGGCGTGAGCACACCGGCACCGAGAGGAGAGGGACCTTAGATCTCTGGAGCTGAGTATGAGTGTTGGGAATGAAGGGGAAAATGTTGAACCCCTAATGGGATTAGGGTTTCTGAATAGAGAGGCTTTGGGCCTAGCGGGGGCTGCCTCTTCTTCATGTTGACGCGCATTTCTCATTCACCCCCCCCCTTTGTCTGGGTTGAAGCCCATTCCGTTTCTGCAAACCAAAGGAGCCTCAATTTCGTTCTGCAGACCCTGTTTTCTCACCCGCGCACCCCCATACCACCCCCGGGCCAGTGCTGGGTCAAGCCCAAGAAGAAAAAAAACTTCTTTCTCCCGCAGCCCCTGTTTCTCACTTCCACACCCCCTTTCAGCTTGGTTTTTGGCCCAGTTCATTTACAAAAGAAAAAAATAGTTTGGACACCCCAGTTTCTCATTTAGACACCCCCACTATTTGTTTTATTTTTATCACTTATTTATTTATTTGCTTTTCTTTATTTATTTTATTTTGTTCCCTTATTTATCTTATTCTATTTGTTTTTTTATTTTATTATTTTTATTATTGTTTTGTTTTTATTGTTTTTATTTTATTTATTTATTCTAAACATCTATTTATTTTAAAATACATATTTAATAATACATAAAAAAATAAAATATTTATATATATATATATACAAAATTTACAAAAATATTTTAATGGTTTAGGCACATGTGTGATCGCCCGCATCGTCCTTGTGCTATAAACCTGTTTTTCTTCCTTATATAAAATTTACAAAAAAATACGTTTTAAAGGTTAAGCACATGTGTGATCTCGCTCGCATCGTCCTTGTGCCAGAATCTTTTTCTTCTTCTCTTCTAAAAATTAATAAAAATGTTTTTAAGGTTTAAGCACATGTGTGATCGCAGGCATCGTCCTTGTGCTAAAAACCTTTTCTCTTTCTTTTTATAAAAAATAAAGATACCAAAAAGTATGTTTTAAAGGCTAAGCGCATGTGTGATCGCTCGCATCGTCCTTGTGCTAAAAACCTTTTCTTCTTTCTCAAATAAAATTATAAAAATATGTTTTAAAGGTTAAGCGCATGTGTGATCGCTCGCATCGTCCTTGTGCTAAAAACCTTTTCACCTTCTTTTTTACAAAAAATGCCAAAAAATATAAAATCTTCAAAAACTAAAAACATGAACATTTTCAAGCAAACAAATAGTCTTTCCGCCAGAACTACGTGATCCTTGATTCTCCATCAAAAGTGGAGATACGTAGGAGCAAGGTTAGCCCTTGTCAGGTTCACTTCCCAAAAATCCAAAATCATTTCAAAACAAATTTTCAAACAATTTCCAAACAAACTTCTCAAACAGTTTCAAAAGAACTACGTAACTCTGATTTCTCATTCTGAATGAGAATACGTAGGAGCAAGGTCAATCCTTGTCGGGCCCAAAAAACTAAAAAATATATTTTGTTTCTTTAGAATTTTATTTTAGGGGATAGTTAAACATTTTGAAAACCACATCATATTCGCGCATTTAGTTAAAGGTACTGCCTTAGGGCAGGCGTTGTAGGGTGCTAACACCTTCCCTACACGTAACTGACTCCCAAACCCAGAATCTGGTTTTCGTGGATTGTGTCTTATCATTTTATGGTTTTTCCGTAGTTTTCCAGAATAAACTATGGTGGCGACTCCAAAATCTCTTTTCAAAAACTGATTTCTTTTTTGGATCGTCGTCCCATCGCGATTCCGGTTGCGACAGATGTTCATGTGCTTATTGAATATTTCCTCACTAAGTAAAGTGTTTCACTCAAACACACAAGTGTATAAGAGGTATTCACTCATTCACTCTACTATCACAATGTCACATGAATTGACTTTGCCTTTCATTTAACCACAATCAAATACATTCACAAGCATGCATCATCACAAGGACTTTTCAATGGCTTATAATGTTGCCGGGCTAACAAGAAAAATTGGTTTTTCTAAATCACAAAACCCTTGAGTTAAGCGAATCATATAAACAAAACCATTCTTACTTATTCCCAACTTTCCTTTGCATTGAGCTTTGCTTTTTCTTCTCTTTTCTTTCTCTTTTTCTTTTTTTCTTTTTTTTTTACATACTTAGTTCTTAGCTCTTAGCTCAATGCTTTCAATTTCCCTTTCATAACTTCCCAACAACCCCAAACTTGAACATTTATCAATACCACAAAATATTTTCTACTTAACTCAAGGTAAAGCTTTTCACAAGGGTTTCCAAATTATGTTCAAGGCTAAGGGTTCAAATGATGGAACACAAAGTGCTCTCTTTTAGTGGCTAATTTCATGAATTTGGCTAACAAAAGGGTTACCAACAAATGGCCTTGATCATATGATGCAAACAAGCAATTAATTCAATCATAGAAAACCTGGGCAAAGTCATTCATTCTTCCAAAGTAATAACATTCATTCACACAAACTCTGGAGCTCAAAACCTCACAAATAAGCTCATTCACATTTCACATGTACACATCCTGCTTAGTATCATAATCACAATCATAACCTCATGCATTTATTCACAAAGCTTGTGAACCACCTGTATAAGCATATAATGTGCACATCTCAACATCAATCAATATCAAAACATCATCAGGCATTACTTATCAAATAACAATCTTAAGCAAACTATCATAACAGACAAAGTTTCCAATTGAGTACATCAAACCCTATTCTAAAAACAAAAGTGATTGATAAAACAAATTCTGCTCTAGTGCTTTGAAAAACTTAGCCCCATCAATGATGCTCTCTCCCAACCCCAAACTTAGATGGAAAACTAGTGAGCAAGTGAGTGGAAGGTAGATTTTCTAAAGAGGAATAAAAGGAATAAAAGAAAAAATGCAGAGAACCTTTGGAAAAGTGTTTAGGAGTGTGTGTGCAGAGAAGAATCTGAAAATAGAGGCCAAAGTGTGACTTAGGGTATAAAAATACCCTAATGGGCTCGAGTTCCGCTAAGGGGCAACCTAAGCCCCTTTTATGATATCACCGCTCAGCGGCACTTTTGTATTGTGCTTTTCTTCTTTCTAGCTTACCCTAGGTGCCTTCTACTCATGCCCCTCACTTGCTCCCTGCAAGTAAGTTCTCAGAACGATCAAACATTCAATCCCTATCAAGCAACTAAAGCAAAATCAAAACAAACAATATAGATAAAATCAATCAATTGGGTTGCCTCCCAGGTAGCGCTTGTTTAACGTCACGAAGCCTGACCCAAAATCCTCCAACACCCTTCAGTAGATGCAAATCTTTCTTACCAATACCCATCAGTAGGTGTATACAAACATAGTAGTATCCTTCAGTAGATACTCTTCCGCCTAACATCCATCAGTAGATGTAAACCCTGTAACAAACTTATAACAAAAACAAAAATACCCAAAAGTTCAAAATTACATCACAAAACCAAAAATTAAAAATTCTTAAATCACTGGGTTGCCTCCCAGCAAGCGCTCTTTTAACGTCACTAGCTTGACCCAATAAAGCTCATGTTTCATCTTCTTTTTCTTCTTTCTACTAAACTTCTTCAGAAATTTAATAAAACCAGGAACCTGTTGCAGTGTCTCAATCATAGGAACTTTAATCTCCAATTTCTTGAAGATTTCCATAAAGCGCTCAAATTCCTTCTTCCTATGATACTTCTTTGGATGAGGAAGAGGTTTTTCATATGATTCTCTCTCTCTTCCTCTCGTCCTCTTTCTCTTTTCTCTCACTTTCTTTTTTTCTTTTCTTTTTCTACTCACTTTCTCAATCTTCACACAAATTTTCTCTTCTTCTTTCTCTTCTCTCTCTTTTCTCTCTTCTTTTTCCAACTCAACTTTTTCAACATTTACACTCACTAGCACTTCACAATCTTCCCTGAGGTTAACCTCAGTATTAGCCCACAATTCTTGTCAAGCCTTTCTTCCAACTGCTTAGTAATTTGACCCATTTGAATCTCCAAATTCTTAATAGCAGTTTCAGTGCTCTTTTGAGTAGATTCAGTTTTCCGTATGAACTGATGAAGAGTTTCTTCCATCCTTATTGATCTTTCATTAAGTATAGAAATTTGTTGCCATAAGGTTGGTTGTTGCTGTTGCTTGTGAAATTGCCCTGATTGTCCAGCTTGCCCACTTTGTCCTTGACCAATACTTGGGTGTGGTTTCCACCCTTGATTGAAGTTCGCCTGACAGTATGGAAATTAATTGGCCATGAAGTTAACATCCTCTAAAGCTCCCACTGGAAAGGCGCATTGACCATTGATATGATCACCACCACATAATTCACACATCTGTGGTTGAACCTGTGCAACAGTCTTTAACTCTTTTGGCAGTTGTGCAAGTATCTTTGTGAGGTTCTCCAATTGTTGAGTTAGTATCTTGTTCTGAGCTAGCAAGGCATCATTGGATTGCAACTGTAGAACTCCTTTTTGTTGAATAGGAGCTCCTCTTTCACTGTTCAGCTCATTATCATTAGTAGCCATGTTTTCAATTATTTCCGTGGCTTTCTCTAGAGTCTTCCATTTGATATTGCCTCTAGCTGAGCCATCAAGCATCATCTAGGTTTGTGAACCAAGACCTCCAAGGAAGGTTAGGACTACTTCTACTTCGTCAAATCCATGCGTGGGAGTCTTTCCTAATAGGCTTTAGTACCTGTCCCATGTGTGACCTAATGATTCCTCCATGCCTTGCCTAAAAGATGAAATCTCTTGCTTTCCTTTGTTGACCTTCGAAGAATTGAGTATCCATATAGTTAAATTATTGACCGAATTGCATCCTGCAGGCATTAGACACAAAACCCTAAAAACAATTGTTAGCACAAAAAGATAGAGAAGATATAAAATAAGAGATAAGAAACTAAAATAAAAACAGAAAAAATAAAAACATAAAATAAAAACAGAAAACAGAAAAAATAAAAACAGAAAAATAAAATAAAATAAAATAGGTTTAATACTTATTTTGGTCCCTCTTTTGGGAGGGTTTGTTCAAAGTGGTCCTTCCTTTTTTCAAAAATTCACTTTAGTCCTACCTTTCGCAAAAACTGTTCAAGTTGGTCCTTTTTGGTAACGGCGTTAAGTTCACTAACGGTAGAACTGCCAGGTGTGCAATGTTTGACCATGTGGCATTATAATTTGTTTTAAAAAATAATTAATAATGACGTGTAAATAGGGTAAAATAAAAAAATAGTGTATATTCCACCAGCATCAAGGCTTCGATACTCCTCTGCTTGCACCCAGAAAACACTATAGAAAATGGTAGTAGAATCAAATGCATTTCCAGAATGAACAGACCCAAATCACAAATCCCATGCCGATAGGTTTAAAGCTTATCTTTTGAAACAACTCATATCCCTCATCTTCCACCATCACCCAAATCAACCACCGTCGAAAGAAAATCAAACAACAAATCAATTTCTGAAGCAAAACGCCTTACCATCACAACCTGAGAATTCTGAACACCCTCTCCTTCATCTCCAGAAGTTCAACCCAAACATAAACCCATTTTTTCCCCAACCCAATGCTTAACAGAAAACATTCAGTACACCAATCAGAAAATCAATTTTTCACGCCCCAAGACTCACGCCCAACACAATACAATACAAACAAGAAGGTGATTGCCGATGGCGGGTGTGAATTCCGAGTAGAAGCGGTGCAACCATGACGATTTATTTCACCTTCGACTTCGCATAACAGAGGAAGAGGATTTTTATCGCCGGCATTGGAGTGGCGACCCTTTCTGGCATCAACGTCTTAAGACGAGGCGCAGGGAGAACCTCGCACGAAGAGGAGAAGGAAGAGGCACCTTGGTGCGGTGGCTGGCAGAGATTGAGGCAGCGATCGCGCGACGAGCGGCGAAAGAGGGGAACTCTCACCTCGATTGGCAACGAACGTCAGCGCCGGCGACGCCTTGTGCCACAACTCGCGGTGGCTGGTTGGGTGGAGGCCTGTTGCAGCGGCAAATCAGTGAGAGGTAGTGGGAAGCAAACTCTCCCTAGGGTTTCTGGTTGAGAAATTAATTTTTTTTAACCCATATAATGAAGTGACACTGCCAACACATATAAAAGGTTCCAAGTCATCAAACATTGGACACCTGGCAGTTCTACCGTTAGTGAACTTAACGCCGTTACCAAAAAGGACCAACTTGAACAGTTTTTGCGAAAGGTAGGACTAAAGTGCATTTTTGAAAAAAGGAAGGACCACTTTGAACAAACCATCCCAAAAGAGGGACCAAAATAGGTATTAAACCAATAAAATAATAACCGAAAAAAAAACAGAAAATAAAATAAAATAAAATAAAATAAAAACAGAAAAAATAAAAAAATAGAAATTCAAATTTCAAAATTCAAAAACAAGTCAAAGATAATCAATAATCACACAAATGAAGTAGTTAAACCACGAGTCCCCGGCAACGGCGCTAAAAACTTGATGACAAATTTATCAACACCGAAAAACTGCGCCACAAACTTGTTTAACCCTCGGCAAGTGTGACCGAATCGTATCAAGTAATAAACTCGGTAAGACCAAGTATCGTTCTCCCAAAGGACTCACGGCCTAGTTAGTTATATGATTTGTTGATTATTTAAGACTTGTGAACAATTGATTGTAGGTTTTAAATGCAAAAGAGAATAATTAAACATGTATGCATGAATTTGATCAATGGACAGGAGGAATACAAACACTTTAATGAATTAGATGGATGAGTATGTATTGGGGTTATCAATTTCATCTTATTGACTCTCATATATTTTTAGGAATTCATCATTCTTATCATCAATGTTAATGTCACTCTCTAAATCACCTTGCAAGAAGGTCTATCCTTAATTACGAGTTCATACAATTCCTAGCATTCCTAATAATTAATTCTGAAGCACAGAAGCTTAACGGCAACCAACCCTCATATTCCTATGCCTAGGAAATATGCTATTGGGAGAAAATCCCCGGATCTAGATTTCCCCATACGTTCCCATATCGACAAAATCAATAATCATGGCATTGAATGAGTTAAACAATGCAAGCTTTAAGCAAAGAGGAAAAACCCTAACTAATGATGAAAGAAAGCATGTATCTTAAAATAAGATGTTAAAACACAAATTCCATATATGAGAGTTTCACAAGACTACATTGATTCCCCAACAACCATACAAGGTTTAGTTCACCATATTCATGGTGAAACTAGATGAACAATAATGAAAGAATGAAAGATAGAACCCTAGAAAGATGAAGAGGTAGCTTGAGCATCCAAGATCTTCCTTCAAGGGGTGGAAAAGTGAGTGTTTGCTTCGTCCCAGCCAAAGATACAAACCTTAGGAACACCTACAGCTTATATACTATTCGTAATATTACAGAAAATTAGGCCCAAGCCCAAAATAGTGCCGCTCAACGATAAGTGCGTGAGTTGATTCTTCCCCCTCAGCGGCCTTTTCACCCCTCAGCGGAGCCAACGTGGGTTTCTGAGTGCCGCTCAGCGGTAAACTGCCGCTGAGCGGTAGTTGCGACTTCTCCTTTTGCACTTTTTGAGTTCTTTTCTGATTCCATATCTATCCTTCTTCACTTCTTTCACCAAATTCACCTTAAAACCTGCATAAAACACTGAAATCAAGCATAAACCTGTCCAGCTCTCTTATTTCACAAAACATGAACAAAAGTATGATTCCAAGCTAGTTTCTAAGTATTAAAGGTTGCTTTTAGTATCAATTTTAAGCATGAAAATAACAGTTTTTCAACTGTTATCAGCAATTGTAGTTTTATTTTGCAAAAGGCACTTCATCCAAAAGTTAAAGATTTAGGAAGTTTTACTATTCCTTGCGTTATAGGGAATGTTAAGATAGGGAAAGCCCTAATTGATTTAGGGTCAAGCATTAATTTGATGCCCTTATCTATGCTTGAGGGGATTGGTGGTCTTAAAGTGAAGCCTACAAAGGTTACTTTGCAATTGGCAGATGGATCTACCAAAAAGCCATATGGTGTGACGTAAGATGTTGTGGTTTGCATAGACAAACTTAGATTCTCGGTTGATTTTGTAGTGATGGAGATGGAGAAAGATGTGAAGACTCATATTATTCTTGGAAGGTCATTCATGAAAACGGCCAAGGTAATCAGCAAAGTGGATGATGGGACGATAGCACTTAAAGACCAAGAAGAGGAGGTGATCTTTGATGTCTTCAATGATGAGCAGCAAAATCAAGTGAGGAAGACCAATCATAAAGCTGCAGATGAAGATGCACCAGTGACTAGCCTTAAAGTTGCCAAGCTGGATATCAAAGGTAAAAATTGTTTCTTGTCACAGGTTAAGGAAGAAGAAGAAAAAGATGGTGAAGGAAAGATGGTTCATTGATAACAGTTGAAAAACTGTTATTTTCATGCTTAAAATTGACACAAAATGCAACACTTACACTTAGAAACTAGCTTGAAATCATGCTTTTATCCATATTTTCATAAATAAGAGAGCTGGACAGGTTTATGTTTGATTTCAGTGTTTTTGTGCAGGTTTTAAGGTGAATTTAGTGAAAGAAGTGCAGAAGGAGAGAGATGGAATCAGAAAAGTCAACCAGAAACCAGAAAAGTCAACTAGTCAACCAGAAAAGTCAACCAGTCAACCAAAAATTCAACCAGTCAACCAGAATACGAAAAAAGTCAACCAGACGAGTTTTGGGCCAGTTTTATGTGATTTTATGATCTGTTTGGGCCTGGACCCGTTTTCTATTATTTTTATGTCCTATTTAAAGACCTAGATGTCTTAGGGTTGGTATCTTTGGTAGAAACAAAGCAAACACTCTATCTTCCACCCCTTTGAAGGAGGATCTTGGATGCTCAAGCTACCTCTTCACCTTTCTAGGGTTTTATCTTTCATTCTTTCATTATTGTTCATCTAGGTTCACCATGAATATCGTGAACTAAACCTTGTATGTTTGTTGGGAATCAATGTAATCTTTTGAAGCTCTCATATATGGAATTTGTGCTTGCATCTTAATCTAAGATTTATGCTTTCCTTCGTCATTAGTTAGGGTTTTTCCTCTTTGCCTAATGCTTGCTTTGTTTAACTCATTCAATGCATGATTATTGATTTTGTCGATACGGGAACGTACGGGGAAGTCTAGATCCGGGGACTTACTCCCAATAGTATATTGGTTGCCTTAAGCTCCTGTGCTAAAAAAACTAATTATTAGGAATGCTAGGAATTGTATGAACTCGTAATTAGGGAGAAGCCTTCTTGAAATGTAATTTAGAGAGTGGCATGAACAATGATGACTTGAATGTTGAATTCCTAAAATATATGAGAGTGGATACGATGAAATTGACCACCAACAACATATTCATCAATATATTTCATTGAAAGTGCTTGTCTTTTGTTTTAGCCATTGATCAACCTCATGCATACATGTTTATTTTCGTCTTTTGCATAGTACAATCCAATTATTTTGTTCTTATGTCTTAGCTAATCAAAGAATCACATAACTAAACTAGGCCGTGAGTCCTTTGGGAGAACGATACTTGGTCTTACCGAGTTTATTACTTGAAACGATTCGGTCATACTTGCCGATTGTTCAACAAGTTTGTGACATCATATTTTGTTGATCATAAATTTGTCCATCAAGTTTTTGGCGCCGTTGCCGGGGACTCTGGTTTAACTGGTTAATTTGTGTTATTATTTATTATCTTTGACTTTAATTTTGAATTTCTGTTTTTATTTTCTGTTTTTATTTTTTTGGTTTTTATTTGATTTGGTTTTATTTTATTTGATTTTATTTTATTTGATTTTATTTTATTTGATTTTATTTTATTTTATTTTATTTTATCTTATTTTATTTTATTTTATTTTATTTTATTAGATTAGATTTTATTTTATTTTATTTTATTTGATTAGATTAGATTTTATTTTATTTTATTTTATTTTATATTATTTTATCTTATCCTCTGAATCTTTTATCTTCTTAATCTATATCTTCTCCTATATCTTTTTGTGCTAACAAATCTTTTCTAGGGTTTTGTTTTCTTGTGCATGCAGGAAGCAATTAGAACAAGGAGCAAGAAAACAACAGAACCTCTGCTTGAAGGTCTAGAAGAGAGTAGACGGAGGAGAAGAATCCGAACATCTAGAGAACTTTTCCCTTCTCCAGAAACTCTCTTGCAATCATCACCACAAGGTTCTGTTCATAGCACAGAAAATATGGAGAACAACAATGTTAGAAGAACTCTTGCTGACTACACCAATATAGCTGGACCTCAGCACTTTAACAGTATAGCTAGACCTAGAGTCAATGCAGCTAATATGGAGGTCAAACCAGCACTGATTCAATTGGTGAAAAGCAACCAATTTAATGGGTTATCTCATGAAAGCCCATATGAGCACCTCACTACCTTCAATGAGATTTGCAACACAGTCAAAATTAATGGGGTGCCAAACGAAGCTATCAAACTTAGCTTTGGTTGAATTCTTTCCCAGAAGAAAGTTTCACAGAGTGGGAAGCAGTGGTCACAAAATTTTTAAACAAGTACTTCCCACAATCTAAGGTGACAAAAGGCAAGCAAGAGATTTCTTCATTTAAGCAAGGTATGGAAGAATCACTGGGGCATGCATGGGACAGATACAAAAGCTTGCTAAGAAAAACACCCACGCATGGCTTTGAAGATCAGGAAGTAGTCTTAACTTTCCTTGGAGGGCTTGGTTCACAAACCAAGATGATGTTGGACGCCTCAGCAGGAGGCAATATTAAATGGAAAACTCTAAAGGAAGCAACAGAGATTATAGAAAACATGGCTACTAGTGATAATGAGCTACACAATGAGAGAGGAGCTCCTATGCAAAAAGGAGTCCTCCAATTACAGACACATGATGCCCTGCTAGCTCAAAACAAAATTCTAACTCAACAGCTGGAGACTCTGACTAAAACTCTTGCACAATTACCCAAAGAGTTGAAAACTGTTGCACAGGTACAAACCCAGTTGTGCGAATTGTGTGGAGGAGACCATATCAATGGTCAATGTGCCTTTCCAGTTGAAGCCGTAGAGGATGTAAACTACATGACCAATCAGTACCGTCAACGGAGCTACAAACAGGGGTGGAAACCACACCCAAGTATTAGTCAAGGGCAAACTGGGCAAGCTGGTCAATATAATAAGCAACAGCAGCAACCCACCTTATGGCAACAGTTATCTATGCTTAATGAAAGGTCCATGAGGATGGAGGAAACTCTCAACAATTTCATACAGAAAACTGAGTCTACCCAAAAGAGCACTGAAGCTGCTATCAAAAATTTGGAGATTCAGATGGGGCAGATCATCAAACAGGTGGAAGAAAGGCCAAATAGAAATTTTGGGGCTAATACTGAAGTTAACCCTAGAGAAGAGTGCAAGGTGGTAGAGAGTGTTGATGATGAGAAAGTTGAGTTAGATACAGAAGAGAGAAGAGAAATAGAGAGCAAAAGCACTTTTCCTTTTCCAATCCATCAAGGGAAACAACTAGACTTCACAGAATTATTCAAAATGGTGGATAATGATGCACCTTGGGAACAGATTCTACAACAGATTACGGTTTACACTAAATCTAATGAAGAAATCTCTACAAAGAAAAGGCGTAGAGATGATGAGGCAAAGGAGTGTATAACTATTAAAAAAGAGTCATTCCCTCCTAAAGCAACAGATCCAGGCAGTTTTTCTATCCCTTGTACCATAGGGAAGAAAAAGGTGAAGAAAGCTCTCCTTGATTTAGGTTCAAGTGTTAACTTGATACCTTACTCTTTACTGGAGCAAATCGGCAATGTTAATGTGAAACCTGTAAAGGTTAATCTAGTAATGGCCGATGGATCTTCAAAGGAGCCATGTGGGATTGCAGAGGACATTATAGTTTGTGTTGGCAAACTTCAGTTCTTGGCAGACTTTGTGGTGATGAAGATGGAGACAGGGAAGATACCTATCATACTTGGAAGACCGTTTATGAAAACGGCCAGAGCTATCATTGATGTAAATGAAGGTATAGTAGTGCTCCAGGACAGGGAGGAGAGAGTGGTTATAGACGTCTTTAAAGATGAGACGCAAACACAGGAGGAAGAAGCTAGTTATAAAGCTGCATTTCAAGATGCACCCATGACTAGCCGTAAAGATGAAAATCTCAAGGTTGCAGGTAACCATTGTTTGTTGTTTCAGGTACACAAGGAAGAAAAGATTGGAAGAGGAGGAGAAATTCCTGGTGACTGGGAGAAAAGAAGACTCCAACTTGGCACACCTGTAAGAATCAAGAACAAGTTGTGGGTTGTCAAGGGCTTTAAAGAGAAGGAGATGATAAAGATAGAGTCTCCACATTCTAGAAGGACCAAAACAGTTCATAGGAAACAGCTGAGGAGTTGGTGGAATGACAACATCAACTATAAAGAAGGAACTTGAGCTTTACTGGGTCAAGCTAATGACATTAAAAGAGCGCTTGCTGGGAGGCAACCCAGTGATTTAAAAAACTTTTAATTTTGGTTTGTAATTTTTAATCTGTTGAACATGATTTTGTGAATATTTTGCTGAACATAGCATCTACTGATGGATGCTAGGTGGTTAAGTATCTACTGAAGGATACTAAGTGTGTAACACCTACTGATGGGTGTTGATGAGAAAATTTTGCACCTACTGATGGGTGTTGGTAAGTTTTAAACACCTACTGATGGGTGTTGGTGGACTTTGGGTCAGGCTCGTGATGTTAAACAAACGCTACCTAGGAGGCAACCCACTTGATTGATTGTTTTTGTTTGTTTCATTTTAGTTGCATAATAGGGTTTGCATAAGTATTCTAAACATTGAATTGCAGGGAACCAGTGAGGGGCATGTTTAGGAGGCACTTAGGTTAAGAAAAGAAGGAGAAGAGCACTTCACGAAAGTGCCGGTGAGCGGTACTATCGCAGATTTGGCTTTGGTTGCCCCTTAGCGGGACCCGAGCCCATTAGGGTATTTTTATACCCTAAGTTGCGCATTTGCTCATACTTTCATACTCTTCTCTGCACACACTCCTACATACCTTTTTAAAGGTTCTCTACAACTTTTCCCTCATCCCTCTTTAGAAAATCTCCCTTCCACTCACTTGCTCACTAGTTTTCCATCTAAGTTTGGGGTTGGGAGAGAGCATCATCGAAGGGGCTGATTTCTTCATTGTGGTTTACTAATACTTAACAATGTATCTTTTGGTTTTGTGAATTATGTTTGATGCAGGGATGGCCTCCTCATCGGGCAAAAAGAATCAAGACTATAAGATCTAAGAAGAGGAAGATACAGAGGACAACTCAGATTGATGAGGAGCTGAGATAGCATTTACGGATGAATGCTATCATATGCTTATGCTTTTGGGGTTTAAGTTTTCTAAACTTATTTATTTTTTGTTTTAGATTAGAGTTTGATGTACTTTATTGGAAACCTGGTTTGTGTGATGGTTTGCTATTAACTGTGATTGTTTGATAAGTAATGCTTGATGATGCTTATTGATTGATTGATGTTGAGAAGATGTGCACATTAAAATGCTTATACAGGTGATTCACAAGCTTTGTGAACAAATGCAGGATATTATGATTGTGATTGTGAAATTAAGCAAGATGTGTATGTCAAAAGTGAATGAGCTTATATGTGAGGTTTTGAGCTCCAGAGTTGTTATTGATTGAATGCTAGTACTTTGGAAACATGAATGATTTTGCCCAGGTTTTCTATGATTGAATCAATTGCTTGTTTTGCATCATATGATCAAGGCCGTTTGTTGGAACGCTTTTTATTGGCCAAATTCATAAAGTTAGCCCACTAAAAGAGAACACTTTGTGTTCTATCCTTTGAACCCTTAGCCTTGAACATACACTGAAACCCTTGATTGAAAATCTTTACCTTGAGTTAAGCAGAAGATCTTGTGTGGTATTGTTAAATGTTCAAGTTTGGGGTTGTTGGGAAAACATGAAAAAGGAAAAGCATTGAGCTAAGAGCTAAAAAGTAAGAATATGCAAAGAAAAAAAGAAAAAGAAAAGAAAAGAAAAAGAAGCAACGCTCAATGCAAATGCAAAGGCAAGTTGGGAAGAATAAGAAAAATTGTGTTGTTATGATTCTCTTAACTCAAGGATTTTGTGATCCAGAAAAACCAATTTTCTTGTTAGCCCAGCCACATTATAAGCCATTGAAAAGTCCTTGTGATGATGCATGCTTGTGAATGTTTTTGATTGTGGTAAAATGAAAGGCAAAGTTGATTCATGTAACATTGTGATAGTGGAGTGAATGAGTGAAACACTTTACCTATTATACACTTGTGTGTTGAGTGAAACACTTTACCTAGTGAGGAAATATTCCATAAGCACATGAACATCCATGCTTAATTGATTGATCATTCATGAAAAATAGCATTTGTTGGAATTTAAATGACTTTGTGAATACTAAAGCATGTGCACATCTTGATTGAACTCTTGGTCATAAGTTTGAGTGAAGTTGTTACTTATCTTGAAAAAGAGGATTTTTGAATGAGTGAACCATCATATGAATTGGTTGACGATTGAGTTACATCTTGTTTGCTTGAGGACAAGCAAAGTTCTAAGTTTGGGGTTGTGATAACAATTGAAAAACTGTTATTTTCATGCTTAAAATTGACACAAAAAGCAACCTTTACACTTAGAAACTAGCTTGAAATCATGCTTTTATCCATATTTTCAGAAATAAGAGAGCTGGACAGGTTTATGCTTGATTTCAATGTTTTTGTGCAGGTTTTAAGGTGAATTTAGTGAAAGAAGTGAAGAAGGAGAGAGATAGAATCAGAAAAGTCAACCAGAAACCAGAAAAGTCAACCAGAAAAGTCAACTAGTCAACCAGAAAAGTCAACCAGTCAACCAAAATACGAAAAAAGTCAACCAGACGAGTTTTGGGCCAGTTTTATGTGATTTTATGATCTGTTTGGGCCTGGACCCGTTTTCTATTATTTTTATGTCCTATTTAAAGACCTAGATGTCTTAGGGTTGGTATCTTTGGCAGAAACAAAGCAAACACTCTCTCTTCCACCCCTTTGAAGGAGGATCTTGGATGCTCAGGCTACCTCTTCACCTTTCTAGGGTTTTATCTTTCATTCTTTCATTATTGTTCATCTCGGTTCACCATGAATATGGTGAACTAAACCTTGTATGTTTGTTGGGGAATCAATGTAATCTTTTGAAGCTCTCATATATGGAATTTGTGCTTGCATCTTAATCTAAGATTTATTCTTTCCTTCATCATTAGTTAAGGTTTTTCCTCTTTGCCTAATGCTTGCTTTCTTTAACTCATTCAATGCATGATTATTGATTTTGTCGATACGGGAACGTACGGGGAAGTCTAGATCCGGAGAATTACTCCCAATAGTATATTGGTTGCCTTAAGCTCCTGTGCTAAAAAAACTAATTATTAGGAATGTTAGGAATTGTATGAACTCGTAATTAGGGAGAAGCCTTCTTGAAAGGTAATTTAGAGAGTGGCATCAACAATGATGACTTGAATGTTGAATTCCTAAAATATATGAGAGTGGATAAGATGAAATTGACCCCCAACAACATATTCATCAATATATTTCATTGAAAGTGCTTGTCTTTTGTTTTAGCCATTGATCAACCTCATGCATACATGTTTATTTTCGTCTTTTGCATAGTACAATCCAATTATTTTGTTCTTAAGTCTTAGCTAATCAAAGAATCACATAACTAAACTAGGCCGTGAGTCCTTTGGGAGAACGATACTTGGTCTTACCGAGTTTATTACTTGAAACGATTCGGTCATACTTGTCGATTGTTCAACAAGTTTGTGACATCATATTTTGGTGATCATAAATTTGTGCATCATTCATCATGACTCGAAGGATGAACAACTCAAACTTGATGCACCAGTGAGAATCAAGGGCACACTGTGGGTTGTTAAAGAGCTTAAAGATAATGGAGTCCTAGAGATTGAAGCTTCGTACTCAAGGAGAGTCAAAAAGGTGACCAAGAAGATGTTGATGATGTGGGGTGAGGGAAAAAAGAAGAACATCAACATGAAAGAAGTGACTTGAGCTTTATTCGGTCAAGCTAGTGACGTTAAAGAAGCGCTTCCTGGGAGGAAGCCTAGTGATTTGAACTCTTAATGTTTTGTTATTGGGTGATGTAATTTTAAACTTTTGTTATTTTTAGTTATGAGCCTGCTATGGCACAACATCTATTGAGGGATGCTAGGTGATTTAGTATCTACTGAAGGATACTATGCTACCAAACACTTACTCATGGGCGTTTGCAGAGTTATTGGGTCAGGCTCGTGACGTTAAATGAAAGGCAAAGTTGATTTATGTGACATTGTGATAGTAGAGTGAATGAGTCACCTCTATATACACTTGTGCGTTTGAGAGAAACACTTTTTCTTGGTGAGGAGTAGTTCCATGTATGCATGATTACATCTTTGCTAGGTTGATCATTCATGAGTATAGCATTTGTTGAACATTCTGTGACTATGTGCGCACCATAATGAGCTTAATTGAATCAAGGCATTTATTCATCTTGACTGATATTCTCTATAATAAGCTCATATGAGCAATTACTTATCTTGAAAGAAAAGGTTTGGAAGGTGTTGGAACCATTGTATTGATTGTTTCAAAGCCAAGTTACATTTTGTTTGCTTAAAGACAAGCAAAGTTCTAAGTTTGGGGTTGTGATAACGGTTGAATTTACCATTATTTGATACTTAATTTTGATACTAAAAACACTCTTTTTAACTTAAAAACTAGCTTGGAATCATAATTTTGATGAATAAGAGAGTTGAAGGTGAATTTAATGGCTTTGTGCTAGATTTTAGTGTTTTCAATATGAATTGAGATGATTTGGAAGAAGAGTTGAAGTAGTAAGGAGTTGGAACTCAGGAACAGATGGAAAAGTAGTAGAAAGGAGGATCGCAACAGCGTTGAGCGCCACTTTAGGGGCCCTCAGCACCAAAGTACATTGTCACACACTTGACTGCCCTTTTCTAGAGCCCTTAGCGCAGGATGCTCCTGGCTCGCGCCCGGGCGCCCTTTTCAGGGGCGCTGAGCACAACTTCCTCGAGTCGCACCACGCTTGCTTGCCCTCTAAGCTGACCCTGAGCGCCAATTCTGACCCGCACACTGCTGGGCGACCTAAGTGGGGCATTGAGCGCCAGTCTTGTGGGCTTGGACCCGTTTTCTATTATTTTTATGTTCTATTTAAGGACTTAGATGTCCTAGGGTTCACATCTTTCGACGGAATAGGCACAAAAACACATTCTTTGATCCCTCGGAGGCGGATTTGGATGCAGAAGCTCCTATCTTCAATTTCTAGGGTTTTATCTTTCATTCTTTTTCCATTGTTCATCTAGTTTCACCATGTTAATGGTGAACTAAAATCTATTTGTTGTTGGGGATGATGTAACATTTGTAAACTCTCATGTATTGAATTGATTCTTGATTATATATGCTTCTTTCATTAATTGTTAGGGTAATTCTTCTTTGCGTAATGCTTGCCTCGTTTAACTCATTCTTTAGCATGATGTACGATTTGCATGAGTATCGGAAGGTATCTTACAATTCATGATCCAGAGAATTATTCCCAAAAGCAGTATTGCTCAGGAATGAGGGTATGAGTTCTGGTTGTCTTAAGCTTCTGTTCTTCAGAATTAATTATTAGGAATGTTAGGAATCGTATGAACTAATAATTAAGGATAAGCTTTCTTCGCCGAGGAATCGGGTTTTAAGTATTTTAGATAGTGACATTAATATTAATGAAGAAGTCGAATTCATATATACATGAGATAAACTAGGCGAAATCTAACCCCAACAACATATTCATTCCATAATATCAAACTCGTTCATCTTTGCACTTTTGTCCAATTGACCAAATTGCATGCATATATACTTTTAAGTATTTGCATTCTAAACATAAAAGAGTTTGTTTTCAAGTCTTATTTAATCAAGAAATCACATAATTGTTTAGGCCATGAGTCATTTGGGATACGATACTTGGTCTTACCATTTTATATTACTTGATACGATTTGGTACACTTTCCGGAGTCTTAACAATCGTTCGGTCTGCATCTGCGTTCGTCCATTGACTGATAGTGATCGTTCGCTCTCAGTCATGTCTCTACTCGATTGCTAGGTTCAATTCTTTCTACCACTTCACCTTCCAACCGCTTGGTCTTTGTTCATGCCTTCTACCATTCGGTCTTAACTGCTTGATGCCTTCTACTGTTCGGTCTTAACTGTTCGGTACTGGTGTCTTCTCTTATACAGAAGTTCTTTTAAACTCATACAACAGAAGTCTTCTTATTCTTCACTTTGTAACATCATCAAAATCATTATCTTCAAGATACCAATGCTCCTTATTGGTAACATTCTGGTGGTTGTGGCACAAAATGGGAGAAACAACATACTCCTCATTGCTTTTTCTATAGTTGAGGGTGAAACAGCAGACGCTTGGTTGTTTTTGCTAAAAAACCTTAGGAGACATGTCACACCTCAACAAAACTTGTGCTTAATTTCAGATTGCCATTACTCCATTAGTACAACATTCAACAGACCAACCAATAGGTGGACAGAAGGACAATGTGTGCATGTGTATTGCATTCGACACATTGCACAAAATTTCACCCGAAGATTTAGGGATACAAGTTTCAAGAAGGACCTTGTCAACATGGGTAACTACCTTTTTTTTTATTTTTAACCAATTAAATGTCGTCTTTATTATTCTTCATTATCCGTAATCATTACTATTTTCTTAAATATATTTGTAGCATATGCAATGACTGAGCCGCGATGTAACTATTACTACAATATCATTAGGGAGAATAATCCCGAAGTAGCAGCTTGGATTGATCAAATTCCAAGACAACAATTCACACTTACGTATGTGAAGGCAGAAGACGGGGTCACCTAACAACAAATCTAGCCGAAGAATTAACTCAGTCCTAAAGAAGACAAGAAATTTACCAATTTCCTTCATAGTATTGGCCACATACACAAGATGCAACGCCTTTTTCATAAAAATAGGGAAACAGATAACTGTAATGATAAGTTCTGGTCGTGTCTATTCTGAAAATACCATGAAGGTCCTACGAGATGCTGATTCAAAATCAAACACCCACAAGCTTGTTGAATTTGATAGAAATACAATAAGATTTAGAGTCGAGGAGATCGTAAACCCAAGAGAAATACGACCTGTAGGAAAATTTGTTGTCAGATTGGATGAAAGATGGTGTGATTGTGGCAAGTGTCAAAATATTCATCTACCATGTTCACATGTCTTAGCAGCTTGCAAACATGCTCATCACGACTTTAAAATTAACATTAGTCCCTACTATAGGTTGGATGTCATCATGAAAATGTATAATAATATGTTTGGGGAGCTACGACATGAAGAATATTGGCCACGATACCAAGGCACGTAAATTTGGCCTCATCCAGCCACAAAAAGGAATGCCAAGGGTCAACCAAAGTCATCCAGAATCAGGATTGAAATGGACATTAGGGAACGACCACACCCACGAAATTGCTCATACTGTCAAACCCCAGGCCACACAAGAAATCATTGTCCTCACAATCCTGGCATTAGAGGCCCCTAGTACCATTATGGGGAATAATTTCTGATAACGGTTGATTTCATCATTATTTGGGATTCAATTTTGATAATAAATGAACCCTTTTTGACTTAGAAACTTGTTGGATCTCTTGCTTTTAGCTTATTTTTGTGAATAAGAGAGTTGAGGTTATAATTGAGGATTTTTTCACTAAATTCCCTTGATTTTGTAGGAAATTGGAATGAATTGGAAGAGGAGTTAAAATATCAAGGAGTTGGAACCTAGAAAGGACAGAAAGAGCATCATAAGAGAAGGTTACAAAGGGTCGTAGGACGCTTGGGCGCCCTTTTCTGGGGCCCTGGGCGCTGGTTGTCTCGCAACCACGCCTGGGCGCCCTTTTCTGTGTCCTCAGCGCTAGAGGCCTCGCATCCACGCCTGGGCGCCTTTCCAGGAGCACTGAGCGCTATACTTTGAGTATCGTTTCAGACCTGGGCGCCCTTCTTGGGGCGCTGAGCGCCACTTCTCTTGCAAGCTCGCTTGGGCACCCTAAGTAGGGGCGTTGAGCACTGGCGACGTTGGCCCATGATCCAATTCAACTTTATTTAAGGACTTGCACGTTCTAGAGGGGGTATCTTTTGACATAAGGGACGCAAATTCAGACTTGTTCAACTCTCTAGAGGCAGAATTGGATGCAGAAGCTCTGCTTTTCGGTTTTTAGGGTTTATCTTTCATTCTCCTTCCATTGTACATCTAGTTTCTCCATGACAATGGAGAACTAAATTCATTTGTTGTTGGGGAAGATGTAACCTCTAAACTCTCATGTATTTGAATGGATTCCGATTTATATATGCTTCTTTCATTAATTGTTAGGGTTATTCTCCTTTGCTCTATGCTTGTTATGTTTAACTCATTCATGGCATTATTTTTGGTTTTCTTTATTATTGACAAATACCTAGAAACCTAGAACTGGGCATTTCTCCCAAGGGAACTATTGCCTAGACATAGGGATAGAACACTTGGTTGTCTTAAGCTTCCGTTCGTAATGCAAAATTAATTATTAGGGATGCAAGACATTGTGGTCTAGTAATTAAGGATAGGCTTCTTCCACTGAGACATTGGGTTCTAAGTAATTTAGAAAGTGACATTGACATTTAATAAAGAAGAAGAATTCTTATATGCATGAGAGTGATTAGGTGAAATCTAAACCCCAACAACATCTTCATATCATAATACAAACATCATCATTCACTTTTGTGTTTCTCTTCAATTGTTCAAAATTGCATTCATATTTAATTTCGTGTCTTTACTTTTAAAAACCCTAAATTGTTCTTCAAAGTCTTAATTAGTTAAGTAATTACATGGTTGTTTAGTGTCGTGAGTCTCTTGGGAAACGATACTTGGTCTTACCATTTATTGTTATTTGATACGATTCGGTACACCTGCCGAGGTCTTAACAAAGACCAATTCACCGCCCTCTTGATTTGATAGTTAGTGAAACGGTAGGATCATATCAAACTTTCGCTGAGGGTGCTTCTATCAATAGACTACCACTATTCACAGGAGAAAATTATGCATTCTGGAAGGTTAGAATGCAAATATTTATTAAGTATACTAATGTTGATATTTGGGAAGCTATTGCATTTGGCCCTTTTGTTCCTACTAACAATATGCAGGAACCAAAGCCCCGTGTTCAATGGAATGTTGAAGATAAGAAAAGGTTTCAAAATGATGTAAAAGCTCGTAATATTATTTCATCTACTTTAACTGTTGATGACTTTTACAAGATTTCTATTTTTAAGACTGCACAAGAAATATGGGAAGTGTTGAGAGTAACCCACGAAGGAACAGATGAAATAAAGAGAGCTAGAAAGAATACCTTAATCTAGGAATACGAAATGTTCAGGATGAAGTAATGAGAAAATTTTTAAGCATTCAAAAACGCTTCACCAACATCGTAAACTATCTCATTGGACTAAGTAAGTCTTTAAAAAATGATGATCTTAATATAAAAATCTTGAAATCTACGGACAGGTCGTGGCAACCAAAAGTGACTACAATTTCTAAGTCACAAAATCTCAACACAATGACTATGGTGGCATTATTTGAAAAATTGAGAGAGCATGAACTTGACCTTGGAAGACTAGATGAAGAAGAAGCAAAAACTAAGAAAAAGAATCTAGCCTTCAAATCTGAGGTAGAAAGGAGCAAGAGCAAAATAGAAGATGAAGACTCAAATGATGAAGAAAATTTGAGTCACATAACCAAAAGGCTCAACCGGTTCATGAAGTCAAAAGGCAAAGGAAGATTTAAATACGAAAAGAGAGAAAACCAAGAATCTTCCTCAAACTATAGATGTTATGGTTGCGGAGAAAGGGGGCACTTAAAAGCTGACTGCCCAAATTAAAAGAAGGGTGAAGAAATAAAAGAAAGGAAGTTCTTCAAGAAAAAGAAAGCCTACATCGCATGGAACGATGACAACGAAACAATTTCTGACTTGAGCAATTCTGATGAAGAAGCAAACATCTGTTTCGTGGTGGACGACGACACTACTGGAAGCCAGGTAAGTACATCTAGCGATTCTGATAACTATAGTCAATATAGTGAAGATGAGTTGCATGAAACTTATGATGCTTTAATAGTAGAATCTGAAAAATTAGATAAAGCTCATTAGAAATTGAAAACGGATTTCAAAGAATTAAAATTTAATTTTAAAAATATTCTTGAAGAAAATAAATTTAAAAAATAAAATTTTATTTTATGAAAAGGGTAAATTTACTAGTAGTGATGAATGTGTTTCTTGTGAAAAATTTAAGAAACTATTAGAACCAACAACCTTAGGTGAATGTAGCAAAAATAATGTAGAAAGTGAAAAGGTTGATAAAAATAAGTATGTTCCTAAGATTAAAAATAAACATAATAATAGAACCCGTAGAACTTGGGCAGAAAAAGGAACGACTTATAGGAACACAAATGTTGTATCATGCTTTTACGGTATGAAAAAGGGACATGCTTCAAATAAATGTAAAATTAAGCATTATGGTGTTCCAAGTGGTAGATATGTTTGGGTTGTGAAATGATTTCAATTTTTTTCAATCTAACCCAAAGGATCCATACAAAGTAGTTGGGTACCTAATGTTTAACATTTAAGAATTTTTTAAATAATTTAAATAATGGAAAACAAATTTAAGATAATTTTATTCCAAGGCTGATGAAGTTATTTTTCTTGGATATTCTCTAACAAGCAAAGCATATAGAGTTTTTCAATCGGAAAACATTTGAAATAGAAGAATTTGTGCATGTTGTCTTTGATTAAATTGTAGACCTTGAGGCAAAACCTCTTGAGTCAGATGAATCAGATCCAGGTGAAAATGAAGAGTTGCAGAAGACAACAAATGAACCAAGAAATGATGACAATTCTTAAAATGAAGATCTAAACAAAATGTGACACCAACCTAGAGGATTATAATTACACAACAAAATTGGAGACATATCAAAAGGGGTAAACATTAGAAGAGATCTAGGAATTTTAAAAATCTCTAAGGATTGCATTTTGATCTATTTTGTGCATTTTTAAGCGTTTTACGAAAAATAGCACTTTTAATCGATTATTATTCAAAATAATCGATTAAAGCTAATCGAATAAACCTAGCTTTAATCGATTAAATGCGTTCTAGTTTTGCATATTTGAAAAACTAGCCATATTTTTGTATGCTTTAAAATTCCTATCTTGTATGATTCAATGTATGTTTAAACAATGTTTTTTAAGTTCTTTATCCTAAAATTATATGCTTTAAATCTCCTATTGTGTATGTTTGAATGAATCTTTAAAATTGAAATATATGCATACATGCTTTTATTAGGGGGAGAACAATTAAACACAACTTTTTAATTATAATAAAAAAGGGGGAGAAAATGTTCATAAAGTATTTAAAGCTTATAATTTATCTATGTTTATTAACTAATGTTCTTTTCTTCCATAAGTTGTGTTTTTATCCAGATTATAACTAAAAGCTTTAAATCAAAAGGAGTTTTTTATCATCATCAAAAAGGGGAGAATGTTAGCAAAATGATGAAGATAAAGTTTTGGTGATGTCCAAATCAAGTCAAGAAAAATCAAGATTCAAGAAGATCTTATGAAGACTTGTATTGCAATAGAAAGCTTTTATAATAAATGTAATTCAGTATCTAGGACTTAGATTTTCAATGGTTTTGATTCCATGTACTTTCATATTTTGTAGTTGATGTTCAAAGTCAAAATCACATTGATTTAATCGATTAAAACTAGTATTAATCGATTAAACAGAGTAAAAGCTGAAAACTCATACTGTCTCTAGATTAATATATTAAAATACCTTTTAATCAATTAAACAATGGATTAATCGATTAAAGGTGACCGTTGGAGTTTTATAGCCGTTAAACTAGTCGTTGTACTCACTTTAATCAATTAAAAAGAATATTAATTGATTAAAAGCGTTAAATGGCTGGAAACGAAGAACGAAGAGTATTTGCTTGAGTCTATAAATAGGCTCTCATTTTCCTTCAATAATAACTCTTCCCCTGTGCTCTAGTACTCAGAAACTGTTGAGACTTGTGCGTTCTTGTTCGGCTTGAGAAACTTGTGTCTGTGGAGTTGGTGAACTGTTGCTATGGTGATAGAGGAATAGTCGATTCATCCATGGTGCATCTAAGGATGTGTTTGGAAGAGGAAGTCATCCTTCGTGAAGTATTCGGAGGAAGTGTTTCATCCTTTGTGAAGACTCAAAGGAGATGTTCATCCTTCGTGAAGTATTCGGAGGAGGTGTTCGTCCCTTGGTGTGTTTAAGGGAAGTGTGTCTCATCTCTTGTAGCTTCAAAAGAGGTGTTTTCTAAACTATCACAAATTGTATCTGTGTGATTTAGTTTGTAATTGTTTTGTGATTAGTGAACTGTTTATCTTGTTTTGAGATAGGCGACTGGATGTAGGATTGGTAAGATCCGAACCAGGATAAAATCATTTGTGCAAATTTCTCTCAACCTTACTTCTCTATTTGTTATTATTATTTGCTTAGTAAGTTTAATTGATGGGCTAAGATGGATGACACCCTTCAACAGTTAATGCAGGTGTCTGATGCTCATCATAAAAGCAATCAAGCAGCATTCAAGAAGATAGAGAAGCAGCTCGGTCACATGATTCAAGAGCTGGATGATCTGGGGAATAACATGAAAGTTAACCCTAGAGAAGAATGCAATGTTGTTTTTACTGGAAGTGGCAAAGTTTTAGATGAGAGGTTGAGTGAAAAAGAAAAAGAAGAGAGAGGAAAAAAAGAAAAAGAGAGAAAAGAAAAAGAAAGGTTGAGTGAAAAAGAGAGAGATAAAAATGAGAGGGAAAAAGAAAAAGAGAGAGAAGAAAAAAAAAAGAGGAAGAAGATGAGAGAAAGAAAAAAGAATCTTATGAAAAACCCCTTCCTTATCCAAAGAATTATTCCAGGAAGGAAAAAGAAAAACAATTTAAGCGTTTCATGGAAATCTTCAAGAAATTGGAGATTAATATACCCTTCTCTGAGGCTCTGCAACAAATGTCTTCATATGCTAAATTTTTGAAGGAACTCCTTACAAAGAAAAGAAAGTACATTGAAGAAGAAACCATTGAATTTCAAGGAAAATGTAGTGCTATCATACAAAAGCTCTTACCCCCAAGTATAAAGATCCAGGAAGCTTCAATATTCCTTGCACTATAGGAAATATCTCTGTTGGGAAAGCACTCATTGATCTGGAAGCCAGTATTAATCTCATGCCGCTCTCAATTTTTGAAAAGATTGAAGGGTTGGAACTCAAGCCTACTCGGATGATCCATCAACTTGCAGACAGATCCTTGAAATATCCTTATAGGGTAGCTGAAGATGTGCTTGTGAAGGTAGATAAATTTCTTTTTCCTGTGGACTTTGTCATCATGGAGATGGAAGAGGACGTGAATGTTCCTCTTATTCTTGGGAGACCTTTCATGAAAACAGCAAGAGTTTTGATTGATGTGGAAAATGGAAAACTGAAGGTGAGAGTGCAAGATGAAGAAGTAAATTTTAATGTCTTTTGTTAACCCTTGGCAAGTGTACCGAATCGTATCAAGTAATAATAAAATGGTAAGACCAAGTATCCTTTCCCAAAGGACTCACGGCCTAAACAGTTATGTGATTTGTTGATTATCTTAGACTTGTAACCGAAAATATTGTTGTTGAACTATGAAAAATAAACATGAATGCAAAGTTTTGATCAATGAACTTGAAAGATGCAAAAAAGATTGATGTATAATATGAATGATTATGTTGTTGGGGTTTCCGATTCATCCTGTCCACTCTCATGTATTCAAGAATTCATCTTTCTTCGTTAATGTTAATGCCACTTTCTAATTTACCTTAAACTCGATGTCTCGGTGAAGAAAGCCTACTCCTAATCACTAGTTTACAATGTCTTGTCTCCCTAGCAATTATTCATGCATTACATTCGCACAGAAGCTTAAAGGCAACCAATCCTCCTATCCTTATGTCTAGGCAATATTGCTCTTGGGAAAATTTCTTCAGTTCTAGATTTACTTATATATGTCCATACAAATAACATCAATGATCATGCAATTGAATGAGTTAAACAAAGCATGTATAGAGTATAAAAGAAAAACCCTAACAATTAATGAAAGAAAGCATATAAAATATAGAACCAATTCAATACATGAGAGTTTCAAAGGATTACATCAGTTCCCCAACAACAATGAAGGTTTAGTTCACCATAGACATGGTGAAACTAGATGAAAAACAATGAAAGAATGAAAGATAGAACCCTAGAAGTTGAAGAAAGGAGTTGACAGCAGAAGAGGATTGTTCTTGCTGGTTTTCTGTTTGTTGTATTGCCTATAGTTATATTAGTGAGTTAGAGAGGTGATTTACATTTTGACGTGAGGTCGCTGTAAAGCCCTTGGTGTAAAAACTCATATATATATAGTGCATTGGCTTCCAACTCAGGTTGATTGGAAGGACACTGGATGTAGGCTTGACCGAACCAGTATAAAAACTCAATGTTTGAATTTTCTTATCCCTTTTCTTTGCATTAAATCGATTATACTGTCATTACATTCGATTAAGTGAACTCCTGCATTGCACATATTCTTACTTACGATTCAAGAAAAGTTTAAAGCCTTTTTGTTTTGCGAAAAATATTTAAAAAAACTATCATTTTTATACAACACCAATTCATCTCCCCCAGCCCTTCTTGGTGTGAGAAACGAAGCACTTTTTTTTTAACATGAAGCAAGGCAAAAATAAGAGGAAAAACTTTATCTACCTGGAAATGATGAACCCTTCAACAATGAGACTTTTGCAACCAACTTTAACCCACTGTGTTGAAAGCGTCCAAATGTTCTGTGCTCAGCCTCTGATCAAAACCCCAAAACCTTGTACAATAATGAACAATTTTAATTAGCAAAACACAACAACAACAAAATATTAATTATCAAACACCCTATTACCAAGAACAGGGGTTCAACAAATTCATCTTCAATCATAAACCTACTTCCCTCGACGGTAAGGGAAGAAACACAATCCAAAACCTCAACCAAGATGCTGTAAACAACCTCGCTCACACGCACGAACCACACTCCACAAAGACCCCTCGAAGAACAATCCTCCAACCCTCGAACAAGAACACTCACGTCACAACAAGTGGAAGCCAATGTTACCGTCAACAGACCTAATCGTCGAAGACAATCGATGAAACCCACCATTAAACCACCAAACCAAGCACTGAACCAACCTCTACGATGGAGGAACTTCGATGGCCACACACTGAATCACGAACACAATGGTTGAACGTCAAACTGGATGACGGAGAGAGCCTCTGCACAAGGAAACCTAAGCCAAAGCAAGGAGAATGGCATGAGAACAAGAGAAATGTGAATAGGGAGGGACTCAAAGGAAGGGGGGAAACTAATTTTTCCTAAATCCCTATTTAAATAAACACGGCTAGTTACCAGCGGATCCTACCCTTCACTAATGACACATGGTGCTTACCGGCGGCTTTATCCTTTGAAAAATACCACTTTCATAAGCCGTCAATAAATCCTTCGATATTTACCATTTATCGACGGATCAAATGCCTTCGATATTTCGCGCATTTCTTGTAAAGCTGAATTTCTATTGTCTTCAGGCATTATTCTTTTACCTCTGAATCTTCGTATTATCTGAAATTAATTACCATTTTGCAGCTTAATGCATCGCTGATTTGTCTATCTCCGTGAAAAGAAAGAACAATAATCATAGTTATATTATTTAACTTTTGTACTTGCTTACATGTGTAGATATCCAAACCAAGAATTTGGTCTTGGATAAAGAGTTATAGTGAATCATCTGGTGGTAGGCCTTACAATCAACAGGGGTTCTATAAATTTCTTGAAAGTGACAGCTTTATTGCTAATCTTATAAACCGATTTGACTCTGTAACAGAAAAATGGGAATTAAACACCAAACATTTGATCTTTTATTTGATTTGATTGAATGAAAAAAATTAGAAATTATTTCTTTTATGACATGCATACCTAGCTAATGTATTGTTCATGCTTTTGATGCAGTAGAAGAAACAACTTGGTATTATAAAGGGCTTATTGAGGACATTTTTGGAGCTAAGATTAGGCCATGCCATTAATCTGTGCATGGTCCGTTAGGTTCTAACATGATGTTTTATCAGTCTGAAAAGGCTACTGCAATTCAATTATGATCAATGTTTGGAAGTGTTATTGAATTCCACCTTCACTTTACGCTGTAAGATTTGTTCACTGGTTTAGTTTACAATGATTTTGGATTTGTGGACTCAAAGTTCCGATATTTTGTAGTCATTGTAGATTTAAATCTGTTTTTCTGCTTAAAAGTGGAATATTTCTGAGAAATTAGTTCACATTTCATTTTTCTAGTTTTGTTTTGTGGAAATTATTTTTTACAGAACACAGATCAATCTCACCTGGATCACGTGAAAGTCTTTCCTATTACAGAATTCCACACCTCTAATCTTCTGTTAGAATTTAAAGTTTACATAAAAGGAGAGAAGCAGTAAAGTTACTATTCTTTAATCATGAAGACTAATCAAAATTTAAAAATAAGATGTTTGATGGCACTAAAAGCATAGTCTCCAAACAAACTTAAATGATAGAATAATTTAGCTTCGTCCCAAGATGAATATTATAACATTGAAAGAACAAGTAATTTTCTCTTATGTTTACATGAATAGACACTAGTCAGAGGAATCAGTGACCAACCCTGTGAATTAACTGGTATGAGGTTATCTCAGCTTAATTAATCAGTGACTTTGGGTTTGAATCTTGAATTTGCTAAATGTGTAAAATATTTAAAAGGAAAAGACATCACCTATAGTGATATGAAATAACTTGAACAAAATTGTCTCTCATCAATTATACATCTGACGTTGTTAAAATGAATAGACAAAAGCTTACAACAGAATCAAAAACTCTCAACAAAGTGTACTTGAACAAATCACACAGTCGAAATAAGCTATTATTTGCCCCTGAATTGTGTGTTATAGATTTGTACAGAAACTGAACATCCAACCAAACACGATCTTATCAGAATTTTTGTATCACAGTCTGGCACTTGCATGTGCGCATTGAACTGTCTCAGTAGATTCATTAGTCATTAAAGAGTACACAGAATAGCCAAATGGACCCTAATCTTCCAGCTTCTCTGAAGAAGGAAGGACCACAAACTCTTGCTAACTCATTCACTTACAGCCTCTCTAGCAAGTTAGGTTGAGCTTGAAGTTGGCACACACAATTTTAAAAGACATTTTTCTAACTATATATGTGATCTAAGATACTGTTATGTATTTCATATCATAGCAGGCTTGAACGTGACATTAAATTTAGATATTTACAATACTGTTGCAGCATTATTATGTTTACTGTGTCTGCATTAATTCTGCAGTTATCACACTCCACATGATTGTTTCTTATTGTGGATTGCTACCTATTCACCCTTTCGTCGTGTGCTTTCTCTCTTAGCATACATGCCATTACATTTATCAAGATTAGTTCCAACCAAAATTGAAAACCCTAATAAATTCAATCCATCACAGGAAAAATGCTTCTGCTTCTTGGACTGGTGATTCCTTGAATGTCACATATCTAGTTTTAAAACAAATGAACATATATATATATATATATATTGTAGTAAGGGTTTGTTCAAAGCAAGTAAAGCAATCGTTTTAGGTTTAAAAAAAAACCCTAAAAAGAACTTTTTAAATACAAATATTTTTTTATTAAATTAATTATAAAATTATGTTTAAGAAAAAGGATTCAAAATTTTTTTAGTATTAATATATCTCTATTGAATGAATTATAAAATTATGTTTAAGAAAAAAAAAACTAAAACAACAATGGGTACTAATATATATCTATTAAAATAATTATAAGTTTATATTTAAGAATAAAATTTAATTAAATTATTATTAGTGTATGCTAATTTTATTAGTATTAAAAATGATGTTTAACGAGTTAAAATATTTTTTAATAAATTATAATTTTGTTTAGAAAAAAAATAGATTAATTATTTTTATTCTTTTATAATTAATTTTGATTTTATTATTTTCCTTTATTTATCTTTGATTTCAATTTTGATTACATTTGTTTTTTATATCTTCACATGACTTTAATTTTTATTTTGTTTTATTTTTATATGACTTCAATTTTGCTTTTATTTTTTTTTTGCTTTATGAGACTTTAATTTTAATTATATTTTCTTCTTTTATTTTTATATGACTTCAATTTTGATTCTATTTTTTTTTATTTTATCTCTTTGTCACTTCAATTTTGGTTATATTTTCTTCTTTTATATATGTGTGACTTCTTATATACTAATTTTACTTTCTGTTTTTTGTATTCTAAATTTTTTTTAAAGACTTTGACATATTTTATTCTTTGAATTTCATATTGTATATATCACTAGTGCAGCGAGGGGCTTTTACCGAGGTTCATTTTCACTATACGTCAACCGCGGCATATTCAGCCGCGGTAGTAAGTCAGACACTTTAGGCCGCGGTTATAACCGCGGTATAGAGCTTGAGGAATATGTCGCGGTTGTCTAGGAAATCGCTGCCTAAATTCATTTTTTTTAAAAAAAAAATTAAAAAATACACTATATGCCGCGGTTGAACCGCGGCATATAGACCGAAGAATATGCCGCGGTTAGTGTCAAAACCACGGCCATATATCTCGTTTTTAAAAAAACGAATCACTTTATGCCGCGGTTGTGGTTAGAACCGCGACATATTCCCCTGCAGTTTTTTAAAATTGCAGGTCTGTTTTTGTGATATCCACTACCACAAAAACAGACCTGCATATAAAAACATGTACACAAATTCAATTTCAACATAACAAACACATGTTCAAATGTATTTCAACATCAAATAAAGTACAAAGTCTAAGAAATTTCTATCTAATCAAATGCATTGTTTAAATCTAAATCTAAGAGCTATTGTATAATCTAACTATATACTTCGCAGCAGCGTTCCTAATGAATAATAGTGACTTCTCAGGAACTGGTGTAGTAGTCTTGAATCTCTGCAGAAGACAATTCATTTTAATTAGTGTATATGAATTCAACATTTGTTAAAAAATCAAAATTCGTTAAAGTTAAATATTACCGTTTCCCAGCGACTTGTGATGTGAGAACGAACAATATGGGTCATCCAATACATTACATAGTATCCACACTCATATGACCCATTTTGTCTGTTACACTACAATATATCATCACAGTTGATAATAGTTAGTGAATAACATTTGTTATAAAACAATTATAACAAAGTATGACTTTAGCATATGTCAAACCTTGAGAGAAATCCAAGCAATCTTTCTAGTATTAACAATTGATCTCCCACCCATCATCATACTTGCTGGAATAGAACTGTATATAAAAAAGGTTTTAGCATTCAGTTATATAACAAAGAAAGTCCAAACATTGAGGTTCTTACCAATCAATTGCTTGTTTGAGTTGTGTGGGAGGAGGCCTGTGCAATGAGCAGAACCACAAAGCATAGTTGTCTTGCATAGACATAACAAGAAGTTGCCAATGGCGCCTGAAATTCATAATAACGTAACTATTAAATATTAAAATCACATATGGAACATTATTATGTTAACAAAGTTGACTTACCCGGATATATAAGGCAAAAAGTATATTTCCTTGCCCCTTCCAAAACTTCTTATCAGACTCATGTTGATATGGTCAAAATCATTTGATTCATGAATTTCTTGGGGATCAATGAATCCATAATCATCAGAACACCCCAACTTATTAGTGACCCCAGACATATACCTGAAATCAAAAATTAACTTTGATATAAGGATACTTGATATATAAATCAATTTTATATATAAATAATTGGTCATAGACTTACATCGTCCATAGTTGAATAATTGAAATATTCAACTCTTGTGTTCCCGACGCAAGCTCACGGACATCTTGGCTATTAAGGTATATTGGGACCTCAGAGCCATGCCCAAATACATTAGCATCATACTCAGCCTCCAAAGGCTTATCATCAAAGATGTCAGCAAGTAGATGCAATGAAGAAAGAGGGTCATCCTCAGATAGAGGAATCTTCTGTTGTGTCTGCGTTTGTTGTTACATGAAAAGATAAGATAAGTTTTGACATCAAAAACCTTTAAAATTGAGAAGTGTAAAGAAGAATTTCATACCGAGGGGTCAGAAACTGGTTTAACCAAAAATTTAGGCCAAGTGATAAACGACTTATATGCTTGTTCCACAGTGAAAATCTCTTCCGTGGACAGTGGAACCGAGGCATCTGGTATGATCATTTCATCCACTGAGACCTTCACCTCATCCTCTAATAGTTGCATACCATGACATACAGTCGCTGACCTAAACTCTGTTCCACGAGCTACCAGCACCATCTCAGTATCTTCTAAAATGTATAGCAGACATGGACTACCATCGTCCATTTCATCCTCTGGGATGGCTGATGCGGAACAACTTCCTTTGCCGCTTCTCCCTGTCAGAGTAAATGTTAGATTATACAAGAGATAGAAATAATTGCACATTAATGTTTATTAAGTTTACCTGTGGGAGGGGGAGGGATAACATGTTCCTCTATAGGAGACTGCACCGGGCGCATGCTCTGAAACTGCTCCTGGTATAGCATCTGGAACATTACAAAACACCATTATTCTTTAAATAGTTTAATGTAGTATGTATAATGACAATACTTATTATTTTAGGAACAGTGATAACTTACAATTTTTTCAGAAATCTCTCGTGCAGTGTCGGAAGAGTAGGTGCCCGATGGTCGCATACGGGCCAACTTCCATTTCTCATGTCTAGACGGTGGAGAAGGAGGCTGAGGAGGGCTACCACTCTGAGATGGTGGTATAGCATCTGCCTTTTGCTTGAGGATTTTCTCCTCAAGCTTCCTATACCCACCACGAGATAATAGGTGGGGGTTTTTATTCTTAGCACTTGTTCCTTGTGCTTTGCTTCTAATTGTCTGTCACATACACATTAATTAATTAGTTCATATGATATATATTTGTTAATGAGGAATTGAATAATATGAACTACACTAACTTGCCATTCCTCTGACATCCGACTCTCTTTAAAAACCCGCCAAGTCTCCTCATCAATGGACTTATATGAACTACATGGACTTTTATGTTTAAGGTGTCCAAAGATGTACCTTGATGTCAACTTGCTTTTAAAGTTTCTGAAATTTTCTGCAACAGTTGACAAACACTTATTTCTAAGTGTTGGGACATTTGGAATGTCAAATGTCATCTGAAAAAAACATAATAAAGTTGTATTAGTACAAAATTATCAATATAAACAAATTTTAATTCAAATGCTATTAACTAACTTACCAATATATCTTGCCAAATAATGTTCCGATCACCCTCGGACACATGATCAAAAGATGGAATGAGAATGCTAATCCTATCACGTGCCACTACTCCAAGGTATGATCGCAAGTCATCTGCATGTGGGCCAGTTGCCACACCCGTGGTGACATTCACATTCACCGGAGTTCTTTCACCACTATTTTTACTGATTAATAGTTGTTTCATCCTAGTGGGTCCTCTAGTGGATCTGGTTGGGGGAGCCTCATCCCCTGAAGAATGTGGATGATCAGCCATATATCTGTCAAAATAAATAACAACATTAAATTTTCTTTCAAGACTTATGTAATATCATATAAATTAACAAAACATGTAATAGTACAGAAATTGAAAATTCATACATAAAGATATGGATTCACTTGATCATCACTTCTCCCCTCATTACGTTGCGCAAATTGTATAAATTCCTCTACACCTCTCTCGTACTCAGCACTAATACATGGTAAATTAATCCAATTTCGATCCATATTCCTAAATATTACATAAAAAGATAAGCTAATAAAAATCAAACTTGCAATTTCATACATATCATTGAAACTTAGTGAATAATATTTTAAGGTTTATAAATAATACAAGAACTACAACACACATTACCAAAACTATAGCAAAAATCATACCATACATTACCAAAACTATAGCAATTTCATGCATTACCAAAATTAAAGCAAAAATTATACCATACATTACCAAAACTATAGCATTATAGCAACTTCATACATTACCAAAACTATAGCATTATGCAAAAACTAATGAAGAAATCATGTTAAGAATGCAAAAGGACATAAATACCTGGAAGAGGAACGGCGAAGAAGACGCAACGAAATCGCAGCGAAGAGGGTGAAAAACGCAACGAAATCCAACGTATGATCGGCTAAAACTGGTTTTTATCGTCAAAAATGAATAATGACCGAACAATTTTGAGTTTAAACGGTGAAAAACTCAATATCTGAGATGATTGGTGGTTCGGAGAAGAAGAAAACGCGAAAACAGTGAGGCACGCGAAGAAGACGACAATGTTCCAAGTTTTAATTTTTAACTCTGAACGGGGGAATCTACCGCGGTTCACTACTTAACCGCGGTATAATATAGGTATATGCCGCGGTTTCACTCCCAACCGCGGCATATACTGATTAAATAAATAATCCTAAATGACATTTTTGAAATTATTTTCAAACTATATGCCGCGGTTCAGCGGGCAACCGCGGTATATACCTCGAAATATTTCAAATTCATATTAAATTAATTTCAGATAGGAGAATATGTCGCGGGTGCTCGTAGAACCGCGACATATACCCCTATAACGTGCTGAACACAACTGTCTCCCCAACTGCTTTTTGGGGAATTTCAGTAGATGAGAAGGGTATATGCCGCGGTTCTCTGGACAACCGCGGCATATACCCCCTGTAACTTCTGAAATTCTCTGACTAGCAGAGAAGTTGAGAAGTTACAGGGGGTATATGCCGCGGTTGTCAAGAGAACCGCGGCATATACTCTATTATTTAATTTTTTATTCATACGTGGCGTCAAAGGCAATGGTTGACTGGAGTATATGCCGCGGTTTGGAGCAGAACCGCGGCATATATGTTCGATTTATTTACAAAACTGCCATCGCGCACCATTATGCTGCGGTTTTCATTGAACCGTGGCACAATGTGCGCTGTAAAAACCCAATTTTTTACTAGTGTATGTACCAATCTTTTTAATTTTATTTTTTGTCAATATATTTGTTTATTTGTGTTGATGTTATTTTTATTCTATTTGAATTTGTAGTAGGATTAGAAATTTGTTTCTTTTGTTTGGAATTGTTTAGGAATGGGTTCTAGCTTAAAAGAACAATAATTTTTTAAATTATTTTTATTAATGATTAATCTCAAAATAAACTTTGAGGTTTATGAAAATGTTGAGACTTAAGAAAGAGAAAGAGACTCGAGACTACAGGTCTACGTTTGAGTTTACTTTCTTTCTCGACAACCAGAACCAGGTTTTGTTGTTTTGAATCATTCTTTTTATATACTTCTTTTTAGTAGTCTTTATATATTATATTTTTTTTTTATTTCACATAAAAATATACATATATGTTAGCTAGAAAATTTAAGGTTTAAATCTTTTAGTTGGTTTTCCCATTTTGATCCCCTTCTTATTAGAATCCCCTGATGTATCTATTTTTTAAAACGTGACATGGTGAGAGTTGAAACGTGGCATGGTGAGACCTGAAATTTGGTAAAATGTAATAATTTAATATTTATGTGGGTAAATGAAGAAAAATTATCTTCCCCAACAGCAAAAACCATTTTCAATGGAGAAAAATCCAGTAGGGGAGCTCTTTTCCCTGAAGAGATTAGAACAATTTCTGGCACCCATTTTAGATTGAAGAGGATTCTCATAGGCCATAGAGTTCACCACATCAAAAGAGCCACCAAAAGCATTGTCAGAAGCACTGGAAGAACCATTTAACATTCAGATCAAACTGATCCGCCCATAAATTCTCTATCCTAAACAAACCCAGCAACCCCATTTAACATTCAAATCAAAGCCAACAGAACTGTTCTTCTTCAAGACATTCTCAACAAAAATAGTTAACTTTTTTCTTCTAATCTGTATTTTAATCCACTCACATTGGTTCCAAATCTCCTACCATACCTATTATCCTTCTTTGTTTTAATTTTCTCTAACTAATGCTAATTTTAAAAAAAGATACCCTCTTTAACGTGAATCGATTGAAAAATTGGAACCAAAGGTGAACGAAAAATGATACCTTGAGGTTGAAGGGCATTAAGGTAGAAGGTAAAGATGTCAGTTTCAGTGTTGCAGTGACTGAGAAATGATAAGAATGGATATTGATTTTGTTGTTGGACTGTTGATGATGAGAACCACCATAAGAATATTCATTCTGTTGTTGTGGTGGTGGTCCTTGTGGTAGTTTTTTGGACTAGAAAGACCAAAAAATCTTGAAAAGCAATAAAGGGCATACATCAGATTTTGTAGATCAAATCCAAAGTTGAGGTCTTTGAACTCCTTGAGTCTGGCTCTGAATTGAAAAGTACATACACAAACAGAGATGAGAAGAGGAAGAAAGTAAAGAGGTGTGAGAGTAGAAAACGAAGATTATTATTTTGTCTTTGGATTTAACTTTGCCTTTGTCTTTGGATCTAACTCTTACCGTTGACCACTAAACTCCTTCAACATTGAGGCGTGACGAGATGATGGATGCGTGAAGAAGGTGGTGGTGTAGCGAAGGCGCTACTAGTGTTCTCACGATGGCTCACGGTTGCGGCGTAGCAAGGTAGTGACGGCGAAACTGAAGGCTTCGCAGCGGCTTTACGGTGGCGACCCTAAGGAAATTAGGTTTGTGTTGTTGGAAAAGATGACTCTAACATAGTATGAGTGATGTGGCAAAAACTGGCCCCGTCAACATTTTTACCTGTGCACAGACTTAACCCCGTACGATAGGGGTTCCATTGATCCAAATTAGCACTTTTAAGGACTCAATTGGAGATTCTAATAAGAAGGGGATCAAAATAGAAAAAACTCACATAAATAGGGACAACTAAAGGGTTTAAACCAAAATTTAAATCAGGTTATTAAAAAAATCAGAAGAAGAGAAAAGTTGAAACGTTAATTGCAATAAAAAGGAACTATGAATAAATTTAGAAATTAATTTAAACAATTTAATAAATAATTTTGCATAAAGAAAACTCAAAAATAAAGTTTAAATAAAAGGCTTCATTCTTATTGCTTTAGGCCTCCCCTGCCCCTAGTTTTCATTGGCACAATTTCATGCTAGAAATGATTTCTTGTTTTATACCATTTGGTTTTTTATGGGAATAACATATTGTATTCTTTGAAAATTTTATCTTGACTGAAGCATTTTAAGATAGAATATACTATCTTTAACAAAAACAAATGAATAAAACATGTAAAAACAATTGTTCATCATTTATCCTGAGAACACAGGACTAATTTCTTTTCTTTATTGTACCTAGATATTGAATTTTGAACATTTGAAGCATCAACAAAGGCATGGAGACTAGGGAAGTTGATTCTTAGGTACAAAGGCCAGAAGAATCTGCAAGTTGAGTCTTTGCTGCAGAATCAACTGGTTAAGGGAGCCTCATATTTTTACATCATCATCTGTAAGTAATTATAGAATTGCCTCAACTACATTCCATTGCCTTTTACTTTTGCATAAACTAATGCTAAATCATCAAAATGGGGGAAAGGAATGAGTCTGAATATACATGTTAGCTCTGCTGCTGTGATCCAAGTCTTTGCTTGTGTTTTTTTATTAGAAAGTTTCTCTTATTTCCTATTAGATTGAATGCATTCTGTTGCCTTGGTTGATTCTAGTCCCTACCAATTTACTTGAGTAAGACCCCTCAACGTAATATTAGGATCATGTTAACTTGTTCTGTGATATGTACATTTGCTACCATTAAGGCATATTTATCTTAGTTTAGACATGCTTGTCAGCGTTCTAGCTGGACTTGCCTGCAAATAAATGATATACAACAACAATATAACATTACTGCTCTATTGAAAATCAATGCACCTTGTGATCCCATGTGCCATATGTCTGTGTCCTACATATTCCATACCTATCTCATATTCATACTGACACAGACAATGTATGTAAAAGTAAAACCTTTAGACAAACGTCACAAAAGGGATAACAAGATTAGAAAAAAGTTGTAGAAAACTCTCAAAACAACATAATGTGCTAACTAGATTTCAGGACTGACCCAATAGTTATGATTTGTATATATCAAAATAACAAAATATACATAAACTGTAATTTTTTTTATGAGCCACAATCAGATTTTATTTCTATCATAATTCTGTGTTTTGGAAACACAATGGGGACCAATACAGAATAATCAAAAGGGAGAACTTTATCCCTCTATCCTTCAAGCTTTCTCCTTAGATGGAACTGTCCCATCTGTTCCTGCAAGCATGGCATATTTGCTCTTCCTTGTCAAATTGGTGCACTCAAATCCCAAAGTCCCTGCAAGAACCCTCTGAATGTAGTTTGCAACTTCAATAGCAGATTTACCTCCACTGCAGGTTAATTCTTTGGGAAGTTGGTTCAAGAAAGTGATCTCATATGTGGGCATGGGATTCATGAACACAAAGTATGGGTCCAACAACTTGTGGCCACGAGCAGTTGTCCCATAGAACACAGTTTGTTTTGTGTTAATAGCAACTGGGACAATCCTATCAGTGAGTTCAGCAAAAAGTGCACTGAACCTCAAGAGGAAAGGCTCTCTGCAAGTAGTACCTTCAGGGCAGATCACCAAGTCCCCTTCTTCAAGAAGTCTCTTGATATTGGCTGCATCTTTCTCTCTTTCCCTTGACAGGGCCACAGCTTTAATTGGTGAAATTATTTCAGTGAACTTGCTTATACTATAAGTCACACAGCTAATTTTTCTTCCAAGTGCAACTGCAGTAACCACTGGATCTAAAACTGTGCGGTGGTTACAAACAAATAGGACTCCACTTTGGCCCTTCTTTGGGGGTGGTGGAGGGGTACCCTTCACAATTACTCTTATTCCTAATAGCTTGTAGTTGTACCAAGCAATTCTTTCGGGCAAAGGGATGTTAAGATAGACCCTCAGAATGGAGAGTATGATGCCAATTGGCAACCATAGAAAGGTCAAGAGAGCAGCAAGAGGAGTTGGCCTCTGAACAAACCTACCCTCATGAAAAATAATTGGACTTAAAAGCTTGTTTCTTGCTAGTGCTTCACACTTAGTCCTTGGCACCATGTACCCTTCCTGTAGGAAAAAAAGAACAGTTAATGACTTTATTGGACACATCAGAAAAGATGATCAGTAGCAGAAACAGTTAATGACACGGTTATCAAAAAACTATATTTTTTTTTCACTTCCTCAAGGTTTTATACACTCTGGGAAGGAGACGAACAAGACTAAAAAATAACAGATGTGATAAAAAAAAAATGAGGTAGAAAAAGACAGAACAGAGAGACAGGTGTAAAATTTAAATTGCTTGGTTAATGTCACGTGTGTCCCATTAAGAAAAAGCGTGTGGACCTGAGTTTTTCCTATTGGAGTCCACATGAAATCTTCCAACCGTATATGTTAAAAAAAGTGTGTTGATGACGTTGCTCTTTGGTACATATACTGAGAGTAATCATTACTGTTTCCATAGAATTAAGTTTCTGATGATGTGTTGCTAACTCTGGAAATCATCACTAATTTGTCTAGGGTGTTAAAATGATTCCCATGAATCTAGGATTTAAAGTGGAAAAATCAGAAAGTACGTCTGAGATTTCTTACACTAAGATGAGGGGAAAGTCACAAGGATCGTGCTTTCTAAATTATTGATGATTTGCTATGGAGGGATGTGCTTTAAATCTCTTCATTTCCTCTACATGAGCCATAACCAACAGAGCACATATTATGTGTTCAAAGTGGGTTGTGCATATGAAACTCATGGGCATCTATTTTCCCAAATTTGGAAACTAAGTTTGGTTTTGGGAGGCAAAATAACAAATGTAGAAACTTATAATTATTAGTGTTTAAAAGTAGTTAAGGATTATGACTTATAAGAAAATAACTTATTAAACTCAAATACAAGTTGTATTGTGTCTCTAATTGCCTATAGAATGTAGAGGGTCCACTTGCACGATAGTAAATGCATGAAAAAATAAGGAATAAAACCAAATGAGAGATTTTGAAGTGTCCTATACATAGAAACAGGAACAAGAAGAGAGGCTCATTATAAGTGATAACAACATGTTCTGGTCATTAAGGCTCTCACCAAACTCCTATTCAATATTAAATAAAATATACTACCATTTCACCTTACCTCAATGCTAAGAAGAAGAAAAAAAGCTCCATTGAACTAAAACGACATCTTCATAACCTAAACTAGAACATAGGAAGATGTAGATAACATATTCAGATATTTATGCAGTCATGTTTCTATTCTCTCATTTCCTTCACAATTTGCCAAATTCTGTCATTTCTTGAATATCGCAGACTACTTCATACTGTATTGTTATGCTTGGGACATTCTTTATCTGCAAACTATGCTTAACAGACTTTTTATAAAAATCAATGAATTTCTTCGAAAACATATAGATGAGAAAAATGAGTAAATTATGTATTTAGGCTTTTGCAGACTTATTTTTCAAAGACAATGATTTCAAAGACAATGATTTTAGCTACGTTGAAAATATTCATAATAAAAGTTTATTCAGATAAATATAATAATAAACACAAGTTAATATCTATTCCAAACATGCAAGAAGAAACAATATTATTAATGGACCAACCTTGCAAATTGACATGAACTGATGATCACTCTTACTATCCCCTAGTCCCAAGTCAGGTGAAATACCCTGAAACTCCTTCAAAACAGCAATTTTCTTGTGCTCCCCGACAAGCACACCAGGCTCCTTAACAAACCCAGTAAACCTCCCTGATTTGGTAACCTCAAGCTCAGTCCCAAGCACCTTATCAGCCCCAAGAAACGTCTTCACAAAAGGCTCCACCATCACCCTGGGGCTGGCAGTCACAATGTAACGCTTCCCAAAAGAGTTAAACACTCTCCAGGTGTCCGGGTGGACATCTTCTGCATAAAACTTTGGAAGTACCGAGGTTGCCACCATTTCTACATCTTTGATCTTCAGGCCTGAAAAGGCCACGAAGATCAGATATTTAATGGCTGCAACCTCAGAGACAAAGATGTAAGTGAAGTACACGAAGGGAACGGAGACTAGGAGGAATAAAGCACGTAGGAAGCTGCCAGCTTCAATGGCAACGAGCATGTAGTAAGGGAAGGCACTGGGAGAGATGAGGAGGGTGCCATCCAAGTCTGAGGCGACAGTTTGGTGTGATCGGTCTTGTGTGGTGCATTTGGAGATTGGTTGGAAGTGGCGAAAGGCTCCCATGACCATGAGAGGGAGAGGAGAAGGTTAAGGAAGGGAAGGAGAATGAGGTGTGACTTGTTTGATGGTGGGAAAGAAGAGGGTAGCCAGCTTTGAAATATTATGAGAGTAGGAGGGAGAAGAGGGGGTTTTAAAAGGAGAGGAGGTGGTGTTGTTGAACCATTTTTTGCATGAATTATAATCAATATTGTATGGGCTACAGTGATTATACTTTATATAGTCATAAAAAGGGAAGTTGAATCAAGGAAGAGGTTCTAGTTAATAAGACTTTTATGTTGCCTTTCTCTATTATTTCATCTATACAAATTAATGCCTATTAATTTATTATCAAAACTTATTATAGATATACTTCTTTCTTTCTTTGTGTGTAAATCAGTTCACATAAAGTGTTTTTTTCTATTTTCATTTTAATTATAGGCGTCAACTTTCATTCTTAAGTGTATAATTGTGTTAAAAACTCCAAAAGGAATATAAGTAGTTCAAATTGAAAATGTTATGAATCTTTGTAGAAAATGTTAGTTTATATACAGTGAATACTCATTAAAGTGTTGAGTTTTCTAACCATAATAAATAATATCTTTTTAAAAGTTTGAGAAAATATTTTTAGGAAAAATGAAATTAAGTTGGGAGACTTTTATATGTTGTAAAGATTAAATTTTGATGGTTGATTAAGAAATATCTATACACAAGGAAATTGGTGAGTATAGTATACCAAATCAAGGTATTGGTGTAGAAAACAATTATTAATGCTATTAAGAAAGAGTGTACTTCCCTCCCAAGTTAGTCAACATGATTAGAAGACACGAGACATTGATTTTAATTAACCCATGTTGGTTAAAGAAATTAAGATTAACAATACTTATAAAATTACATAATTTACAAAATATATATATAAAAAAATTCTATTTTTGTCTAGAATTATCAAATTCTTTAATCAAATAAATACACACGTAAACGGTTTTATTAATTTTACTAAATAATATCTATATATATTATCATATATATAATCGGAAAAAGATTAATATGTAAAGAATTCCTTTAAATTGGGTAGAAAACAATAGAAAAAGATATTTTTAATCAGCACAAAAGTAGGAACATGGGGATGTTGAAGTAATGATAACTTTCTACATAGAGGTGGATGAAAATCAGAGATGGAAACATGAAGTACAAGATCATAATAAAAAATATTAATGAGAAGAAAATATTGGCCCAGAGAAAAACATTGCGTAAAAGGAACTTAATCTCATAAAATCGTAATATCTCAAAGTGGAAAGGATTCTATTCCCAAAATGAAAGAGTTGCACTAACACTTTTATACTGCAACACAAAAATAAGTAAATTTGTGAATTTTTTTAAACAATAATTAAAAAAGCACATCATTGTAATTAGATGATAAATAATAAATAATAATAATACGAAAGTATTGAAAAAAGGCAAAGTTTTTTTATTGGGTGGATGTGTAGAACTAGGATTAGTGAAAAGGGTATCGTGAAACATAAGAAACTTACAGAGGTGTGAAATGGCAAAGATATTAAAAGAATAAAAAATAAAAATAAAAAATAAAAATAAAAAAGAAATGGTTGAAGTTTGATTAGAGAAAAGAAAGAAAAGGTATGGTTTGTGGAGAAGGGAAAGGGTAAAAGAAAGTTGTATTAAGTGGTTGTGAGGAGGCGTGTGAGTGAGTAGTTGGAAATGGATACGAACAGCTTCCTTACATTGAATTAGCCTACTTTTTAGTTTATTCACGCCGCCATTGCTCTCTCTCTCTCTCTCAAACAAACCTACCTTAGCTAAATGCTTACTTAGCCTCGGCTCGGCTAGCCTCTCTTTTTCTTAATCATTCCCACACCTCTTTTTTACCTACCAACTTTTATATTTCTCCAACCATGCTTTTTCTACACTATCATCACTCTCTTTTTCAAAATATGCAGTTTTGTTTTTAGCTCAATCTAATTGATAGCCTCTTTGATATAATTATATTTTTATTTTTTTACCTTTAATATTAAAACATATTACAAAAATAATTAACTTTAAGTGGATTTTAAATCTTATTTAATTATCACAAAATTGATTTTTAAGATGAATTTTATTTTTATTTACATATATTGTAAATTAGTTTCATTTTTATTAGACAAAGAATCTTCCATACCCTTTATGCAAAAAAATATATATGTTTAAATATTAATAATACATGTATGATAAGTTTAACAAATAATCAAACTTATTAAGATAGATTTTAATAATTCTTATATTATCTTAATAAATAAACTTTAAACTTAACTTAATTTTATAAAATTAATATATAAATTAAGATCTTCACTCACTTTTATATTATAAATTCAATTAAATTTATAATAAATTTTTTAAATACATTTAAACTTATGACTAAATAATATTAATAAAGATAATAACTTTTTAATCCAACATGTGGATTGAGCTTAAGAAAATTATTGATTATTTATGTTAATATTGTAATTGTGAATAATGTTGAGTGTCACTCATCCATGATAATATTTCCAGACCCAATTAGATATGCTATAAGTAAAACAAAACATGACATCTAGTATTTGAAATTTCTCTATACATAAAACAACTTTTATCTAAGCTTTTCTCAAAAATATTCTTTTATCAACTAATTCCTAGGTGATAGATTATTTTATAATTATTCTCTAGGTGATAGTTAAGTTTTTTATACTTTATTTTTAAAGTAACTTATTAAATTTAATTCAATTTTATAAAATTAACTAATGTAAACATTAACTAGTATAAAATTTATATTCACCTATATATTTATATTTGTATTTGAATAATGATTATTTTGAAATTTAAAATTTTATCATAATTTTATCATTATAATCTGTATAAAATCAATTTTATCATAATTTTATTCATGTACAATTTTTAGAAAACTTCATTCTTTATTAATATATTTTATTTTATTATTTTATTTTTTTATTTTTTAAAATATTTTTTTAATTCACCAGTATAACTGTTTTGTAATTGTTTTTTTTTAATATACATAAATTTTCACCAATTTTATTTTTTATCAATATATTTTCTTTAATTATTTTATTTTTAAAATTTTGTAAATATTTTTGAAACTTGATTAACTTATGTGATGATTTTTGTTTTATCACAAAAAACATTGAATATACATGTGTGTAAGCGCATCTTTCATTGGTATAAAATAATGTGTTTTTATTTTACTATTATCTAATTTTGAGGTTTAGGTTCTTACATTTTTATTTTTTAATTTAATAATAAATACCTTTTAAATTACATTTTTTCCAAATTTTAAAAGTATTATTTGCTATTAAATAAAAAACACTTAAATTCCTACAAAGTAAAATTTATTATTTTAATCTCTAAATATAAGAGAAAATGTTAAATATTAGTAAAACTATTATTTTTAACATGATATTTACTATTTACTGAAATTTATTAGAAAGATTTAATTTTGGTAAATTTTATTTCTTGTCTAATATTAAGTTTTCTCTTAATTTTATAATTTCAATCATTTTAAGAAATAACAAAGTGAACTGCACCTTTTGAATTTAAATATAAAAGAAATCATATTTTATGGACGTTTCTAATAAATTCAATTTTTTTAGTTATTAATATAGTTAGAAACATTAAGTACATTATGTGAGTCATATCTTTATATTTCTATTAAAAAAAGCTGAGTACATATTGGATTTATGCGACTCATTTTCTTTTTATTTTTCTTTTATTATTAAATCTTAATAAATTTATTTTCAGTCTAATTCAATCCTATAAAAAAAACCGTATAAGAATATTAACGTATAAGATTATTAAAATATGTAGAAAAATAATATTAACGAATTTCGCTCAATGTAGCCGTTCGCGTCTAGCACCATTCTTCAGTTTTATGTTTTTCTTTTGGTTTCTTTTAAAATTTTATATATAGTTTTGTTATGGATAATTTGATATTAATTTATGTAACTACCCAAAACATAGTATAAAACATATTAAATAGTTATATTAAATAGTTATCATATGATATGATAGAACAATTATAACTATAATATAAAGTCTAACTTACATTTATCTAAAAAATAACTATAAAATTTAAATTTAATTACAACCCATCTAGTACAAAACTATATACAATATTATCCTAACTAATCTATACAGTCGCATTTTTTTCATCTAAAGTTTGCTCCAGAGAAACCTTCTCTTCCTCTACTCACACCCACAAGATGATTTTCTCAAAGGAAAGAACACGCACATACAAAACAAAGTCACAAACAACAGGGTAAGCTAAATATAAAAAGATTCATACTTTGATATAATATACTAAACACTATCAATCATGCATAGAGAATAGGTGACTTCAAACATCTTAAATATGTCATGACTTAGATTTGACTGTCCGGACTTAGAATGATTGTCGAGCTATGGCGAGTTGTGCACTTGTGGTGGCGTCTACTGCTTTGCAAAGTCATTGCCAATGGGTTTCACCTTACCACACTCACAAGGTTAGTATCTTCCGGGCCTTAAGACATACTAGAAGCCCCCAAGACTAAGACCTCCTGCTACTCTTCACCACATGTGTCAATCCTCTCTACATGAGAATGAAAGGCCATTAGAGTTTAGGATAACCCCCAAGACTGAGCTCCATGCAATCATTATAAACATACTTGAATTTCACCGAGAGATTCCACTTTGAAACTTACTTTCGCCCTTTTGAAACCATACTTTGAATCACAACTTTTAACTTTGATACTCATGCAACTCATACACAATCATAATTAATCTCTAATTAAATCAATACATAACTCAAATCAGTTAAGAACAAAGAAAGAAAGAGTAAAACCAAAACTGGACCAGTCGCTCAGTGAATCCCTCGCTAAGCGACCCGAGAGTTCTCTTGCATAACGAGTTGGGTCGCTATGCGAATACACAGGCAGTACCCCATACCCCAAACCACTCGCTCAGCGACGTCCCTGCTCGCTGTACGAATAAAAATTACAGTGCTCCCAAACCCAAACCTTTCGCTTAGCGACCTTGCTCGTTGTACGAATAAAACTCTCAGTGCTCCCAAACCCAAACCTCTCGCTTAGAGACTCAGCTCGCTGTGCGAATCCTCTAGATAGTGATCCAGACCCTCCAAGCACTCGTTCAACGATACGACTCGCTAGGCGAATGTCCAGACAGTGTGCCCAACTCCTCAACCAGTCATTGAGCGACTCCACTCGCTCAGCGAGTCTGCATAATTTTGCAGCAACAAACTGCAGAATTATGAACATGATCCAAACTGACCAAATTATAAATATTTTTCCCAACTTGTAATAGATTGTGTTATATACTTAATTATACTTAGACAAATGTTTATAAACCTTACTAACATCATTCTAAAGTGTTTCCTAACCACAATCAACTTCAAAATCTACCAAACCTCAACTTATGACCCCAAATTGCATTCTACCACTTTTGGCACATTTTTGAGCAACTTAGGAACTCTAACAAGTCTCAATTGACTTACCAAAGCCATCTCAACTGACCAAAAGAGTCCCCAACTTACGAATCAGATTTTCACTACTCCACTTCCTCCAAATTAGCTCTAAAGCAAAATAGTTTGCATCTACTCATAACCAGCCAATGCCAAATACAGATATAGAACATTTTATACATCCAATTAAAGTCTCAACATCATTCAATCCAGATCATAATCATAGTTCATCCATTCATACCTAAAACAATCAAATTGCATGAAATCCATTTACCCTAAAAACTTAATTTCATTTCAATCCACACAATACTTGTAGATTCTTCACACATAGATCACAAATCATCAATTAAAACAAAAATTTAGCTTCCCTTACCTCAACTCATCAATCCCAATTCCTCTAAACGCTCCGCTGATTGCTTACACTACAAGAAACTTCTAGAAAACCTACAAATCATCGATTGGTGATTGAAGACCAACCTTAGAATCACAAACAAACTAAGAATCAAGGAATATGAACTCTTGATCTATGCAAAACAAAATTGTTTTACACAATCAAGAACCCTAACTACTAAGAAAAGGGGTATACCACTTACCCGCTCGATTCAACAAATTAATCGGTCAAACTAGTAGCCCTTGACGCAAGGATCGCCTAGACACCTCCTGATCGTCGAACAGATGATCCAAGAGTGAGAAAGGTTAGAGAGAAGTGAAAGGAAACAAAGAGAAAAAAGTTTAGAGAGATAAATAGTATTTTAAATAATGAGACGAGCTTTAAAAAATTCTATTTATATTGTAATATTATTTTATAATAAAATACTCGGTCTTATTATTTTAATACCTCTATATACTCTAATATTGGTTCTTACAATTTAATATTTAATTACATGTGACAAAAGGTTTAATAAATAATATATTTTATTATAATTGATTTATTTTAATTAAATGATTTTGATATTACATTTTAAGAAATAAACTTTAATTTTAATTTAATTTTATAAACTTAATTTATAAGATTAGATTTATATTTACTTATATAATATAAATTTTATTTATTTTTAATCAATGTAAGATTCTGAACACTAATTTTGTATTTGAGTAATTGTCCAAGTATTGATTTTAATAACTGGTAGAGGGAGATCTAAAATATTGGCAAGGCTACCAGAATAGGCTTAAGGAAACAGAACCTACATGCAAACATGAGCTATTTATGTTTCCAAGGTCATAATTTCTTAGAAATATTTTCATACAATTGGTTTCCATATATTTTCCCTTTGGATTAGCCTCCACCGTTATCCCTAGGTATTTGAAAGGGAATTTCAATAACATGCACTTTAGAGTGATATTTAATCCCTATATTATTTTTCTTATTATATCCGAAGGCAAATTGGCCTAACCTCTACAGTTAAATTAATTGGACATTTCACATGCATATATTTGAAAGCTGTCTAAATCAAGAATTCCATCCACTCTTTGGACCCTACACATTCATCATCAAGGCCTTTAACCACCATTCCCACCCCCATAACCAATCACACTACATTCTAACATACACAACATATTGTTACCCACCTACCTCCAACTTCATCTCTATCTTTTCTTCTTTCTAAAGGTTCAACTTTAAGAGTGCACAAATTTTGTCATCCCGAAATCTCCATGCAAATCAATTCAGAAATTACACCTCAACTTCAGTGACTTACCTACCCTACCTTCTTTCTTCTCTTTACATGGTAACTACTGCCTCGGAGACATGCAAAGAGAGTTCAAGGTTTGTAATCAACATCATGATAATACCAAAATCAATCATATATAGTTTGTAATATTGTTTCCTATGATTTATATGGCTTAATTAGAGTGTGCTTCTCGGTGATGGAAATTTTGTTTATATATGTCAAAAACCAATTCCTATTATTTTTAATTCAGGAAATTTTAAATTTAGTAATAAGCAACAACATGAAATTAGAAAGAGCCCATCTTACGAATATGCTCCGATTTCAAGTTTGTCGAGTGACATCATTAGGGTCAATCATCATATATCTGAGGTATTGTCTATTTTGAAACACGAAACTTTGTCACAATTTTGTTTTTAAAAGGCGTCTCAGAGAATAAAAGGAGAAAGAAATTTTTAAATTGCCTTAGGTCTCGACTTCTAAACGATATGAGACAATTGGGTGTGGTAAGAACATAAGCCACAGTCGAGGAACGACTGGTTATCCCAATGGAGGACTTAAGGGACTGATGGTTTGTTTGAGAAAAGACCACAGAGTTGGCACTCGAGTTACTAAATTGTAACATGAGAAAAGACAATGAAATTGACACTCAAGTTACTAGATTGTAACATTAGAAAATATCATGGATATAACACTTGAGTTACTATGTAACATGAGAAAAGATCACAGAGTTGGTACTCGAGTTACTAGATTGTAACATGAGAAAAGACCTTGAAGCGAGACACAAAAACCCTCAAAGTGAGGCAAGTCATCAAGTCAATCAAACAAAATAGCAAAGGAAACACCAAATTATTCAAGCTGAAACAAAGCACGAGATTGAGTACAAGCGAAACTCGGATATTCCAATATTTGAGTACAAAAACAAGAGCAACTTGGCATTACAATAAACGAGTACGAAAGTCATAAATTTGGTACTTTCCTCGTCATTCTTTTTTATGTCAAATCCGCCTTCGTCCTTTACTTGCTGGAATTAAGAAGTCAGTTGACCAAAAATAAATGAAGCTTTATGCCAACCCCAGTTTTTCCTCGTTAGGTCTTTGATCAACCTCTGTTCACAAGTTAACCATGTTATCCATCTCGATCTTCACCTTGGTCGCCTTCACTTGAAGAGTCTTGAATTTTTCCTTGATTCCTTTCAAGCTAACCTTCAAACACAAGTTCGCTCGACCGACCACCTCGGTCTTCACCACAACCACTTTCACTTCCTTCTACAATAGGAAATTTCAAGAGAGGACAAGAAATGCAAAGACAAGCACAAAAAAGACTAAGAATGATGTGAGAAATACTCGAAGAGAGTGCTCAAAGTAAAGTAACCATAAAAAAGTCTAGTATAGAAGCAAGTTAAAAGTCATCATTAATTCAGCCTTAAAATGAGCAACAGGATCTACCCAAACTGGACACACCCAACAAAATTCGCCTCAAGTCAATAGCACTTAATTGAGTATACCCAAGCCGGCAATCTAGCATAAAGTTTGCTTGAAGTCAACAACACAAGACGAAAGGACTATTCTTACATAGTGACTTTTGAACGAACTCGATCGAATAACTAATTTACATGCAAGCTCAGTCGAATGACCAAACAACATAAAGCTTAGTCGAATGACCAATTTACATGAAAGCTCGGATAAATGACCAAATGACATACGAGTTTGGCCGAATGACAAATTTACAAACAAGCTGCGTCGAATGGCCAAACGATATACGAACTTAGTCGAATGGCCAAATGACATATGAGTTCAGCCGAATGGTCAATCCACCTACAAAATCTACAAGTCAACAGAGTCTGACTAGAAGATTGATCACGAGCATCTCTCCCGCTAAATCAAACTTCTGAGATTGGAGGAACTTATGTGCATATCCAGCCCAAATGTACTAAGTTGCACGGCCCAACAGGGGTCCAATACTAAATCTCGGTAGTTTTATTATATCTTTTAATAGTCATTAATGTCTTTTAGTGTCATATATTTATCCGATGATATTGCTATTTAAATCACATAAATAACATAAAGTCTATAAACTCTATAAATACGCATGGTATTTCATTAGGGAAGATACTTTAAAACTCGTACTTATTATTCTATACATAAAGATTCAAAACTCTTTTACTGACTTGAGCGTAAGAAAGTATTTTGCAGGTTCGTCTTCCTCTGAGTTTGTTCAACTTCAAACATGACTAGCAAATAGTGAGGATCAAATGGCAAATAATGAGGATCAAATTCGACAAATGAATTCCCAATTTCAAAGCATATTTGACACATTACAAAATTTTATTACTGCAATCATGCAGTATCTTTCGCCTTCGACAACAACAATTACACAAAATATTTTTCAGACGCCAAATACTGAACAACAAAATCAACTGCAGGATAAAGATCAAGTGCAACCACAAGAGTAACCACAACAAAATGAAGAAAATCCTTATCATGATTATTAGTATAGGAAACTCTAGACTTTATTACTATGCTTGATTTCTTAAATCTACACTTTATTTATTAGTATTAGACATTTCTATTTATAACGTTTAGATTTTGGAGATTTTACGTATGATAATATTGTTGTATTGTTCTATGAATATTGTTTGGATTTTATAATGTTTTGTTAATGAGTATTTCTTTGATATAAGACTATTTTTATTCCAATATGTGTACTTCAATCAATGTTCAGGTTTGCATAATTGTTCAAACAAAGTTGTTTTAATGAAACCTGAAAACGACGTTACTTACAGATTTATTCATATGTAATTACATACGATTTTATCTATAGGTAATTTGTAGGTAACTCTCTTACCTATAGATTTTGTCACTTATTTATGGATTTTAGTTGTAGGTATAATGACCTTTTTTTCTTGTAGTGAGAATGGAAGAGAATGAAGTGACCTTTGCGTTCGTCGTGACAATGGAGAAAACGCTAGGAATGACAGTGATGTTCGTGTCTCCTAGTTGCAAAGGAAAACAAAGGAGTTCATAACAGCCCAATGAAACAAATGTCTTTAGTGATGTTCTAAGTATCTGAAAAATTAAGCCTAGTAAAGAAATAGACTTCATTTTTTGTAAAATTGAAACCTATTATCTGACACAACGATAAAATTAAAAAATAATAATGACATTTTTGAAATTTTATAATGACGTTAGACTTCAATTATTTAAAGAATTAAAGTCTATACTTATGTAAATACTTTTAAAAATATCATCATTTTAAAAGACTTCATTTTCTCAAAACCACAACTTATAAGCGATTTTAAAAATATTTTTAGTACTAGTGATACCCGCGTACCATCACCAATCCACCATTTTATTTATAGGATACATTTGTTTTATATATGTATTCACATGCAATGTAAAGGTGTGAAGAGGAGAAGAAACTCTCATGTTGTTAGTGACTTACAAAAATAAACTCTAGTAACTTTGCATATTAAATATTAAAATTACGTTTATTTGAGTATATCATTTTTTATTATTTTAAATTTATTAATTAATATATTTTATTGTGTATATTTATATTCTTATCTAATTAATATAAAAAAATTTCATTAAAATTTAAAAAGGTTCATATAATATACATAAGGACCAATTCATTGTAAAAGAACGGGAAAAAATGACATCATTCATTAATGCAATAATTCTTATCCGTGCATCATGCCATGGAACCCTTCTTTATTGTCATAATTCTTACTTTAAGATATGCATAAAATTGTTGTCTCATGACTATTATCACGATGTAATGGATATAAATATAAATATATATACATATATATATATATACATATATATATATATACATATATATATATATATATATACATATATATATATATATATATTTTGTGTGAGACTTTGATAACATCAATTTTTATCTATTTTTTTTTTCTTTTCAATTAAGAAAATTAACTTCTCCATAACTTTCTATTTTGTTTAATCTTCGAGTTTATCTTATTTTGCATTATTTTTTGTATTTTATTTGTTTTATGCTTGTTTACCTCTAATATCTCGTTTGAGTATGTAAAATAAGTCAATATGAAGCAATTATTGTGGAGGAAAACAAGCAAGAAGTCAAGGGAACATATTTTGGACAAAAAAATATTAATTTGAAGCAAATACCCACGTTGGACGCCATTGGTGTCACACTCAATGCTTTAATTCTAGACCGATGTCAAACAGTCTAGGACAATAGGAAACAATTATGGTGGAGGAACACAAACAAGAACTCAAGGGAGCATGTTTTGGACAAGAAAATATCAATTTGAAATAGTTACCCACATTAGGCGCTGTTAGGGTTACACCCAGTGCTTTAATTTTAGAGTGTTGTCAAACCGCCTAGGGTTAAGTGCTACATTTGTAAGGTTGAGCACCACTAGCCATTGTATAGACAACATCAAGCCCAATAAGTGCAAAAGAACTTACATTGAGTGGTGGAAAATAACATTGAGCAATGGTTTGACAAAGAACTCTTTTTGCATTTTAACTAATGGTGCTCAACAGTGTCGTGATGTCGTTCAGCGGTGATGTCATTGACATGTCAAAATTGTGTATTTAAATATGTTTCTTGCAAGGCTTGGAAGATTCTCTTCCTCTTACACTTTATTGTTCACTTAGAGCGACTAGGAGTGACCCTTGGAGGCGGTTTGGGGTGTTGGGAAGCTCTCCCTTCTCCTTTTTGGGCTTCAATATTCATCCATGGTGTTTTCTCTCTCTTAGGGTTGATGAGGGAGAGGAGCTATAAATTGGAAGTATTGATGTGAGGAGGAGGCACAATTGGAACATGGAGTTACTGTCAAAAACTTTGGGAGAGGGCTTGCATCTTCTCTTTGTTTTTAATTTCTCTCTTATTTCTTCAATTTGTACAACCTTAAGTTCTTCACCATGGAGGACTATTCTTATTTGTTGAGATTAGTTGTAAAACATGAAACTCTTGTGTAATTTTGTGCGGTTAATAATATATGTTTTTCCCAATTCATGTTAGTATTCAATTTCCATGTTTAAGGCTTAATGTGGATTGATTCTAAGCTTGATTTGTGGTTCTTGATGTATTGGAAAATATGACTTGAACCTAGAATTAAAATTGAATATCTAATGGAGTTTGTATCTAAAAATAGAACATGATTCATTAATAATCTTAGACTCTTGAAATTAATGCATGATTTCACTTATTGAAGATTCAAGGGATTAAAACTTGATGAGTGATCATAGGTTCAAAGGCTCTAGGGGATAGAATTTGAGAATAATTTTGAGTTGATTTTGATATAAATATGGAGTTAAGATGTTTATTATTGCATGAGAATGAACTGGATGAATTCTAATCTTAGCAAATTGTAAATAATATTTCCTTGCATACCAAAAAATGTTTGAAGAAAATACCAAAAAATGTTTTTTTGTGTTTTTATGAATTTTATGGTCTAATTGAGATATATATTACTTGTTACAGTACGACCAATACAGATTTTCTGTCAAAAAAAATCTGAACAATATTCATGTAATCGAGTTTATTTATCATCTTTATACTTAAGAAGAAAGATCAAATTAGAATAATTGTACACAAGCTAAAACATAAATAAAATAATATCACATAGCTCAAATATAAACAATTTAATACTCTTAAGTTTAAATCCTAGATATAATCTCGTAAGATGATATATTTGAAAAAAAAGTTATTTTTCTTTAAAGGGTTAAATATGTTTTTAGTCCCTAAACTATTGGTCGTTTCTGGTTTTCGTCCCTCTTTCAAAGTAAGGTACAATTTGGTCCTCATTCTTTTCGAAACGTTCGTTTTAGTTCTCGAAAACTAAACACTGTTTAAAAATTTGGTCCTCATTTAGCAACAAATGAGGACTAAAACCAAAATTCCGAGGACTAAAACGAACGTTTTGAAAAGAATGAGGACCAAATTGTACCTTACTTTGAAAGAGGGACGAAAACCAGAATCGGCCAATAGTTTAGGGACTAAAAACATATTTAACCCTTCTTTAAATAATGAAATCAACAACATTTGTAATTAATAATTACGAAATTTAGCTTATATTTAAGTTAAGAGATAATATTCAATTTGAATGAGGAATAATTTAATATATTATTATTATTTTTGCAAAAGTCTTGATTCCACAAGTTGCATTTTTGTCATTATTGGAAAAGAAGATTAAGGCCCTCTTCTTTTGAGTGGATTTGAGGGAGTGGATTTGAAGGAATTTGAGAGGATTTGAAGATAAATTTTTTTGTCGTTTATTTGAGTGAATTTGAAGATAAATGAGAGTGAATTTGGAAATAATTTTTTATTTTGTCACATCAATACAATTCTATACTAATTCTCACAAATTTTATTTCCAAATTCACTCTCGTTTACCTCCAAATTCACTCAAATAAACGACAAAAAAATTTATTTTCAAATCTCCTCAAATCCACTCAAAAGGAGATGGCCTAAATGATAGCTTGTTGCAATAATATTGATCATATGAACACCCTTACATGACTTCAAAGTCAATCACTTGTTTGTCATAAAAATTTAATATTTTCTGTTCATCTTTTTTTATTTGGCTCGAAATCAATCGGTCTATATGAAGTTAGATTGAAATCATAATAAAGGAGTCCATCTAACTTAGACCAGACTCAATCTAATTTTATTTATAATTTATTCAAGCCTACCTATCATTCTTATTTTTATAATTTTAACAACTAGTGATGCATTGGCATGACAATTATTGAAGTGATAAAAATATATAGGTCTGTACAGAAACTAAAAATAAAATAAAATTTATATGCATTAATGACAATGCTCTCTAATTGGAATAGAAATTCGATCTCAATAAATTGTGCATTAAAATTTCTATTAAGCGTAATCACGTATTATAAAAAGTAAAATTTATATCTAATTAAAAATACGACTTACTATATTTATAATGTTGTGTCTTAATTTTATCGAACAACAATTTATTGTTTCATAACACACCATCTTAAGGAGATTGAGTGTTTCACGATTGTAGAACAATGGGTCAACTACATACTGAAGGCTCATTATAGATTTGGTAATTTAGAGAGACAGGGTTTCATTATTTTGGCTAGCAAGCAGCCCTGTCATTTCGATTGAGGCGGCTGATGCAACACTGTTTTCTTTCTATCATTTCATATTATAAGGATCTGTTTGGAGAAGAGACTAAGCTTCTTTGGATGCGTTAACTTCATCTTTCTAATTCTCTCATTAGATTCATTGTTTTTTTTTTTGTTCTTTTAAGAGTAAAGTTTAACATTAATTAATGTGATTAGAGTTGTAATTTTTTTATATTCTTTATATATATAGGTAAAAGTGGTGGTTGAAATGAGAAAAACCCATCTACATTGTACTGTAATAACTAAAAAATAGACTTTATTTATATCAAGATTAGATATTAAAATTATACATGGCCAAATTGATGTTTATAAATTAATAGGTTTATTATATTTTGTCTCAACTTTTGAAAGTCGTATATATGTCAATGACAATCACAACTCTTAACTAACTTTAGTTAAGTCGACGTTAATTTATCAATAATTTTTAAATAAAGCAGTTTAGTGTCTAAGTGACATTAAATTAAATAAATATTAAAATAAAAGCGATAAATAAAATTTATTTATCATATTAATTTAATTTGTATCCGTTTGTCCGACAATTGTGATAGTAATTCAAAAAAATTATCATACAAGACTTCTATGCCAATAAAATTAAATACAAAAAAATATAATAATAAAAAAAAAGTATGAAAGAGATAAAGGTAGATGAAAGAGATAAAGGTAGGTGAAAGAAATAAAATGTGAAAGAAGGAGATGAGAAGATAAATGTGAATGAACGATATGAACGTGAGTATGAAGGAAAAGAAGAATGTGAAGAAATTTTTGAGTTGGAAGAAAGAGATAAATATAAAGAGATTTATGTTCCTGAATAAAGAAGTTTATTATCTTTAAATTAAAAGTAATTTAGTATTTTTGTTTGTTGATATTAAGACACAAATTCATAACATATAAATTAGAGTTAACAAATATTAAAAATATATTATATTAACATCTATTTTACTAACGTCAACTTAAACAAATAATAAGATAAAAAAATTAAGATATACTAAGTTGCCTTTGATTTAAATAAATATAAACAATAAAAATAAATAAAATTAGTGTATTCTAATGTGATACTAATATAAATATTTTTACTTATTAAAAAAAGTTAAAAATAGTTAGTATATCCCACATTAATATATATATTTATTTAAAAAGTTAAGAATAAATAAAATTAACTTGATTAAATTAACTCTATCCACAACTAAATTATTTAAAAACAATCTTACCTATTTTTAACTTTTTTTCTGAAAGTAATTAACTCTTTATGTTACATTGAATTTCTTAACTAATTCTAATATTGCGTTGACACATTGAACATTATCAAAGTGTACAAAAAAAATCAAAAGAAAAATATAGCATTAAGAGTCTTCATTGGATAAACGAGGATGAGTTAATAACTTCAAGTTTATTATGATTATTTATTCTAATACTATAGTTTTTCATATTTTATAAAATTTCATTTGCCATACCTCTTGTAAGTGATTGACTATATTTTTTCCATTAGTTGATCCAAGTTCACCATGATCTATAACCTCAACTCATTTCAATTTAAATATGACTTGTAATACAAAATTAATAAGGGTGACCTAAAACTTAATTTAGACTATTGAGGACAATTATGATGACTGAATTACAAGCACTAGTAAGGAATAATACTTGTGTTGGAAATTCTACATCCACTAGAGATAATGCCAAATTATAATATATAAGCTTGGTGTAAAATCATACAAGTAGGTTTTGTGGGATTAAGTTAGGCTAAAAACACACTTTCTAATATGGTACCAGAGTCATGGTTAGAACTTATCCTAATAAGATCTATATGGACATTTCTGTTTTCATCAGTTGTCGGACTACTGTCGAACCACCTATTAACCGGTTTTGTGAGGTTGAGTCACCTTCTAATAATTTGATATTACTGAATGAATATATATAACTAGGTTTATGCATTTTTCACTTGAATTGATGAATTAAATCAATTGAAATGATTTCATTCCGTGACTCTCTTTCTTTCTCTCTAAAACACAGATATTCCATCATCATCAAATAATATGTTTTTTCCTTTTTAGATTCTCTAATGTTACCGGAAAAGGTAAGACTTTTGGCTTTGCTGATTGAGTGAAAGGGAGGGTAATAGAACAATATTCAAATGATACCATGAATCCTTCCACAGAAAGTAAATTAATGGTATTATGAATCTGAAAAAAAAACAGCATTTATTCATACCAGTTGCTTGACCAATTTAGTCATTATTGCCGTGCTAAGATGAATAATATTATATTAATTTTGTGTGCCCCTCAGCCATTATATTCTTCGATTGTATGGACGACAGGTCTGTTACATTTGGTAAGTGACCTGGTCCAAGGATTTATAGCAGAGAACAACCAGCATCATATGATCACATCAATAAATTTATGCCACCATGGAATTGTGGTATAATGTGCAATTATTATGGGTAAAAAATGGTGAAAATAAAAATGAATATGTAAAATTGAATCCCCTTATGGATTTCATAAAGCTCAATAACTGTACTATGCACATATTAGTTAAATCAAATTAAATAAGTTACCAGAAAACAGTAAAGTCTGATAAATGTTGTTAAAAGATTATAAATACATGTCGTGTTTTGTATTGTAACTCTTTATATGGTGAAAAAGTATTAAATTATTACAAAAGCAAAATTTAGGAGTGCAAGCTTGGAATAAAAAAACCAAGTGAATAGAACCCATATATGTTCCCATATTTATCATATATTTGGAAAAAAGGTATTAAAAATGGAACAATTACATTTGTTCCTCAAGGTTTCGTGAAATGATTTTTTACCCGTTTTATAAATTGCGTAATGTAAAACTTAAATTTTAAACGAAAGTATAATATTTTATTTATGATAATATAAATTTTCCATCTTCATTTTATGAATATTTTTTTTATGGTGTGGACATGATTGTGGTGGGCTATAAGGGTTCTTGTGTGAACCTAAATTAATTATGAGTGTATGTTTGTGTTTTAATGTGATTGAACGTGTTGTAAATACTTTGAACAACCTTGATTTTTGTTATTGATTAATAAAATAACTTAATGGTTGTCCTTGGTGTTTTTCACTTTTGTTGGGGTTCGTGGTGTTGACTTTTCCTGATAAAGAAAACACTAATTAGTAAATTAGAATTTGTAAAATTAATCATTTTTGGTAAATAAAATAAGGATTACAGGTTTAGAAATCATAGGACTGTGAGATTTAAATGCTTTTTCCCAAACATTTAAGTAGGGCACGCATCACAAAGTTGGGGCCATTCTTTCTAAAGCAATGATCCTATCACGAGCATGACCATATGAATAAAGAAATAGAATTTCAAGATCAACATAACCATTTTTCATGAAATATTATCATGCATAAAAATCAGATTAATGTTTCAAGAAGTTGAACTACCACGATTCAAAATAATGCTTTAAAAGTTGTTCATGATTATGCAAAAGAAAGCAATGCTTCGAATGGTCAAGTTCTTGGAAAGGAAACATGATATGTTTTATGTAAACTACAATTAGTTTACATATCAGTTACCTTTCCTTAATGTATTGAATTTGAATTTATGTTATTTTTAATTATTTTATTTTTAATTATTTTATTTTTAAATATTTTATTTAGATAAATCAGTTTAAAATTATTGAATTTTAATATTTTTATTTAGATATACTATTTCAATTATTATCAAATTTAGTTATAAATATATAAATTATTTAAATGTCAAAGATAACCTACAAAATAGAGACGTAAAGGTGGGATGCAAAACTTGCATAATGAAACCACATACAAAACAATTAATCATATGCTTTTTAGCTATAAAAAAGCTAAGCACATACGGAAGATATGCCACTGTATCCAATGATAAATAACACACAAAATTAATGAGTGCAAATGTATGTAGGTAACCATAATTTGAAATGTATAGAGTCATAGGAATAACATCATTTGTAGATTGTGGAAGAAGTATTTAACCTTAGCCCTATATTACTAGTAAATACTCAAAATAACATTATCTTATTGAGATTTATCTTATTGTGCCCAATTACGTGTTTGTGATCCTCGACCATTTAGCTATTGAACTGATCAGGCATATGATCATGGCTAAAATAAATTGGTCATGGTTAGTAAGTAGGCAAATGTTAATTCTCTTCTTCTGCAAATAAGAAAATTTTGATATTGGTTAGATTATGATTAAGGATGAAAACAGATTACATTTTTACTTAATCTGCAACGAAAAAAATTATCCGTTATTTGTATTATTATATATCAAATGCTAATTTAAAAAATATCTGTAAATATATGTAAATTCTTAAGAATATTTTGAAAATTATATTTTATTGTCAGAATCCATTTAAAACGCACCCAAAACCCATCTGAGCGGACGTTAGGTGTCAAGCAAAGGGAATCTGGAAATTAGAAAGTGGGGGACATGTGTGAGCAGCTGAGTGGACATTCGTCCTTGACGGTTGTAGTAAAACTTAGTTTTTCAAAATTCACGCCACTCTCTGCATGCAACCGTCTTCTTCCAAATTCTGAAACTTCATTTTCTCCTCCTTCTCTCTAAAAGCTCTTACTTCTCTCTACAAAATCTCACTCTTTCTCTTCTTCGATCACCACTCAGGCATCGCTGAAGCACTTCCAGCGTCAAGAGCTTCCAGTTGAACCGATCAGTTTTTGGTTCTGAACTGGTAAGTTACTTTCTCTTTAGAACATTCGTTCTTCTTACACATGCAAACCTAGATTCTTGGTTGCATGAAGGGGTCACTTTATTCTGAGTATTTCTGGTTTTCCTGTTTGGTTTAGTTTATAAGGGGTGATCGTCGAACTCTAAGATTTCAGTAGTGAGGAACTATATTTCGGCATTGTTGAACGTTCGGTTACGCTTAGAGGTAAGGGAAACTTATATAATTTGATTGTATGTTCGTTTCTATGTTCGTTTTAATGGATGCATGTTTGTTGAGTTGCTGAATGAATATGAAGTATGATTGTTGATATGTTTTGATTGTATGATGTATGAATAGTCACTATGATATGGATGTATGAATGTATGAAAATAGACGTTGAGGAAATTAATTGATGTAAAAAATGCTAAGTATGTAATTCCACATGAGAAATTATGTTCGTCACTAAAATGTCTTTGACCGTTCGGTTTTTCAGTGAACTCGTTTTGGGAATTGAATTCTTTCATTCACTAGTGCAGAAAGGGCTTTAGACGTCCGATATTTTGGCCTTTTGACGTCCGCCGTACACCCGACATTTATGTGGGTGACGTCGCACAGACGTCCGTTGTGTCAGGACAGACGTTTATGTAAACGTTCGTTGTGTCAGGACGGACGTCTATGTAAACGTCTGTTATGTCAGGACGGACGTCTATATAAACGTCCGTTTTGTCTGGACGAACGCCTATATAAACGTTTGTTTTTGTCTGGACGGACGTCTATGTAAACGTCCGTTGTGTCTGGACGGACGCCTATATAAACGTCCGTTGTGCCAGGACGGACGTCTATATATACGTCCGCCCCCTCCCCCCGGACGTCTACCTTGCTGAAATGTTTTAGGTAGGAGCTGGGGGGTGGACGTCCGTGTGTGCACTGACAGACGTCTATAGACGTCCGACTGTGCACTAAGGAACGTCTACTGGGCATTTTTTTTTAAAAATTAGTTTATTTTTTCAATAAAACCACACCTGAAAAGCAGTGTCCCAGAACAATTTTGCAATAATATAAATATGCGTTTTATATAAACAAAGTTCTACTTAATGTGGAGTTCAATCCACTACCAAACTATCAACATAAAATTTAAACTAAAACTAAACAATGTTCAACAAGAAATATAACTATTCCTAACTCCATCTTTGCAGAAGATAAGCGGTCCACTCCTGCCTTATCTGTTTAATTGTGTCTTCTGTAATAGGCGATGTAGTCTTGAAGCGCTGCAAAATTCAACAAAGATTCATTATTGTTTCATATATAGTTGAAGATGAATATGATTTGTAATGTATTGAAGGTATACATCATTACCTCATTCCAGTCATCTGTAATGACTGCTCGAATGATGATCTTAATCCAACACATCACATAGAAGCCACATTCCCATGAATCTAGCTGGTGGTTACACTAAAATAACAAACTAAATAGTTAAGAATTTAGATCATTCAATAACATAAATGAATTAGAAACTATAAATGACTTACAACCTTTGGATATAAAATTTGAACCAGTTGACCACGAAATTTACCAATAACTCTGTACAGATTGAAAACACAAAGTATAATTAATATGACTATTTTATCATAAAAGTTGAAGGTGAACATCAAATTCAAAGTCATTTTTGGAGAAACACTTACCCTTGAAGCATGGTTCTCAACTCAGTTTTCATCCTCCTGTGCAACGAACAAAACAATATAATTTTACATTGTTTAGGAATGATGACCATCAGCTGCCAGTGCGACCTATCACGAAGGACAAATAGTTATTCAACTAATTAAGGAAACTATAATAATAAACTGACCACATATAACAACACCTACCCGTCAATGTATGGCACAAGGTATACGTCTCTTTTTGACTCATCCATCCATGTTTGCAAATAATCTTGTCTGTTTTGAAGTGTGTTACCAGACGGTTGAATGGTCTGAGGTTCAACAAATCCGTACATGGAAGACCGACCTTGGTCTACAACGATTATGTCCATGTACCTAAAACAACAAAGTTAAGTTGTTAGAAACTATATAACAATGTAAATAAAAGTAATATGAAAGAGCAAATTGACTAACTTACATGCACCACAGCTGAATGATGGAAATATTCAACATCCTGTCTCCCCCAATCACCTCCAATGCATCAGAAAATGTGATATAAACTGGCACATGTGGGGGAAGACCAAATACCCTCAAATCCCAGTATAGTTCTAATGATGCTTTCTTCAATCTGGGTAATTTTGTCACTAACTTTGATAGAGGATCATCCTCCGCTTCAGCCATCTCATCATCTTCATGTATGACTGTATCATGAATTGGCTGCTTCTGAGGACGTGTGAACTGAAGATAAGAATTTACGTCAAAGCTTTGTCAACAATTATACGAAGAATAAACATAGAAATACTAAGGAAAAAGACATTACACCTGTGGAGTAGCGATGTGGGACATGATCAATGCTCTAGGCCAAGCAATAAATGATCCTATGGCCTCCCCCACAAAGTTAATTTCTGGAGTGGGTACAGGCACCTGAGCCTGGGGATCCCGAACCTCGTCAATGGTCACACGCACGTGCTGGGGTAATATGGCAACACCATGAATGGTCTCCCCTCCCTCAAGCACTCGTCCGACAGCCACAATGCGTGGGGGATCCCCATCAACCAACAGCTCATATTGACCGCTATACTGATTGGGGTCTACAGCAGAGCATGATCCTCTAGTGCTGACACGAGGTGGTGTGGGAGTTTCATCGGCCCCCATGTTGCCTTGCGTCATGGAATGCAGCTTTTCTTCAAGCGCTCTTTGTATTTGTTTTTGTTCTTGTAGCTGCTCCATGAATCGTTGCTCCATTGATCTCATGCTTTGGTTGAGTCTTTCCTCCCACTGAAGATCCATCTGCCTCAGTGTCTCCTGACTCATTGATTGGGGGGTTTTCTGTGTAGGGCCAAAACAGTCATCCATTCTTCCACATAATTCGTTCCTCGTGACGTGGTAGGCTGCTCCAGTAGTTCTCCATGCCAAGTCCAAACGGTATAAGTCCTCATTATGTCGTACATGAATAGATGGTCACGCACATTGCCTAAGTCTTGCCGTATTTGATTAAGACAACGCACACAAGGACAAAAATATGTCTCGTTGACAGACTTAGCATTTTGTTCAATGTATTGCAAGAACTTCGAAACACCCTTCTCATATTCTTCACTAATGCGACGTTCCTTCATCCAGCTTCGATCCATACTATGTTCATAAAATCATCAGTTCAAGTGTTTTAACTCTCACAAGGTTAGGCCCTACCCATTCAAAAAAATTAATTTTCATAATTTGCTCAGCCACGTGCATTGAAGTCTACATCATAAAATTGGTAAGATTTCGGCAGCATTTCGCATTGGTCTCCAAAATACACGAAATGAGAGTAGTCAATGATGACCACAATAAAATATGCATCCGGAGAACAATACAAGTACTGAACCAAAATTTTATCAATCTTATCCTTAAACTCCAATTGACATGGTATTGCAAATTATGAAAATTAATTTTCTCAAACTGTCCAATCGGACAATTCAAAATTTAACACAAACGATTAAAAGATTAATCGTTTGTCTTAAATTTCAAACGGGAACTAAGTGTCACTCAATGATTTGATACTTATAATAACACAAACTAATACACATATATTCAAAAGCCAATTACACAGTCACATTTTACAGTAAAAAACGTGCATTTCACAAAACCCATTTACATGCATACAAAAAATTTTCAACCAACAAGCTAACCTAAAAAGTAGATTCGAAATGAAAAGGAGGAAAATGGAGGAGTGAACGACCTAAAACGCAGTCCAAAAACAGTCAAAGAAGCCGCCCAAGAACACGCAAGAGTCTGCAAAAAATGGACCGAAAACGATTTTTAATCGGTTCAAATCAAAGGTATTTCATCACATAGCAATGTAATCGGATTGAAAATCAATTTAAACGGTCCAAAAAAGAGAAAACGCACCTGGAAAATCAAGGGCGCAGCAGCGTTTGCGGAGGAAGACGATGAACAGTGAACTCGCGTTTCCAAAACTGAACTGGTCACGGGTTCGCGGGAGCACTATTAATAGTTTTAGACGTTCGGTACGCTGGTGGACGGACGTCTATAATATTATAGACCTCCGGTTCTTCACTAATATGACGTCTTTGAGGATTTAAAAATGATATTCGCGGGTGGGTTTAAACGTCCGTCCTGGGTCACGCCGGACGTCTATAATATGATAAACGTCCGTTTGGGGGGGCTGACGTCTATTATACTGAACAACTGAACGTTTCAACTCCCCATGGCAGCCCATAAACGTCCGTCCTAGGAGGGGCCCGGACGTCTATAATATTATAAACGTCCGCCCCCCCAGATTGGACGTTTAAGGACCTGAAGACAATTAAATATCCAACCACTCTGTCAGTACATTAAACGTCTAATATGCGGGGCCGGACGTTTATAAGTTTATAGACGTCCGGGCCCTCCCAGGACGGACGTTTAAGGTCCCTACTTGGGGAATTGAAACGTTCAGTTGTCAGCCTCGTAGACGTCCTTCCCCCTAACACGGACGTTTAAGGGCTGCCATGGGTAATTGAAAACGTTCAGCTTATTAAACGTCTTTCACTTAGGACGGACGTTCATAAGATTATAAACGTCCGTCTCGACAAGGGACGGACGTTCAAAGGGCTGACATATGTTCACTTGTTCAGCCTATTAAACGTCCATCACCTAGGACGGACGTTCACTCAAGTATAAACGTCCGTCTCGACCAAGGACGGACGTTCAACATGGTTTCACTTGTTCAGCCTATTAAACGTCCGTCACCTAGGACGGACGCTCATAAGATTATAAACGTCCGTCTCGACAAGGGACGAACGTTCAAAGGGCTGACATGTGTTCACTTATTCAGCCTATTAAACGTCCGTCACCTAGGACGGACGTTCACTCAAGTATAAACGTCCATCTCGACCAAGGACGGACGTCCAAAGGCTAACATGGTTTCACTTGTTCAGCCTATTAAACGTCTGTCACCTAGGACGGACGTTCATAAGATTATAAACGTCCGTCTCGACAAGGGACGGACGTTCAAAGGGCTGACATGTGTTCACTTGTTCAGCCTATTAAACGTCCGTCACCTAGGACGGACGTTCACTCAAGTATAAACGTCCGTCTCGACCAAGGACGGACGTTCAACATGGTTTCACTTGTTCAGCCTATTAAACGTCCGTCACCTAGGACGGACGTTCATAAGATTATAAACGTCCATCTCGACAAGGGACGGACGTTCAAAGGGCTGACATGTGTTCACTTGTTCAGCCTATTAAACGTCCGTCACCTAGGACGGACGTTCATAACATTATAAACGTCCGTCTCGACCAAGGACGGACGTTCAAAGGCTGACAGGGGTTCACTTGTTCAGCCTATTAAACGTCCGTCCGCCAAAGCCGGACGTCTATCATATTATACACGTCCGGCTCGACCCAGGACGGACGTCTAGAGTTCCACTTATTTACTAATATGCCACCGATCAATTATATACGTTGGGGCTTTTGTGGACGGACGTCTATGGGGAGACGTTAAAAGTCAATTCTGCACTAGTGATTTGGGAAGAATTCTACTTGGGGACGAGCGTCTTCGTTCTATAACATCTGTATGTGAGCGTTCACCCAAGGGTATTTATTCCTTGGTGTTTGATGGTAAACCTAAGTATATCTATTTATATAATTGTATATCTCATTCATTCTTGAATACTAGTTAAATAGTAATCTTATATTTATCAAGCCTTTATTCTATAAGTTTTGTAGTGTTCGGTCTTACACCAGGCGCTCATTCTTCTTTCTGTAATATATATTGATAATAAGAACGTTCGTCCAAACCCAATAGGGTTCGTTCGCTATGGTGTTCAGTCTTTGACTAGCATTCTGATTTTCTTGATGTTTAACTCATTCAAAAGCTAAAAAATATTGACGTTCGGTTTCTTCACCATTGTCTATCTCAATTGGTTTCAGCCTAGAGTTTTAGTATTCGGCCTAGGCTTGTTGGCGTTCGGTTTAACTCTCGTGAGTCAGTTCATTCAATTGGCTCACCTAGTAAATAACATTTAGTTCTATGCGTCCTCGAGAAATATTATGGTAATCAGTTTTTCTATAACCCGATATTCACTCCCTCAGGTTTGATACGTTTTTGGAACTGGAGACCTTTGGTCTCACTCCAAGCGTTCGGTCTTGTTCAGAGTTAAAGTTCCGCGTTCGGCATTTTGATATACTAAAAGAGATATTTATTCAAATTGATCTCATTGAGGCCTTATTAATGAAAGATGATGAAATATGATATGGATGAAATAACTTGAGTTATGAACGAGCATTCCAGGGAGGAATAACTCATGAATGTAAATTGGAAATTGGTAAAGTATGAATGTGGGCATGTTAAGTTGGCGGTTCATCCTGATATTCGTGATTACTCGTTTCTCACGTAGAGAAGGGTAAGTCATGTGTGAAAATGGCAGGAGGTCCTCGTCCTTATGGTTAATTTGGACGGAACGGACTAACCTCGGATGACAGCTGTTGACGGTATCCCAGTTACTACATCACCCGGGTGCACGAACGTCGTAGCTACACAGAATTCATACAGTCCGGACAGTCAGAGTCTAGCATTAGGCTTTGCATGTAAAAGTGAATGAAATGATCTTGTTTATGTGATTTATGTGAAATCTATGTTGATATTTGAATTGAATTACATAAGCTTACCCTATTTCCTGTCTTGTCTTTTTGTACGTTCGTTGGTTGTCTTTCTGTTGCAATGATCATCCGTATGGATGTGAGCAGAAGGAGAAGATTTGCTGGAAGAGACATTAGATGAAAATCTGGTCGAAGTGGAAGTTAAGGCCGAATAGTAGAACCATTTGGTCAGTTATTGATTTTTCTTGGTATGATCGTTCGGGCATCTTTTGACCATTTCTTTTGTAGGATCGTTCGGTATTGGTCTGTTCTAAACCGTTCGGCCTAGTTGTATCTAATGTGCTGTTTTAACCCTTCGTTATGTTGTAAGGTCGTTCGGCCGTAATTGTACTGAATCTCTTTTGAATGACTGAGCTGTAATATTATTAGATGTAATCATTCTATTATATGGTTATGCACTGTATTTTTGGGATGTTATATTTATAAAATTTTCAAATAATTTCAAAATAAAATTATAAAAAATATATAAAAAATATAATATAAATTAAAAGTTAATTTTAATTAAATTAAATTTAATAAAATATAATTTAATTATATTTAACTTAATAAAATTTAAATTAAATTTTAATTTTAATATTTTGTAGATAATAGATATTCACGGAAAATATAATTTTGTATTTAACTTATTTATAAATAAATATTAAAATATACGTAAGTAATAAATATCTATAAATATTAATAATTCGTTTCGAATTTACTTATAATATGAATATATTTTAATCTCTATGATAGAAAATCATATGTAAGTGGCAATGATAGTTGGAAAGTAAACTATACGATTATACCAAAATTGAGAAAGATAGAAGGAAAGGGAACCGAAACAAAGATATAAAACAGACGTCTTAGAAAATGATGGCAATGATTTTTTGATTAGGAATTAGTGGAATCGTGATGAAACTGACCTAAAAGTAATAAGAATCTAGATATGTTGCATTATTGCCTCTACCACCATCATAGATATGGGACTACATATTGTTTTACCCTTTATTACTTATTTTCCTTACTGCCATCATCCAACGGTTGAGATGCTTCACAACCTCTTACTACAATTTCTATAAATATGAAAAATGTTACTAGTTATAAATTAGAGCAACACACTAATATTAAAACCATACAACACACGGTAGGAATTAATAATTTTTAGAGCAATAATTATCTTTCAATAAATAATTAAATAAAAAAAATTCAATGCTTTATAAGAACATTTATTTAATTTGACTGATTCTATTCAGAAATAGAGACTCCAATTATTGCTAAGGTGAGGTAAGTAAGCATTTTATAGTACATTAACATTATCTTAATATTAAATAGGAATGACAATAAATTAAGTTGAGTATAAATAATGTCTTTTTGTTATTTGTTTTGTTTAAAATAATTTGTCTCTTGTCCTGTTGGATATTTGTGAAAAGTATCTCTAAATTTATTTTGTACTCGCATATTTATGGATAGTTATAGATATATTTTTATATTTTATTTTATTTGAAATTTTAAATAAATTTATTTAAAATCAATCTTTAAAATATAAGTTTAGATATGAAAATTAAATTTTAGGTACAATTTAAATCAAATTACTTTATAAAATATTAATGCAAATAAATTTAGTCTTTCTTAAAAGTAAATTTAAATGAGTTATGCCAAAATATAAATTTTACAAAATAACTTTAATATAATAGGTCTAAATAAAAAATATAAAAATATATGAAGTAAAGTTATTCTTTCATTATTAATACTTTTTTCATCAATAATTTTATTTTGATAGCATAAATTTAAAAATAATATGCAAATAAAATTCATTAAACATTATTAGCTGATAGTGAGTACCTGTTGAGCATTTGATGATATGATGATATGATGATATCTGTACCTATACTAAGAAAAAGAATTTAGAGGTAATAATGAATATCAACTCTTGGTCTGACCGAACCTAATGCTAGGATCTCCAATTGCAAAATTTTTAAATTCTCGTTGACGTATTTATGAATGTCTATAGGGGGTAACCCAAAAAGAAAGGACTTGTAGTGGCTTATGGTTCAAAAAGTTATAAAAAAATTATCCCCTTGGAATCATAAGTTGCTGTCTTTCGCACAAAGGATATGCCTAATTAATTTAGTATTAGTTCTTGTTCCTTTATTCTATGGAAAGTGGCTAGGAAGTTATTGCCATACAAAGTAGATTTTTATGAAGTTAAAGATTCACATGGTTAGATGGCAAAAAAAAAGTTATGGAAGTTTAGGAGTTAAGGACATTATTGTTTTCAATGAAGCACTCTTGGGAGAGTGGAGATTCGTATAGTTTCAAAATGAAAATAATTCCATATGGACTAGCCTAATTTCATAAAAAATATGGTGATCTAGAGAAAAATAATCAGAAAGGTGAAAAAAAAAATCAATTTGGTGAAGCATATAAGGAAAGTATCTCGAGGATTAAATTTTTAACTTGGTGGATAGAATGATAGAAATAAGAAAAAGATTAAATTTTTATTAAACAAGCCAGACCCGTAATTTGTTTTTTGGTTGTTTTGACACATTTAACCTTAAACAAGACAATGTTCTAACATACATAACCCTAAACAAGACAGCGCAGAGTAACTCCAATCACAGAACAAAATCATGGCAAAATTTAGGACAACAAATTGAAGACAAAAATTAGGACAATAAATTGAGGACAAAAATCAAGCCAACAAATTAATGACAAAATTAGGACACAAAGGTTTCACAGGTCTTGGTGAAGAAGATGAGCTCACATTATCTTAAAAAAAACAAATCCTCGATAGTTAACAGTAGCTTTTTATTATGGTTTCTAAATCGTTATTAAACTGACTATCGTTAAAAGTGTTGTTAACGACAACGATTACATCTAACCATTGTTAAATGTAATTAAAAATACAGTAACGAATTCATTCAACTGATGTTGAAAGTTCTAAATAACAACAATGTTAATACTATCGTCAAAAAATTAATTAAAAGAGCAAAAAAAATAATGAAATGGTTTATAATGATGGTTTTGGTCATAACTAACCCACTAAAAAATAATGAAATGGTTTATAACGATGATTTTGATAATAATCATTGTTAAAATTGAGACTATTTTTTTGTTTTAATTATAATTTATAGAATTTTTTTACCAAAAACTTATCAGAAAGTTTTCATACAACCTAGAAATTTTAACAAATAGTTCAACAAACAATCCATCAATACTCTAATAAATAACTATGGTATTCTAACAAATAACTCTAAGTCTAACTCTAACCCCTATATTCTTATATATGATAATAAAGTACTTTTTTTCATGCTTGTTAAACATATTCTAATGGGAAAATGTTTTTTAACAACTTTTTTTAACAACTTTTTTTTACAATTTTTTTACAACCGCTTATGTGGTAGCTCGTAATTGGTTCGTTTCAAATATATGGACCAATAAAATAGTGACATATAGTCTACTGTCAAAAAGTTGTTAAAAAAAATTGTTAACATATCATGGTCCTATTCTAATGCTCTTTGATTGAATGACTGGACATCGTTAAAGTTGTGGTGGTTGATGGCATAGTTGACACATGTTCAATAGTGTTATGACATTGCTCAATAAGGTCTGGTGGTGGTTCATCTTTTGGAGAAGATGAACTACGATGGTCCAATTGCGTCTTGCCCTACGTTATTTTGATGTTGTATTTTATGAACAAAATCTTAAGGAAGTGTAGTGCAAAGATTTTTTTTTACCCATCGAATTGGCGAATTAGACAAGCCAGACCATGTCGAGATGATGAGTTAGAAAATATAACCCAACCCGCTTGACTGTAATCAGGTTGATAGATTGACTCATCGGATTCATCCCACTTTATCATATCTAGACAAAGCACTCAAGATTGAAATTCATTAGAGATGATATAAATTATTTAAATTAAATACATATTATAATTTGTATTACGTGATGCGTGAGTTTATTATAAACTCATTTACAATTATTTAAAGTTTAATACAAAATAGATAATTTGATTGATGCGATATATAGTTTTTAGTATACGGGCATTCAAACTTAATACTGTGGTTTTGTCCTTTTCTTTTCTACGAGAATGATAATCATCTTTTAAAGATAATTTAACCTTTTTATTGCGTAAAGGGTTTGTAATAAGATAGTTTAAATTAATATTAAGTAGTGTGGCTTAACAGCTTGGCTAAGTTTTGAAGCTTTATTTGAAAAGCCGAGTGATGAATAGAGTAAATGCTTGAGTTCTTTAATGCATGCAAGCTAACTAAATTGGCTCTTTATTTCTGTCTCTTTTGTAGATATCAAAGTCAAAACCCTAAAATCCGACAACAAATAATACTTTATGTTTAACTTAATTCGTCTATTTATTTGCATCATAACATAAATGAATATTTATAAAGTTTACACCAAACATTTTCCAAGAGTTGGATATCAACATCAACCAACTGTCTCTTCTCTTCCATCTCTCTCCCACAAGAAACCGTTAACTTCAAAACTCTTACATCCACACACTTCACAAAACTTTATAAACATTGCTCTTATATCCAGAGATTTGTGCCCTGTCATAATTAATGAAAATTTCTTTTTTAATTGTCATTTTTAGAATATTACTATTATGAAAATATACTTGTTTGAGATAGTAGATTTGAACTTTATTTTATGTGAAGAAAATAGTAAAAGGTGGAAGAAGAAGAAGAACGCACGAAACAAAGACAAAAATCTAAATTGCTAGTTGTGAGTTTGGCCACTGAGGATGGGAAAGTGTACGTGGTTTTTCTTCTATTCACAATAAACTATGCTTTTTATTCATTGACTCGAAAGAACACGTACAAGTAGATAAATAACTCTTCTCAAATTTCTCATTTTTTTTATAGTGCTTTTGTAGTTTTTATAGTGAATTTTTTTTATGAGAAAAATAAATCATGCATAAATAAGAATCTAAACGATACTACTGCCGACTACTTTTTATAATTTTGTAGAAAATGAATTAATTGTGATTGAGTGGTTGAGGGTTACTTTGAAAATTCACAATTAGAAAATAAAAAAGAAAGTTTGGTTTGAAAATTCCTTTTCTATTTTATTGTTTAATATTTATTATTTTTCAGATGAACCTCTTAAAATTTATTTATAATCGAAGAGCTACAAAAAAATGAATCAAACTTCATACAAGTAAACATCGATTTATACAATATAATGAACATTTTAAAATTTTAATAAAATAGAGTAGTGGTTCACAAAAATGGAAAGAAAAAGTGCTATTAAACAGAAAATTATTATATTAATAGTTTAAAATATAAAAAAAAAACTATTACTTAAGGAAGTAAACAATATTGAGTGATATCACTCTAGCTAAAGTACCATGATACATAATATATGTCACATGAATTTAGAAAAAATATCATGTAATAATATATATAAATATATGAACAATATTTTAACATAAAATATCTAACTATTATATAAAACGTGGGATCATGTCATTGTCCAAACCTCTTGAATCAAGAAACTAAAAGCATCTCTCAACAAAGGCTAGGGTTCTAGATTAGTTAGCCTAATTAGAAAAAGTTGGTAGGAAGGAAGATTAAGATTAGAACAACTTTAAGAACAAAGTTTTCATTATCGTAGGTTGAAATTAAGAGTTAACATCTCATCATTCAAGGTGCAAGTTCTAACCCTGGTAAATAAATGAGGATTGATATTGGCGCATCACTTACCAACACATCGATAACTTTCATTCTTTATCTTCAATATGGAATTAATGTGACAGCAAAAGAGCTTTAGTTAAACCAGTTCTTCAAATTAAACATATAAATTTAATTTAATTTACTAAAACTTCAATGAAATACAATATGAAATTCAATTCTCCATCCAAAATGAACCTATACACAAATTAAAGTAAATATTTAAATAAATTATATAAAATAATATTTTACAAATGAATTATTTTATAAATTAATTTTAACTTAATAAAAAATTAACTTATTTCTTCTAAAATATTTCCCTCTCCTACAAATTCTCTAGGAAATTCCATTAAATATATCCATTAGGAACTTTAACTTTGTTGTTGAAAGGTACAAAAGTGTATATATATATATATATATATATATATATATATATATATATATATAATGAAACAGTGTTATATAAAATGTAGTCTTTCTTTTAAAGACATGAAAATAGAAATAAAAACTCATGTATTGTATTTAAGCTGGTGCAACGATGTAGGGGTAGATAAACAGTTATCGTTAGACTAGTAAACATAATTACATGTTTGGATCTGCCAAGAGCTTCAACTAGTTAGAATTTCAGTTCAAAGCTTTCTGTAAAACACCAAAAAATATCTTTAACTAGATAGTCTAAAGTGGTTTAACTTTGCAATAATTATATTTATCAATATTGGTCAAGCTTACTAGTTCTTTACTTATTCCAATTTCCAAACACTTAAGTATCTATGATGTCCTTCTGTAGACTGGATTTAGGTATCAATGTTGCTGCATTGCATTTCCAATTTCTCCTTTTTTTTCATATATGCCTAGCTTGTGAACCTTATTTCAGTCCAGATTTAGGTTGTTAAAGTTCTAGGAAACTGATTTAATGCACTCGAGCATTGATTGACATTATGGATTTTCTGTTCATCCATGATAAGCATTTAGTTGTGTTAAAGTAAAAAAAAAATTCTAAATCCATTTTTTTTCCTGTTATTGCTTGTGATCGAACGGTCTCTTATTTGTGAAAGTTCAGTCGTGTATTTTTCAGTTTTGACTTTTGTCGATGTTGTTTGGTCTTTAGCTTGTGTGTGACCGTTCGGGCTTTAGCTAGTGCTCGGCCTGTGTTGGCCTTCTACTGTTAATAACTGTTCGGTCATTTCGTTGTGTTTGTTACAGTTGCTTTGACTGACTATATATTGTAGTTTGTCTTTGCGGTTTGTAATAGTTTCTAAATCTCAAAGTATTATTCAGATCATTTTTATCTCTGTCTTTTACTCTCTTGTTCTTTCTTCTTTGCATCTGGGTTTTCCGTTCTCCGTTTCACGCAAACCTAACAATTGGCGCCCATCATGGGGCTGTGAATCAAGAAAATCCAGAAACGATGACAACCAATTTCTATGTAGAGAAATTCAATGGATCAAATGACTTCGGGCTGTGGAAGATCAAGATGGAAGCTATCTTGATACAACAGGGCTTTGATGATGCATTGAAGGGGAGTTGAACATGAGTGTTACTCTGACGCAAGAAGAGAAGAAAAGAATGGTTAATAGGGTAAGAAGAGCAATCATACTATATCTTGGTGATAAGGCGCTGAGGGAGGTTGCGAAGGAAAAGACTACGACTAGAATATGGGTAAAGTTGGAGTCATTGTACATGACAAAATCACTGGCTCATAGGTTGTGTCTGAAGCAACAAATCCATTCATTCAAGATGACATAATCAAGAACCATAAAGGAGCAACTTGCAGAATTCAGCAAGATTGTTGATGATATGGAAGATGAAGATAAGGTTGTTCTTCTTCTGAATGCACTTCTAAGAACCTTTGAGCATTTTAGGGATGTCATGCTCTATGGTAAAGATCATGTGATTCCTTTAGAGGAGGTTGTCACGTCAATTCGAAACAAGGAGTTTCAAAAACTTTGAGATTCAAAAGCAACTAAGGAGGTGACATCTAAGCTCATTGCGTTGAAAGGTAAAGGGAAGAAGCAGGGGGGAAATTGGAAGAAGTCAAAACCAAAAGGTACGAAACAGGTGAGATGTTTCAAGTGCCATAATATTGGACATATCAAGAAGTACTGTCCAGAGAAGGGCAAAGCCGTTCGGTCACAGGAAACTGCTGATGTGGCAGAGGCGTCCGAGGGATATGAATTTGCTGGTGTTCTGGTGGCTTCATCTAAAGATTCTCAAAAGGGCTAGACCATGGATTCTAGCTATATTTATCACATGTGTCCGGTGAAGGAATTCTTTGAGAGTCTGGAGGAAAAGGAGCTTGAAAATGTGTTGCTCGGTAATAACAAGACTTGCTGAGTGCAAGGATTAGGGTTGGTAAGGGTGAAGATGTTTGATAACCAGGAGATGGTGCTGCAGGATGTAAGGTATGTGCCTGAACTGAAGAGAAATTTGATTTTTATAAGTTCATCTGATCCTAGAGGTTATTCCATGAAAGTTGAGGATGGAGTGATGATGGTGTATTCTGGAGATTCTGTGATTGTCAAAGGCAAAAGAAAGAATGACTTGTACATTCTGGAGGGTTTGGTTGTCATTGGTCATGCCTCGGTAGCAAGTGAGAAGTCAGAGAATACCGCTTAGCTTTGGCACTTGAGGATAAGACGTATCAATGAGAAGGGCATTGAAGAATTGGAGAAGCAAGGTTTATTTTTGGGAGATAAACTACAGAAGCTCGATTTCTGTGATCACTGTGTCTTGGGGAAATCACACAGAATACTGTTCGGCAAAAGGAAACACTTAACCGAACGACTATTCGAGTATGCTCATGCTGACTTGTGGGGATCTGCAAGAACTCAAACTCATGGTGGAGGAGCGTATTTCCTGAGAATAATTGATGATTTTCCAAGAAGAGTGTGGATCTACGTTTTGAAAAATAAGTCTGAAACGTTTCAAAAGTTCAAGGAGTGGCATACACAGACCGAGAATCGATTGAAGTGTAAGTTGAAATGCTTGAGAACTGACAATGGTCTAGAGTTTGTTCAGAGGAATTTAATGAGTTCTGCAAGGTTAAAGGGATCAGGAGGCATAGGACTATTGTGGGAACTCCTCAACAGAACGGTTTGGCTGAAATGATTAATAAAACAATTCTAGAGATGGTTTGGTGCATGTTGCTTGGATCGGGGTTGTCAAAAGCTTTCTGGGGAGAGGCGGCCAATACGACAGTATACCTGATCAACAGGAGTTCGTCTTTGGGTCTTAATCATAAAACACCAATGGAAGTTTGGAGTGGAAAACTGAATGATTACTCAAACTTAAGGGTGTTCAGTTCTTTGGCGTTTGTGCATGTCAAAGGGGATAAGCTGGAGGCCCGGGCGGTGAAAAGTGTATTCCTTGGATATGCTGAAGGATTTAAGGGATACAGGTTGTGGAGGTTGGATAATAAACCTTCAAAATTGATCATTAGTAGAGATGTCATTTTTGATGAGACAAGAATGACAATGCATGCTGAAAATCCTAAATGTGAGAAGAAGACTCTCATTAAGATGGAGCAGACTACTGATTAAGCCGTTCGGTCGTTGATTGAGAAAGACCGAACATGTGAAGTTCAAAATGAAGCCGTTCGGTCATTAACTAAGAACCGAATGGGTGGAGTTCAAAGAGAGTCTATCACATATCTTCGTGAATGTCTGGTGATGTGAGTCAATCAAGAGGGGCTGGTGTTGAATTGAGAAATTATCAGTTTGTTCGTGATAGGGAAAGGAGGATCTCTAAGCTAACCAAACAGTTTGGAGAGGTAGATCTAATTTGCTACGCCTTGAATGTTGCTGAAGATCTTAAAATCTCGGGTGAATCGAGAAGTTAAAACAAGGCTCTTGACAACAGTGATCGACATCTTTGGCAGGGTGCTATGGAGGAAGAGCTTGAGGCTTTAAGGAAGAATAGCACCTGGAGATTGGTAGATCTGCCAAAGGGTAAGAAGGTCGTAGGTTCTAAATGGATCTTCAAGAAAAAGGAAGCTATACCATGGGGTGAGAAAGCAAGGTACAAAGCGAGACTTGTTGCAAAAGGCTTCACCTAGATCAAAGGTATAGATTATCATGAGATTTTTGCTCATGTGGTAAAGCATTGTTCGATCATAGTTCTAATGGCTATAATTACTCATCGCAATTTGCACTTGGAACAATTGGATGTGAGAACTGCGTTTCTACATGGAGATTCGGAGGAAACCATTTATATGAAGGAGCTGGAAGGATTTGCTTTAGATGATAGGGTGTTCCTATTGTAGAAGTCTTTATATGGCTTGAAGCAAAGTCCAAGGCAATGTTACAGGAAATTTGATGATTTCTTGATAAAGCTGAACTTCAAGCGGTGCAATTATGATGACTGTGTGTATACTCTAAACAGTGATAGTGAGGTATTATATCTTCTACTATACGTAGATGATATTCTCATTCCCAACAGTGATGAGTGCATGATTCATGAGTTGAAAGCGAAATTGAGTGGTGCCTTCGAGATGAAGGAGCTAGGGGAAGCAAGACGAATCTTGGGCATTGATATAAAGAGAGATAAACTGGGGGGAAACTTGTTTTTATCTCAAAAAAATTACTTGTAGAAGGTGGTTTCAAGGTATCGGATGTCTCAATCCAAACCTGCTGGCACACCGATCAGTCAAAACTTGAAATCACTAAAGAGCAATGCTCAAAGACCGAGTCTGAGAGAGGAGGAAGATGAAGTTTGTTCCGTTTTTAAATGGGATTGGGAGCATCATGTATGGCATGGTCTGCACTAGACCTGATCTGGCGCATGAAGTAAGTGTTTTCAGTCGGTTTATGGTTGATCCTGGACAAATCCACTGGGAAGCTTTGAAGTGGATGCTTAGATACATAAGGGGGTCTCTGGATACTGGATTACTCTTTCAAAATAACTTTCAAGGTGGATGTTTTATTGAACAATTTGTAGATTCAGATTTTGCCGAGTGTATAAATACAAGAAAGTCCCGTTCGGGATATGTGTTTACTTTGTTCAGAATTGTTGTTAGCTGGAAGTCAACATTGTAATCAATCGTTGCCCTTTCAACCACTGAAGCAGAATATTGTGCACTGCTAAAGGGGTAAAGGAGGCACTTTGATTAAAAGGCTTGATTTAGGAATTAGGGATTGATCAAAAGTCTGTCCGTGTTCATTGTGATAATCAAAGCACCATACACTTGGCGAACCATCAAATATATCATTCAAGAACAAAACATATTGATGTCAAGCTGCACTTTGTGAGGAGCATTGTAGAATCCGGTGCTGTCCAAATATGCAAAATTGCATCTAAAGACAACCCTACAGATATGCTAACTAAGCCGTTCGCAGAAGAGAAGTTTTTGTCCAGGATTGGTTTTGTACCGTTCGGTCTGTAATTTGTTTACCGTTCGGTTTATTTTTTTTATCATTATTGAGTCTAGGTGGAGAATTGTTGGATAAACTCAATTATTGCTTGTGACCTAACGGTCTCTTATTTGTGAACGTTCAGTCGTATATTTTTCAGTTTTGACTTTTGTCGATGTTGTTCGGTCTTTAGTTTATGTGTGTCGTTCGGGCTTTAGCTAGTGCTCGACCTGTGTTAGTCTCCTACTGTTAATAATCATTCGGTTATTCTATTGTATTTGTTACAGTTGCTTTGACCGACTATATATTGTAGCCTGTCTTTGCGGTTTGTAATAGTTTTTAAATCTCGAAGTATTATTCAAATTATTTTTATCTTTGTCTCTTGTTCTTTCTTCTTTGCATCTGGGTTTTCTGTTCTCCGTTTCACGCGAATCCAACACAATCTATTCCTATGAAATCGTTTGTTTCAAAAATTATTTTTTTGCTATTATAAATTGACAAGGAGAATTGTCGGAAATGTACAATTAGTTGATTATCTTTCACTATACTTATACCTACCCATGTGTTTAACATGTTCGAAACCCTATTTACATGTTACATATGAGGAATAAAGGGGTTACTATTTTCTATATAAAGCACATGATATTTCTTCTAATAGTGATGCTATCCTTCTAAGATTTTCCTTTGTTGCCACCCTATTCAAGCCTCAAAATAAAATGTTGTACTGATGGACTACATTTATACTCTAGAATTTGTTATTCATATCAAAGTGTCCCTCAATATTTGAAAATTGCAATTTTACGTATGGAGACTTGATAGGATAAGTAGGGTGATAATTACTAAAGATCAAACCCGTGTTTAATTACCTTAGCTATTAACAGAGTTCAAACAAAGTTAACGAAATTAAATCTTTTGTATTAAAGATTGTAATTTTTTTTTCTTATTATTGAACTAAAATAACATACGTTAATACTTATTGTACTATACCGACTATTTACTATATTATATTAATATTGCATAATAAATTCACTCGAACTAATACTACAATCTTATAACATGTATATTATACATATATACGAGATTAAGTTTTAAAAGAATAATTGCATGTAAAATCCTAATGAATTCAAAATATTTTCTTTAATTAATGAATTCGTTGTTATTTTTTTCATTACTATTTTATTACTCGTCATACTTTTTGTAGTTATTATTGATGTTAAAATTCTTCTCGATCGTCTTTTGATGAATGTCAAAAGGTTCTTACAAAACTGATAATATCCTTAATCTCTATGTTTCTATAATTGTCTCAAGTTCGGCGATAGTTGTTCGTTATGATAAGTTTGGGAATCTCAAAACAAAAATTAAATTCTTCCAAACAAATATTTGAACTTGTTTTACGGTTATTATGGTTAACGTTTCTGTCTGTATCTATCTGGTGAAATCCATAACTGTAAGTATGAACTGTTTTTCGCTGGAGAATAAAAAATGATATACTTACCAAATCTTAACTTTAATAAGATTATATTGTTCCTTATCCATTTATCTTCATGGGACTATATTCTATAGTACAACAATAAAGTTTTTGTTAATCTTTAAACTTATTGCAAAATTTATTTTTTTTAATTAAAACAAGAAATTAACATATTCTGTTTCTAAACTTAAAATCTTTATTTATTTAAAATTTATCTTAAATAAAAGATAAGTCTTATATGATCTAAATTAAACAGTGATTATGTTGCTGCATAAAGCTTTTCAACACATTATATCCATTTAAATAGATATTTAAAAAAATAAAAAAGTCGAAACTCAGTTTCTATTTTGTATTTGGAAAACTAAGTAAATATTTAAATATGTACGACATCTACGAGTCATCATTCTTGTCATCCTCAAGGTCACATCCCTAGAATAACACATGCAAACAAACATTTTGCATATGGCTCCAAACTTCAAAAGCTAGCAAATTTATATAAATTTTTTCTTGTCTTCCAAATATATTGGTTTTACTAACTCTCTTTGCATTTAATATTACTTATTTATACGAAAATCATTGTTGTTTTCTCTCTAATTTAAATGATATCTTTATTTTTTAATATATAGATATATAATTTTTGAACAGAATCCTATAGAAGGTTTTCATTCCCTTTTGGGCTGTTTGATATCATTTGGAACGAGTCGTTACCTTAATTTTCTTATAAGATAGTCTAAGTAAAATCTTCGACAATTAAAAAGTAATTACTTTTTTATATTTTAAAAAAAATCGAGGGACTTTATTAATTAAATATTTAAAAATCACATTATTATGGTAATTTTAAAATTAAAGAATTTGATTAAACATTTTATTAATAAAAATATCAAACTAACCAAAAGAAGTAAATAATAAAAGAATTAATTAAGGAAACAAGTTCATATACCAATCTCCAATCTCGAAAAGACACAAAACAAGTAAACTTTGTTTTGCTATAAATGAACTTCGTTTGAAACACGACAAGAAAAAAAAACTTTCAATCTTTAATCTTATTAAATAAATTGTTGTTATTTTTCAAAAGACATTAACTCCATAATCCAGCATTGAGTTTAGGGGTATCGGTTTAGTTGTCAATTTTGTCAAACACCATCAATAGGTCAATATTCATCTGCCATTACGGCTTCTTATAGTTTGTATAAATGCTGCTTATTATTTATGCTTAAACACTCAATTCAAACCAAACCTATTTTTCCATCACCTACCACTCCTATTTCTATTCTTCACCTATTTATTCGGTTTCATTCATTCTACAATCTCATCTAATTTATGCATACAAAATGTCTTTGATTAGTCAATGCACCAGGTTAATTATACATTATTAAAAAAAATTAAGTTTAAATCGAAATTCTACATTAAATAATAATGAGCGATAATAAAATTGAACAGATGTAAAAAAAAAATTAAAATAAATTCATTACTACATATATTTTAGGTTGAAATGATATTAATATCTTATATATAAATTAAACTTATATTTTATTGGTATTATATTTTTGTTATTAATAAGGTTATCCCATATACCAATAAAAAAATTAATTTTAAATTAGTTATTAGACATTTAGATAAAAGTGAGAACAAACCCATCGTTCTTATAAATTAGAGAACAGTTATAAATTATAGAATAGAGGCTAAACCCTAAGTTATAAGAAGGTTAAATGAATTAATCGTTTTGTTTTCAAAAAGATATATAAACTCGACGTTTGAAAAATAAAACATAAAAATGATATATAATGTTCGTATGGCTATAGTAGTTTCTAGAAAATGTAATTTTCTGCCACAGAAATATATATAATTTATTTTTCTTTGAGAGGCTGAATGTTCAACAGAATAGATGGCATTATACATATATAAGAATATTCTGATATACGTAACTCACGCTCTATATTAGTATATATCACAATCAAAGAAAGAAGAAGAGGTAGTCATAAGCAAGTACCTGTATTTTCGGCACTGCAATTAACGACACAACAAAACACTAAAAGCGTCAACGCCACCTCATTAATTAGTCTTCAAATGTGGATGAAAACTTGGGTACTTTTTTTTTAAGTTAAAGGAATTTAAAATTAATTAAATTTTTATAATCTGCCTTCTTTTATTTTTTTTCAAATGTCCTGTTCAGACAGAATGATGAAAATTTTATATCTACTTATATAAAATTTTGTTTTTAAGTAATTTTAAAATCGATATTTTAGGGTAGAATTTTTAAACTAAATATTTGGAAATATAAAAAAAATGACATTAAAAAAGCTAAATAAGAAACTATACCAATTTTTTTAGACAATCAATAACTAGTGAAAAAAACCTAACACTTTAATATGATTTATGGCAATACAAATCTTAAAACAAAAAGCATACATGGTCGTATTTCATTATTAATTAATGGAAACATAAATTTATATTTAATTAGTAAATAGGGCAAGGACATAAGAAAAGGTATATAAGAGATATATAAAGAGGAAGATAGGGGCGGATATATAAAGGAGAGTACAGTATGAAAGAGACGTAGGAAGAATTCTTTAATTAATTTAATTAATGCTAAAATACTTTTTACATCAATTATATATAGAGCATTTATATTTATTTTCAAAATCTCTACAGCATATTATTTTACACTCACCTTTGTAATAAATAGCCAATGTAAAAGAATGATATTGTAAATATATTTCTTGTACTAGCTAGGCAGGGAAAGAACCAAAATTCATGAAAGACGTGTGTTTATTTTTTCTAATAAATTACACTGATGAGTTTTTTTTAATTAATTACTCGGACATTTGTCTTTTTTAAATATGTACAATATATATATTACATTACACATACAATTCTGAAACTATTACTCTTTATAAAGGAAGTCATCACCATAAATATAATTTTAAAAAATCTCAAAATATCATTACAGTTTATTTATTTTTATAATATTTCATTATTTTAAAAATTATATTTGATCTATAACGAAGTCATCTTTATATAATTTTAGATTAGCTAAATAATTCAATTTTTTTCTAAACGAAAAATACACTCTTAAGCATTATATATGATAATTTTTATTTTATAGATAGATAAAGTAAAGAAATGTTAGAAACACATTTCTGATATGATTTTGTTAATATTCTCTCCTTTATTAGCAACATTTTATTGGAAAACGAAATTTACAGCTTATTTACAATTTGACATTCTTTTATCTTCTTTTTTTATTATGTTTTCGACATCCTCTACGCCACTTAAAAGATAAACTAATTTAATTAAATTTAAATTATTCATTGTAAAAGTCGAGGACAACTATTATTGTGAATTGTTGCATAGACTCAAAGAGAAAGAATAATTATTTAAAATAAATATATTAAATATTTAAGAAGTTGATGTTAATATAGTAGTATGATGCAACATTTTTTTTATATAACCAATTTAAATTAATAGGTCTAAAAGTAATAAAAACTATTATAATATCTCTAAAATATTGAAAGATAATATTGTTATTTATGAGATATGTATACTTCAATTATTATTTAACACGAAATCAACAAAACTTATTAATATATCTTCTATAGATTCAAAACACCTATAAATACTTAATTTCACCATATTGACTCACATTTTATTTTGTACTATTTTTTATTGTCACATTATCCTCTATTCTTATTAACTTAATTTCAGAGAGTCATTACAGATAAAAAATTTCATCTACTTTTATCAATGAACTACGACTAACACCCATCTAAATTAGAAATCCGACCATTGAATGAATAAATTAAAAGAACAAATGAACTAAAAAAATGATTAGATATTTACAATAATGAGAGAAAAGATAAAATAATAATATTTGTTTAAAACAAAAATGTATTTCAATTTTATATTGGAAAATTATATTGAAGACATTTTAGTTTTGCATTGGAGTAAACGCTTCAACGGAAACTTCCTTTTTGCCTAAAAGAGCAACGAAAAATGTGTTTTAGTGAAGGTATTTAGTCAAAAATGAAAAATAAAGGAGAAATGGGCTGAATTAAAATATTGAGGCCATATCTTCCTGCACCTCCATTTTTTCTCCTGCACCCATCTTATGGGGGTTCCAATACAAGTGGCCCATAATGAGTTAGCTTGGACTACATTAAAGAGAGTTGCTCCCTCCACCACCACCAACCGCTCCCTGCACCACTCCATACCTAATTTGCCCTTGTTATAAAACGGATGTCAATATCCATTGAAGGTGAAACGGATGTTGTTATCCGTGAACAGATGTTGACATCTGTTTACATATTTTATATTTTAGTTTATTGTTTTTATTTAAAAAAAAAAAAACTTCAACGGACGTGGCCACATCCGTTAACGGATGTGCCACATCCATTTAATAGATTTTCAAAAAATATTTTGTTTATTATTTAAATAATAATATATAAATTAAATTAATAATAATTATTTTATTAAATAAAGTAATAATTTATAAATAATTAAGTAATAATTTTAAAAAAATTAAATAATATTTATATATTAATTTAAAATATAAAAAATTAAAAAACTAAAAACTAAAAAAAAAAACTAATTCAATGGATGTCGCCACATCCGTTGACTTCGTTTAGTAGATTTATATCAAAAAATTTAATTATTATTTAAATAATAATACATAAATTAAAATTAAGGTTTAATACCCAATTTTGTCTCTAGTTTGGTTCGGAAATATCAATTTAGTCCCTCGTTAGAAAAGTAATTGTAATGGATCCTTACTTGTACATTTGTGAGTCAAGTTACTCCCTTCCGTTAAATATAAGCAAACGTCGTTAATGGGATGATGATGTGGTAGTAGTTAGTGGTTAGGTGTCAAAACGCAATAGTGTACGTGCTTACGTGGTGTTGAATTAGAGAAGTTTGGATTGTATTAGAAATTGGATTTATTTTAATTGGGGATAAATTGGCAGCTGAACTCATGTGGGAACGATGGGGTACCTTGCACCTAAACTCACACGAACGGGGAAACCCACCACCAATTCTGATGTTTACGCTTTCAGAGCGTTGTTGTTGGAGGTGGTGTGCGGGAGGAGGCCCATTGAGGTGAAGGCATTGCCGGAGGAGCTGGTGCTGGTGGATTGGGTCTGGGAGCGGTGGCTCATGGGGCACCGCTGGCGGTGGTGGACCTCAGTTGGGTGGGGCGTTTGATGAGGTGGAAGTTTTGGTAGTGATTAAAGTGGGGTTGTACTGTTCCGCGGAGGCACCAGAGAAGAGGCCCAACATGAGGCAGGTGGTGAGGTATTTGGAGAGGGAGGTAGCGCGGCCTCCGCCAGTGGTAGGGTTTCATGTACTCCTTTTTATTATTCATATATGTGCCACTGTTACCAATACAATACCACCACATAGTTTAATTTCTTATTTTTTTAAATGAAAAGTAGAAGGAAATTGAAAAACTGAAAACTCGTAAAATGAATATAAATATATTTTACAAGAAAGAAAAATTTAAATACACGAAAATGAAAGAAAAATAATTCAAAACTTCTTAATTGTGAATTAAGAAGATGTAGGAATAATATTTTTATACAACATATTTCCATTTGATTTGAAACAATTTTATAATATTTCTAGCAATATATTTTTTTTCATATATAATTTCTATGATTTTTTATTATGAACAATTTTCTCCTGCATATAGTATTATTTTTTATTTAATTAAAGGTTAGTGGTGAAACAGAGAAATGGACATTGTCATTTTACCTCTGCGTCGGTGCTTTGCTTCAGTTCCTCCGTTACAGTGGCACAGTTATTAGCAGCGTCACATGCACATTGTATCCAATTAACTCTCACTGAAACGATTTGTTTCGATTGGCGAATCGAACCATCATGAAACCCTACACCGCCACCATTGCGGATTACCCCAGAACCACCCTCAAGATCGTCTTCTTCTTCATCTTCGTCGCCCTCACATTCTTCTTCGTTGACAGTAGTTAGTGGTGAGGTATTTGGAGAGGGAGGTGGCACGCACACAATTGCATTTTGACACCTAATCAGTAACTACTGTCACATAATCATCCCATTAACGCCGTTTGCTTATATTTAACGGAAGGGACAAACTTGACTCACAAATGTACAAGTAAGGATCCATTACAATTACTTTTCTAACGAGAGACTAAATTGAGATTTCCGAACCAAATTGGAGACAAAATTGGGTATTAAACCTAACATTAATAATAATTATTTTATTAAATAAAATAAAATTAATTTATAAATAATTAAGTAATAATTTTAAAATAATTAAATAATATTTATATATTAATTTAAAATACAAAAAACTAAAAAACTAAAAACTAAAAAAACAAAAAAAAAATTCAACTGATGTCGCCACATCCCATGACACATCCGTTTTAATATATTTATAAAAAATATTTTAATTATTATTTAAATAATAATACATAAATTAAATTAATAATAATTATTTTATTAAATAAAATAAAATTAATTTATGAATAATTAAGTAATAATTTTAAAAAAATTAAATAATCTTTATATATTAATTTAAAATATAATAAATTAAAAAACTAAAAAAAAAGAAACAAATCAACGGATGTAGCACATCCATTGAAGAATTTTTTCTTCAAAGGATGTTGACATCCGTTGAAGGAAAGAGGTGGGGATGTAGGATATTTTAAAATATAAAGAATAGTTTTGAAATTTAGAAAAAATGTGGTGGTGCAGGAAGCAAAGTGGGGTGGTGTAGGGAGTAACTCTCTACGTTAAATGGTTATACAACGACCATTGTTTATGCACCTCCATAGTTTCAACCTACACCTCATAAATTTTTGTATATAATTTTTTGTATTTCAAATTATACTTTGAAATAAAAAATAACAAATATATTTTAGATATATAATCCAGATTATACATTTCAAAATACCAAAATTTATATTCCAAAATACAAAATAAAAAATTAATTTATTTTATATAATTTAAAATATAAATTTACATTCCAATTTTATAATCTGAAACAGTATAATTTACGAGGGTGCGGATTAAAATTATTGAGGTATGGGAAGAAAGTGTCCTATATAACAAGTTGTCCGATACAATGGCCCCAATATTTCCATAATTAATCATGTGCCCAATTTTGTAAACAATAAATAAGTAAAAAATTCACTTCAAATATCCATTGCAACTTTTGCCCTTTGCAGTTAAACTGAAGAAGGAATAAGTATTCGGAAAGGCTGACTGCATCATTATAAGAAAAAAAGGCACTAACAAAATTGTCATGATCTTTCTGTTTATAAAAAAACAGAAACCTAATGAGAATTCGAAGTGTATCAAGGCTATATGCATATGAAATTAAAACCAATTCCAATTCAAAATGTAAATCACCACTGTAAGACTTTGCCACACCAAGACTATATATATATAAATAGGGAACAATATTTTTAAAACAAACCCACAACACTGAACTGAATATACCAATTAAACAACACAAGACCAAACCAAACTCAAATACAAAAGACAAGAATAGTCACGGAACATCAAGACTAGAAATAAAATTACAATGTAATGCATATTCGATATAAATTCAACATTTGAACTTTCTTCATGACGATGTGGAATCAATTGAATGAACATGACTTCTACTTTGAAAAGTAGCTGGCAACTTGGTCCATGGTAGGGCGAGAACGAGGATTTTGAGTCAAGCAAGCATTTGCCATCCTTACAATCGCATCTATCTCCTTAGCCATAGGTTTTGCAGGATGTGGGAGACGTTCATCTAACTTACCCATCAATGAAGAAATATCAAGTGTTGACTCCATCACATTGGACGAAGACACTAACCAACTTACAAACTCTCCAGGGTGCTCTCCAAAAACTATTTCCAGTGCCAATACCCCAAAGCTATACACATCGCATTTTTCGTTTACTTCCATTGTGTATGCAAGTTCTGTAGCGAGATGAAGGAGTTATCATAATATTTCACAAAAATAAGGCAAGACACAAGCCTATCATAATCGTTTGGTACAAGTATAAGACTAACAAAGAAAAGTTACAGAATCATTACTATGTACTGAGTATAAAGAAGTAAGGAATTAACCTGGAGCAGCATATCCAAAAGTTCCCACGAATGAACTCCAATTTGTTGAATTAGGATTAAGAAGCTTGGCCGTTCCAAAATCTGAGACATGAGCCACATACTCCAAATTCAAAAGAACATTCTTGCTTGATATATCTCGATGAACAATTGGAGGTGAACAATCATTATGCATATAGCATAAAGCATTTGCCACACCTTTAATGGCATCAACCCTCCTTTTCCAATTAAATGCAATTGCCTCTTCATCGTCTTTTAAAATCTTATCTATGCTTCCCTTTTCCATCAACTCATACATCAAAAACGAGAATCGGGAATGAGAACAATACCCGTATAACTTCACAATGTTACGGTGTCGAATCTCTGTCAAAGCTTTAATTTCACTTGCGAAAGCTTTAACGTTAGACATTTCTCCATTTTGTACTGAATGGAGTTTCTTAACTGCAACAACTTGACCCGTTTGCAATTCAGCTTTGTAAACACTCGCTTGTCCTCCAACTCCAATGAGATGTTTATTGTCAAAATCTTCTGTGGCTTCAATTATGTTATCATACACCATCTTTCCATCTAAACTCCATATCGAAAAGAGATTTTGACCTGGTGATTCTTCATCTTCATGTGCTTTCTTCTTTGAGCTTCGATAATAATGATAAGACACTCCAAAGACAAATAACGCTAGCATGGAAGTGCCCAAACCAATGGGTAAAAATACCAATATGAATCTGTTAGCCTTATGATGATTTTCATAATTGTCAGGTGATGTTGGACATGGTTCTATGCCTGAGACATTACCACACAAGCCTTTGTTATTTCTCAATGCTTCAATTGTAGCCATTTTGAAGGCTGGAATGTTGGGAAGTGGACCCTGTAATTGGTTGTATGATATATCAATAGATATCAAACTTCTCATCTCGTCAAGGCTGGAGAGATCGCCTGAAAGATGATTGTGTGAGAGATTTAATGTTTCTAAGCTTGTCAACTGTCCAAGCACGGGTGGTATTTTTCCACTCAAAATGTTCATGCTAAGATCGAGACTTTGAACATATTTTAATTTACCAAACTCGGATGGAATATTTTCCGTAAATTTATTTCGGCTCAAATTCAAGTGTACTAACTTGGCCAAATTACCAAGTTGAGTTGGAATTAAGCCAGAAAAACGATTTGCTCCGAGCTCTAAAGTGTCAAGATCTAGCAATGAGGCTATCTGTATAGGAACATTCCCTGAAAGATTATTATTATTGAGAGAGAGTTTGAACAAGTAGGTCAAATTACCTAAATCTTCTGGAATGTCTCCTACGAGGTGATTTGAAGACAGTTCAAGTACTTGTAAATTGGTTGCCTGAATTAGTTCTGGTGGAATGCTTCCTGATAAATTATTGTTGGAGATTTTGAGGCTTGTGAGATTATGGCATTTCCCCCATTTTGGAGAAAGATGGCCGTAAAAGTTATTATAACTCAGATCTATGTAATACAAGTTTGGATATACACCAAAATCCTCTGTCACATTTCCTGTCAATTGGTTTTGTTCAAGCCAAACTCTCCAGAGGCTGGAGCAATTCTTCAAACTCTTGGGTACTGCACCTGTGAAATGGTTATTGCTAGCAGTAAACTTTATCAACTTTCCGCTAGTGCAAACATTGTGAGGCAATTGACCAATGAAATTATTGTCATATAATTGCAAATTTTCCAGGTTGTTAAGCATATTCATTTCTATTGGGATGTGTCCACTAAGCTTATTTGAGAATAAAGCAAGTGTGGTAAGTTTTGTCAAGTTACCAATAGTGGAGGGAATTGTTCCGGAGAGTTTGTTTCCATTAAGACGAATAGAATACAAGTTGACCAAGTTACCGATGGAAGATGGGATTGGTCCAGAGAGATTATTTTCTAACAATTGGATTGTGACAAGAGAATAGAGTTTCCCCACTTCATTAGGAATGGAACCAGAGAGATGGTTGCCATATATGTATAAATGCAGTAAATTGCTCAAATTTCCAATTATAGGAGGGATTTTACCTGACAAAGCGTTATTGGACAAATCAATTTGAACCAAATTTGTCAACATCCCAATTTCTCGAGGAATAGAACCCGAAAAATTGTTGTCATATATATATAAACCCTGTAGGTTCTGCAGCTTACCTATTTCTTGAGGAATGGAACCGTCTAAGTTATTAATTGCTAACCACAAAGTCTCTAAGTTTGAAAGATTTCCAATTTCGTGAGGAATATGTCCATAAAGGTTGTTCTGCGTAAAATCTAGATATACAAGACTTGTCATATTTCCTACAGATTTTGGAATAGACCCTGTAAGACTGCAATTCCACAAGCTAATATGTGACAAGACTGATAGCTTTCCGAGAGAATTTGGGATAGTACCGGTGAGATTGGCAAATTGAATGACAATCTCTCTCAAATTCCTTAATGCACCTATTTCGTCAGGAATAGAACCGTTGAAAACATTTCTTTTCAAATATAAAATCTGAAGATTGACCAACTGAGTTATTTCAGAAGGAATTGGTCCAGTGAGATGATTGTGACTTAAATCAAGATGAGTGAGTTTGGACAACACTCCAATTTGAGGAGGAATGCTTCCAGTGAAGGAGTTAAAACTGATATCAAGAGTGAGAATGTTTGGAAGTGATGAAAAGTTTAGAGTTTGAAGCGTACCACTTAATCCAATGTTTGTGAGATTTATGTTGGAGACTGATCCTGAGTGGTCACAAGCAAGTCCAAGCCAATTGCAAGAAGTATTGCCATGCCATGAAGATAGCAATGTATGAGTTGAGTTGTGAAAGCTTGCTTTCCACTTCAACAAAGCGTTGGCTTCTGTGTGTTGAAGTGAGAGTGAGGAAGACAGTGTTGCATGGAGAGAAGTTGCCATTACAAGTAGAAGGAACCATAATGATATGAGCTTAATGGGCTGAAGCTTTGGAAATAAGAACACCATGGCTGCTATGAATCAATTCTTCAATCACTGGTAGTCTCACAGAACCCCCCCAAGATTGGATAAATTTGATAAGATGGTTATACTTTCAGAGGTTTATATACAGTGATGCTTCTTCAAGAGCTCCTAACTATCATTTTATTTTTAATAAGTTATTTGCAATATATATATATATATATATATATATATATATATATTGCTTTATATTTTTGTAGTTTAAAGTTGTTAACTTTCGTATTTTTCAAAACATCAAACTATTAATCAATGATAAATAACTATATATCGGTTAAAAAGTTATTCCTTTACGAGATATCATTATATATTAATTCTATAATATTTTAAAATAAAAATGAAATTCATCACATTATTAATAATTAAAATTAACTATCCGAAATTTGTGGAATGAATCTTAAGGTAGACATTGTGGATTTATGGTCTTTTTTATAGTCTTCTGCATTGTATAGACGTTAATTTTGTTGTTGTGCATGACTGTAGGTATTTCCTAGTCTAAAAGTGAATAGGTAGACCTTACTTCATTCACATTCACACAACCTTGTGGTTCAAATTTTGTACAACATTGTGGTTCAAATTTTGTACAAGACCTTAATTTTGTTGTTGTGCATATGACTCTAGGCATTTCTTAGTCTAAAAGTCAATAGGTCAACCTTACTTCATTCCACTGACCACTCAGACAACCTTATATACTAAATGTTTAAAATGTAGCGTAGATTTGTGGTTCAAATTTTAGAACATTGGCTCAAAATTAATTTATGATTCCTATTTATTTCTACCAATGCTAAGGCTAATTAGGATTAAACTTTGACACAGTAAATAATTTTCAAATCTTAAATAAAAAATTAAGTCTAATTCAATGCAACAACAATCTCAAATAAATAAAATTTAAATATATAATTAACCAATTTTAAAAAAAGTAAATAGTTCAACATTTTAAATATAAAAGAAATATATTAACAACATATTAAAAAAATATATACTCATATTACATATAAATTTTTGAAAGGAAGGCAATGCAAAACACGGTTTTGCACTAGTACAGTTAAAGGAAATGACACCATTATTTTCGCTGATAGGCACCGGTTCCTGAACCGAGGCATATTCAGACGAGGTAAAAAGTGGTAGACTTTATGCCTCGGTTTTGAAACGAGACAAAAAATGGTACGATTCGGCCTCGGTTATCAGAACCGAGATTGTTCTTCTCCTTCTACTACCTCGGTTGGAGGCTGAACCGAGGCAGTAGGGTCTTTTTTTAATTTTTTTTTCGTTATGATTTTCCTAGACTGTCATAGAGTATTATGGCAGTGGCACAGATAATAATCACAAACTATGAGCGTTATTATGCTCAACGTAATTTCAAAGACTGAAAACATGCACACAAATAACCTACCTTAGTTAATTTTCACTAACACATTACACACTAACTTGTCTAGAGAGTTCACATCTTTGTTGCAAATTACACAAATAAGAAACCTTGAACAAAGAGAGAACTCGATTAAGCAAAACCATGGAGTTCTTTTCTCCGTAAAAGACTGATATATACATTAGACCAGCTCTTCATTTTTCTCCACAACCCTCACCCCTTTTGCAGATCTGAGCACATTAGCCAGCTTTGAAAATGATGGCAAATTAACACAGAAATTTAATTTTGGTGCCTCGGGAAAATTAACACAGGCAAATTTACACATTTACCTTTTGCAGATTTCCACAAACGTACAAAGGAAGCAAGTAAAACAAAATCTCAGATTCGAAAAACCCTAATCTGACTCTAATTTGACCCCAATCTGACCCTAATCTCAGATTCGCACCACCACCATCAACATCAGAAAAACCTTAATCTGACCGCCACCACTACCACTATCACCGCCACCACCATTGACACACCACCACCGCTTGCTCTTCCCTCCAGAGGCGACGCACTCGCAGGAGATTTTGGAGACGGAGAGAGCGACGGAGCGAGCCAGTGAGAGAGTGACGGAGCGAGACCGAGGGGAGGGAGGCGAGAGCGACGGAGCGAGAGAGCGAGACCGAGAGAGCGACGGAGCGAGAGAGCCAGCCAGCGAGAGAGCGAGGGGAGGCGAGAGCGAGGGGAGGGAGGCGAGAGTGAGGGAGGCAAGAGCGAGGGGAGGGAGGCGAGAGCGAGGGAGGCGAGAGTGAGGGGAGGGAGGCGAGAGTGAGGGGAGGGAGGCGAGAGCGAGGGGAGGCGAGAGCGATCGAGAGGGCTAGGTTTTTGTTCAATTTGGGGAAATAAGAGGTTTATATGCCTCGATCCTTCTTGGGCCTGAGGTAGTAGAGGCTTATACGCCTCGGTCCTTCCTACCAACCGATGCAGTATACCCCTTCCACCTCGAGTTTCTCTTAACCACGTCAAAAACCGTGTCAAAAACTACTAATTAGGCACCGGTTGCTTTCACAACCGAAGATGTAGCCCTTTTTGGCACCGGTCTAGTCCGAACCGAGACCTATAAGGTCTCGTTAATTACAAAACTGCCACTGTGTCTGAATAGACAGCGGTTTGGTGTAAACCGAGGTCTATTGTGCGAGTTTAAAAGCACATTTTGTACTAGTGTTGGAACCAACGAAATGCTAGCTACACCATTCCACAATGTAATACTCTAGACAAGAATAACAACACAAAACACGAACTTTAGTAAGACAAACTTCAACAGAAACGCGAATTGTTAAGTGATTACACTGAATTAAAGGACACACAGCCTCTATAAGAACAAAGGATAAATAGGAGTAAATAAAGATTTTTTCCCCTTCTGTAGGTAATATATAACCTAATACATGACCTCACAAAAGGACAAATAACAAAATCCTAACCAACTTTCATTCTAGAATCTACTAACCCATAGAATCCCTTAATAATAAATAAAATCAAGTATCCCTTTTGTTTTGTGAGTCATTCTTTTGGGCCTGACATTATCCATGGTTGTGTCTGCAAAATTTGGGCTTTCATATCTAACATTACCATCTCCTTCTGCAATGACCTTGTCCTCAAGGTCATAAATTTGTTGTAAAGTAATCCAATCCTCCCATGAGGTATCATTAGGTGGGAAACCTTGCCATTGAACCAAAGTTAAACGCTTAGGAACACCACTGACATTATTTGTTTTAAATCCAAGGATGATAAGAGGAGTGACTAGCGGATTGTTCTCAAATGAGAGAGGAGTTAAGGTGTCAATAGAAGGTAGAAGTGGCCCATCATATGCCTTCAAAACACAGTAGTGGAAGACATTAATTGTGGATCCTTGAAGTGTTAGGTAAGTCAAGTTTGTAAGCTACAAGACCCATCTTTGCTGTAACTTGAAAGGGCCCATAGAACCGTTTATCCAATTTATGGAATTTAGACCCCGAAACAAATATTTGGCGGTAAGGCTGCAACTTGACATACACCCATGAACCAACATCAAAGCTGACCTATCTATGCTTCAGATCATCGTTCTTCTTCATATGCTTCTAGGCCTTAAGCAAGTTACGTTTCAATAGGGACAATACCTCCTCACGTGACTTAAGTAAAGAATCACAACCCTCAATAGAAGAAGATCTCACCAAATACTCAAGAATAGAGGGAGGAAGGTAACGAAACCAGTGTTGCGGCTTGTCATGAACGAAAGCTCGGAAGTATTATTCAATTGGGCGATTCATAACCTCTGTTTGCCCATCGGTTTGGGGATGGTATGAAGAGCTCATCGGAAGCAAAGTGCCACTGAATATGAACAAATCCGACCATAAAAGACTCATGAAAATCGGGTCACGGTTGGAAACAATACTCTTAGGCAGTCCATGGTGTTCGCAAATTATCGAAACAAACAACTCAACAACTCTATAAGTTGTATAGCTAGTGGATAGTGCTCCCAAATGAACCGCCTTAGAGAAACGATCTACCACCACTAAGAGGACGGTATAACCATGAGAAGGAGGAAGACCCGTAATGAAATCTATAGAGATATCCTCCCAAATGTTGGAAGGGATGGGAAGTGGAATGAGAAGGCCGCTAGAACGCTTGGTGCTATATTTGGTTTGTTGGCACACCTGACATTGGGAAATAAAGTGGCGTAGATCCTTTGCTATCGATGCCAAATAAAAGTAGCGATGCTTCTTCAAGAGCTCTAAACTATCATTTTATTTTTAATAAGTTATTTTCAAAATATATATATATATATATATATATATATATATATTCCTTTATATTTTTGTAGTTTAAAGTTGTTAACTTTCGTATTTTTCAAAACATCAAACTATTAATCAATGATAAATAACTATATATTAGCGAAAAAGTTTACCATACAAGGTGTGGTAATTTTTTAAACAGACAAATGTATTAAAAATTATAATTAAAATTGATGTAAAAAAAATAATTATATTTCAACTATAAAATAAAATGATGTGATAAAAAGTGTTGGTACATATATTTCTGTTGGGATTAATATATTCAATTGGTTAAAAATTTATTCCTTTAATTGATATCATTATATATTAATTCTACAATATTTTAAAATAAAAATGAAATTCATCACATTATTAATAATTAAAATTAAGTATCCGAAATTTGTGGAATGAATCTTAAGGTAGACATTGTGGATTTATGGAGTAACTACAAATTTTAATATAATAGAATTTTGTAGCACATTGTGGTTCAAATTTTGTACAAGACCTTAATTTTGTGTTGTGCATATGACTCTAGGTATTTCTTAGTCTAAAAGTCAATAAGTACCTTCAGATCGTATAAAACGTTAATTTTTTTCAACATGTTTTTCTTCGTCAAGAGTCATACCTCGTTATTGTCAGTAGTTAGAAAAACTCTAACCACGGAGAACAACATTTCTTTCATCATATCACCGTCACTGTCAACACCATCGGACATGTGCAAGAAATCAATTGGCCATCAATACGGCACAAGCACATTTTCTAAATTTTCTTTTCACAACCAACTTTGGTGCTCTTGTTTTGTTGGTGCCATCAAATCTTGAGGAGCAACTTCCAGTTAAATACTCACGGTTGACAACAAGTCTTTCTTTATATATATATATATATATATATATATATATATATCAGTTTTTCACCTCAAGCATTGATGAACCAATATTTTCTTCACTTCATTTAGTTTATTGTGCTAAAATTAATCAGAGAATTGTGCTTAATTGTTCAGTATTTTCCCATTTTTCCTTGATTGTGCTTAATTCGATCAGAAATTCTTATTTTAATTAATTTGAATTATCTGAGCTAATTATTTGCATTAGTAATTGCAGTGAAAATTTTGGAAATACAATTTGGGACATTTGAAGGTTAAATGAGAAATGGAAATTGAGTCCAATGCATCTCAACCATTTCAATTTTCGCACAGTGCTGCGTGAATGTTGTGTCAACTTGTGTGTCTTCGTTTGAGTTCAATTCTTATCCGTTTTCCATGCAATTTTTTTTCATAGTTTCGTTTGGATGTCTATTTTCACGTATAGTTTTTGTTTTGTTCAAATTCGTTCTGTGTTGTTCCCAGTATTTTTTTTACCCCCTATGTCAGTCCAGTGCTTATTGTTTGAGTGACTTCTAATTTGTTTGCATTGTTTGCTTGCTGTTTGGTACTTGTGGTGGCTGGAATTGATCATCGGACAGTGCTAAGACTCTCCACAGAGTGTGCACAAGAAGGAGAGCTCAATGGATTTTGCAGTGATTTTAATCTGTGATTTGTGTGCGGAAGAAGCAATTCATCTTCATTAGATGGAGGTGCACATGGCTCATGGGGACCAGCAAGGCATGGATTTTTAGTGGGCTGCCATATTTGTTTTGAAGCACTCACGGTCATGGGCAGTGTCCAACGGGGTCATGGAAAATTGAATTTGCCAAGCATTTAGCAAAGCATGCATATGGACAAAAGTGGGAGCCGCAAGGGAACATTATTCTCAAATTGAAAAGCATCACATATTGAATGAAGCTCACGGCAATTACATTGCATGCTGCAACTCATTTCTTTCAAATGAAGAATCTTGCAAAAGGACAAAGCACAAGACCAATTGGAATCAAAAAGGGCCACACTTATTGAAAATTCACGTTGGGAAGTTATTCCCCTTGCCATGTCACGGATGCTGGAAAGAATAATGGAAGCACATCTTTGTTTTTATTTGGTTTTTAAAGAAACAAAAACAATGAAAAAGAAATCTTCATGTCACGGTAGGAGTAGCTTGGAGGGCCCCCTCATGGCTTTTGGCACATCCAAAGAAGCAATTATTTGAAGAAAGAAGAGTTGGCACACGTAGAAGAGAAGAGCAATTATCTTCTTTAAAAATTCTGCACTAAGGAACACAATGGGTCCACGGACAACTAATTCTCCAATGGGCTGACTTCTATTGGTTTTATGATGGCTGGAAAATATGCACACCGAACTCTTCACGCTCCCAGCTAGCAGCTCAAGCATCCAACACAGCTGCAGCAGCACAACCAACACCAGCAGCACCACGTTGAAATGAGAAGTTCACGGCTTGCTTGAAGAGAAGAGAAGAGAGCTGGGGACGTGTTGGAGCAGCTGGTCCAAGTGAAGAATGGAGGTGCAGCGCCCGCAACACTTCACGCCCAGCAGCCACGTTGAGAAGGGAGAAGAGTGCTTGGCTGGAATGTCCACGGTCTTGGTCTATGCAAAGAAGAGGAGTCCAGTTATCTTTCTGTCCAGCTGAGTTGGAAGAAGAAGCACAACACGTTTTCATGATTGGAAGAAATGAAGCACGGTGATGAAGGGAAGAAGTCTCCGAGCTTGTTGCTGCCATGAGTTGAGGATGAAGTTCACGGCTGTTTCTAGAAACCAAAGGCACCAACAACGTCCAGCAGCTACGGACGTGAAGAGGAAGAAAAATTGAGTCTTGGAATGGTGAAGGGTGTGCAACGTGTTTGAAGAAGAAGACAAGAATGGAGGGCCCAACCTTATTTTCTGCTGGTATAACTAGGAGCAAATAGGAGTGAGGAAAGTCTTAAGCTACGGGGGACCAAAACGAAAAATATGAGATTGAAGGAAGGAGTGGACTCGGAGTAAGACAAAATATTTGGAAATAAAAAGAGGAGAGCAACAGCAAAGAACACACGGCCTGGAGGCATGGAAGGGGCTCTCACGTTTTTCTCTTCCAGGAGGCTCTCGGGTTTTCCATGTTTCCAAACAGTGCACAAATGTAATTTTATTTCTGAAGTGTGTAGTTCAGTAGAAGTTTTCACAGTTTGCTCATTTCATTTTCATATGTACCAGCAATTTTATTTCAATCGTTGAATCTCTGATAAATTTTATTTTAAGTTAAGTGTTTTATTTTTGTTGTCTCTTTTATTTTACCGTTTATGGGTTTCTGCACGTTTTCTATTTTTACCGTTCAGTTTTTACAGTCTTTAAAATTTATTTCAGTGTTTTTAAATTCAGTTGTGTTTAAATTTCAGTTTTAATTTAATTTTCCGCATCAAACCAAAATCACAAAACCCCCCATTTAGTGTAGACCTAAGACTGAACCACAATATTGGTTCTCGAGAGACGACCTAGGAGTCACTTCCTAATCTATACTGCATTAATTTTGCAATCAACTTTTGTGTGAGGTGCGACCTTCTTCAACAAGCACCAATGAGATATGAGTCCAATTATATAAGTGATTGACACCATTTTTTATCCAAAATCTTAAGACAATGGGTTAATGGATCTTTTACCTTATATAATGTTCTAATTTCTCATTTCTATCAAATGTGGGACTTGGACTAACACTTGGATTCTTAACACCCGACTCCATGTGCATCTCATAGTGAATTTGCTTCTTTCATAATAGTTGGGTTCTGTTAAGACCTTGACAAGTGTACCGAATCGTATCAAGTAATAATAAATGATAAGACCAAGTATCGTTTCCCAACAGACTCACGACACTAAACAGTCATGTAATTACTTAACTAATTAGGACTTTAAAGAACAATTTAGGGTTTTTAAATGTAAAACCAAGAAAGTAAATATGAATGCAATTTTGATCAATTGAAGAGAAACACAAAAGTGAATGATGATGTTTGTATTATGAGATGAAGATGTTGTTGGGGTTTAGATTTCACCTAATCACTCTCATGTATATAAGAATTCTTATTTATTAAATGTCAATATCACTTTCTAAATTACTTAGAATCCGATGTCTCGGCGAAAGAAGCCTATCCTTAATTACTAGACCACAATGTCTTGCATCCCTAATAATTAATTTTGCATTATGAACGGAAGCTTAAGACAACCAAGCGTTCTATCCCTATGTCTAGGCAGTAGTTCCCTAGTTCTAGGTTTCTAGGTATTTGTCAATAACAAAGAAAACAAAAAATCATGCCATGAATGAGTTAAACATAACAAGCATAGAGCAAAGGAGAATAACCCTAACAATTAATGAAAGAAGCATATATAAATCGGAATCAATTCAAATATATGAGAATTTAGAGGTTACATCTTCCCCAACAACAAATGAATTTAGTTCCCCATTGTAATGGAGAAACTAGATGTACAATGGAATGAGAATGAAAGATAAACCTTAAAAACTGAAGAGAAGAGCTTCCACATCCAATTCTAGCTCTAGAGAGTTGAAAAAGTCTGAATTCGCGTCCCTTTTATCAAACGATATCCCCTCTAGGACGTGCAAGTCCTTATATAAAGCTGAATTGGATCATGGGCCAACGTCGCCAGTGCTCAATGCCCTTACTTAGGGTGCCTAGGCGATCTTGCGAGAGAAGTGGCGCTCAGCACCCTAAGAAGGGCGCCCAAGCGTGAAACGATACTCAAAGACTGGCGCTTAGCGTCCCTGAAAGTACGATTAGGCGTGGGTGATGAAGGCTCTCGCGGCCTGTCAAATTTGATTGCAGGAAATAATGCAGTATATTCTAGGAAGTGACTCCTAGGTCGTCTTTCAAGGACCAATGTTGTGGTTCAGTCACGAAAAGGGAGGGCTTGTGATGGTGTTTTTGGTTACGGAAAATTAAAGTGGACTGGAAAATAAAGCAAAATTAAAAGTGCTGAAATAAAATTAAAAACAGTAAAACGGTAAATAAATTGCAGAAACAGTAAATGTGTAGAAAACAGTAAATTCAGAAAACGGTAAATTCAGAAAACATTAAATTGCAAAACAAATAAATTTCTTACAGAATTTAAAATTTGCAGTGAAACTTAAAGGAAATTGATGCGAACAGAAACTTGAAGTGACAGTAATTTGATCAAAGCTTTAAACGTGCAGACGAAATTATAAACGCAAGGTAATTCGATGATAAAAGTAGAGTTTTAACAACTGAAAAACACATTGGAAATTAACATTCGATTGAAACTGGAAAACAAATCCAAAACATCCCCAAAGGGGAGGAGAAAAAATGAAAGCCAGAACGTAAATTGCACTCCTAACTCCTACTCCTAATTCTACTGAATTCTTCTCTGGATGCTGCTGGTCATTTATAGCCAAACTTCTGAACATACTGTATGCCCTTTCTTCATTCCAGCCAGCTTTCCTGTGTCTTGTCCCTCTAGCTTCTTGACTTTCTTCAACTCCTAAATGTGCCAAAGAAATAGGGTAGGGGCCCTCCATGTCTTGTCTGTGAACTGCTTCTTCTTTCATTGAAAATATTTTCAAGCGTGGCTCCCACTCCAAGCTTCTGGAATGTGGATCATCTTCCAGGCAACCATGCCTTGCACTTCCTGTTCTCCATCGTGAAAGTAGCTACTGCTGTGTGCTTCTTTATGTGGCATCCGTGTTTTGTCTCTATGTGGGATCTTCTTCCAACCAAGATTCATGTGAATGTGGCTTCCTTCTCCATTCCATGTTTCTCTTCTTTCATGAACCCTCACTGCTGCGAACATGTGCTTCTTCCTCCAACTCTGCTGGACGTTGATGCTCACCGTGAGGATAGCTAGACTGTTCTCTTCTTGCTTCCAGCAAGCCGTGTGCTGGCTTCTTTGCTCTATTCAATCACCATGCTTCACTTTTCTTCCAGCTCCTTGCTGCTGTCCGAGAAGCCACTACTGTCCGCGTGTAGCTTTCTGCAACTCCCAATCTGCATGTGCTGCCATCTGTTGGACCAGCTGCTGGACACCTTGCTGCCATGGACCGTGGTGCCTCTTGGATGCAACATTCCGTTTGCTGGACTACTCCCTACGTGCTTGCAGTAGCTACATATAACAACTTTGGAGCTTTCTCTCCTAGCACGTAACCGTGCATACCTCCAAGCTAAAGTGAATGCATATCCCTTTTTATTACCGTGACACCCTTCCATCTTTCTCTTGAAAACGTGAGCTGCTGCCAAGCCAAGAAGACCGTGAGCTTTCAAGTGGTGTGGCCGTGGACTCCTCTATTATTCCAAAGTGCTGGATGCATTGAGCTGGCCGTGAGCTTTTCTCATGCCTCATACCAATTTACCAATTGAAATTCCAAAAGCTTCTCTTTTCATGTGGGCCATGACACCACTTCCATGCTTTCCTTGGACGTAAGCTTGCTACCATTTACCATTCCTCTCAAAACCTTGAGCTCCCAATAAGTGGTGGCCCCCTCTTTGATTCCAATTGCCTTGTGCTTTGTCCTTTGTCCTTTGCAAAATTAGCAAGAAGTTGCAGTCGTGAAATACATTGTTGTGGCCCTCCCTATGTCATGCTTTTCAATGAGAATAATATTCCCTTGCGGCTCCCACTTTTATCCATATGCATGCTTTGCTAAATGGAAAATTCAATTTTCCATGGCCGTGTGCTTTACTTCTCAAAGGAAGAAGGTTCCCTTTGTGTGGCTGGTTGGTATGGCCGTATGGTGAGTATTGCTTCTAAGCCAATTGTGCTCAATCAACACACAAATTAAATCAATGCAGTGTAGTTTGTTCCAAACACAGTGTGTGAATGATTTTCCAAATGTCCCAATTTGTATTTCCAAAATTTTCCCTGCAATTAATAATACAAATAATTAGCTCAGATAATTCAAATTAATTAAAATAAGAATTTCTGATCGAATTAAGCACAATTAAGAAAAATGGGAAAATACTGGACAATTAAGCATAATTCCCCGATTAATTCTAGCACAATAAACTAAGTGAAGTGAAAAAAATAATGACTCATCAGTGGGTACGAAACATCCTGCGCCGAGGGCCCGAGAAAAGGGCACCCAGGCATGGTTGTGAGACAAACAGTGCTGAGGGCCCTAGAAAAGGGCGCCCAAGCGTCCTACGACCTTCTGCAGCCTTCTCTTATGGTGCTCTTTCTGTCTTTTCTGGGTTCCAACTTCTTGATATTTTAACTCCTCTTCCAATTCATCCCAATTTCCTACAATTCTGTTAACCACCCAGCTTCTTTGCGGATCACTAGCAGCCAGATCTACCAACTAAATTGCTCTGTGCGGTTTAACATCCTTAACTGTAAATGGTCCAGACCACTTGGACTTTAACTTCCTAGGGAAAAACTTTAGACGTGAGTTGAATAACAAGACCTTCTGCCCTGAATTAAAAACCTTCTTTACCAACTTCCTGTCATGATAAAATTTTACCTTCTCTTTATAATTCTTGGAAGACTCATAAGCATGCAAACACATCTCTTCTAACTCAAGAATTTGTCTTTTTCTCTTATCAACGGTATCAAATGGATCAAAATTTAAGAACTTCAAAGCCCACAAAGCTCGATGCTCCATCTCCACTAGTAAATGACATGCTTTTCCATATACTAATTGAAACGTAGACAACCTTATAGTTATCTTCATTACAGTCTTGTATGCCCAAAGAGCATCATCTAGCTTTTGAGACCAATCCTTCTTTGATAAAGGAACCGTCTTTTCCAAAATCTTCTTTATCTCCCTGTTAGATACTCTAGCTTGCCCGTTTGTTTGTGGATGATAAGGTGTAGCCACCTTATGCCTCACACCACAATGCCTGAGTACTTTTGCTAGCTAAGCATTGCAAAAATGAGATCCCCCATCATTGATAAGAACTCTAGGAACTCCAAACCGAGAAAAAATTTACCTTTTCAAAAATTTAATAATAGTGTTGGCATCATTCATGGGACAAGCAACTGCTTCCACCCACTTACTTACATAATCAACTGCCACCAAAATATATTCATTATTAAAAGACGTTAGAAAAGGTCCAAAAAAATCTATCCCCTAGCAATCAAAGACTTCAACCTCTAGAATGTCATGTAATAGCATTTCATGTCGTCTTGAGAAGCTTCCAGTTCTTTGACATTTATCACAATTTCTAGCGTGATTATGAGTATCTTTAAACAAAGTAGGCCAATAAAATCCTTACTAAAGAACCTTTGCAGTTGTTCTCTCTCCATTAAAATGCCCCCATATGGTGAATCATGACAACTGGAGAACCTTTCAGTATTCTTTGTGGTTGGGCAACTGGTTTATACTCATCTTCCATGAACATTTTTGTGCATGCAATACGTTGGGCTTATACCTTTAAGATCCGAAATTGACCATTCAATAGCTCTTTTGTTGACTTTTAGTACTTTGATCGGGGTCACACCTGAATCAAATTTAATATGCAATTAAGTGCAATATAATACTAGGAAGTGACTCCTAGGTCGTCTCTCAAGGACCAAATGTGGTTCAGGAATTAGATCGAACACGTGGTGGGGGATGGTTTATGGACAATTTTGTGTAGTGGAAATGAAACAATTAAAACACGAGTTAAATTATTAATTGAAAATGATTGCTCACTAGCTCAATTAATATGCTTCCAATCACAAATTAACCAACAACACACTACTCTAACCCCTAATCCAACACAAGTTAACCAACTAAGCGAAGACTAACTGATGTGGGTCGCATCGCATACAAATTTGATTGCATTAAAGAATGCAGTATAGTGCTAGGAAGTGACTTCTAGGTCGTCTCTCAAGGACCAAATTGTGGTTCGAGTCTCAGGTCAACACGTAGTGGGGGGAGGGGGGGTTATGGTGTTTGTGGTTGCGATTAAAAATTAAATAAAACTGGAAATTAAATAAAACTGAATTAAAAACGGTGAAGTAAAATTCAAAATGGTAAAAACCGAACGGTAAAAGACATCAAAATAAAATAAACGCAGGAACATTAAACGTATAGAAAACGTAAAACATTAAACACAAAAGTAAAAACATCATTAAAAACAAAACCGTAAAAATTAAAATAGTAAAAATGAAATTAAAACAGTAAAACAAAATTAAAACAGTAAAAACAAAAATGGTACAGTAAAAACGAAAATTCAAAAACATAAAATAGTAAAAATAAATCTGGACAGAAAACGAAAATACAGAAAACAGTAAAAACGGTAAAAACAGAAAACAGTAAATTTTAGAAAATAAAATTACAGCAATAATTAATAATAGCAAAACAGTAAATACAGAATTTCAGAATCCAAATAGCAGTAATACAGAAACAGTAAGTGGTACACTTCAAACTCTCAATTTTTCATCATTTCCAAACATTTCACTCTTGATATCAGTCTTAACAACTTCACTGGCAACATTCCTCCTCAAATTGGGGTGTTGTCCAAACTCACTCATCTTCATTTAAGTTACAATTATCTCACTGGACCAATTCCTTCTGAAATAACTCAGTTGGTCAATCTTCACTTTTTACGTTTGGAAAAAAATGTTTTCAATGGTGTATGTATATCCAAACTTGTTTATGTTTGGTGTATATCCAAACTTGGATTACATAGATCTGAGTGATAATAACTTTTATGGCCATCTTTCTCCAAAATGGGGGAAATGCCATAATCTCACTAGCCCCAAAATCTCCAACAATAATTAATCAGGAAGCATTCCACCAGAACTAATTCAGTCAACTAATTCACCTCGAAGGAGACATTCCCGAAGATTTAGGTAATTTGACCTACTTGTTCAAACTCTCTCTCAATAATAATAATCTTTCAGGGAATGTTCCTATACAGATAGCCTCATTGCTAGATCTTGACACTTTAGAGCTCGGAGCAAATCGTTTTTCTGGCTTAATTCCAACTCAACTTGGTAATTTGGCCAAGTTATTACACTTGAATTTGAGCCGAAATAAATTTATGGAAAATATTCCATCTGAGTTTGGTAAATTAAAATATCTTCAAAATCTCGATCTTAGCATTTGATTGCCAGCATAGTGCAACATCCGAATTCTCCACCTTTGACTATGAAATCTTTCACGTCAACAAAATCTCTATCTCTTCTACGTCTTCTTCTTCCGTAAGAAGGTTTGTAGGTTATTTTATTGAAAAAAAGTTTGAGGAGTGCTATCATTTTTATATAGCAAATAATTGAACTAAATGTACGAAAATATTGGCATCTATAACCACTAACAGACTAGTGCTCCTAGTGCATAGAAAATAGCAAATAAATGCTACTAGTCAACATGACTTTTATTTTCCTAAAAAATAACATAACATATTATTTTAATTTGTTGATTTCCAATAGTCATCAATCAACACTCCTCGTTGACTTTGGAACCGCAAACTCCAAGCTTTTGTCTCAAGAACTCAAATCTTGATTTTGGAAGTGCCTTGGTTAGGATATCAGCCACTTGATTTTCTGTTTTGCAGTAAACTAGTTTCACTTGTCCTTCTCTTTGAACTTCTCTTAGAAAGAAAAGTTTTATCTTAAAATGTTTTGTTTTGCCATGAAAAATTGGATTATTGGAAATTGAAATTGCAGCTTGATTATCCATAAAAATCTTTGTTCTATGTGTAAATCAGTCATGATTTTCCTTATCTAGACAACTTGATTTATAGCAGCAACAACAACAACAACGTACTTTGCTTTTGGTGTTGATTGGGCTATAATTTCTTGCTTTTTTGAACCCCATGAAAAAACTCCATAACCAAGAGAGAAACAGTAACCAGAAGTGCTTCTCATATCATCAACACATCCTGCCTAATCACTATCTGAATAACCATGAAAACTAAAGCTTTCAACTTTGTTGAACCATATACCATAATCAATTGTGCCTTTAACATATCTAAGAATTCTTTTTGCTGCTTGAAAATGAATGTCACTAGCACAATGCATTACCTTGATAACAAACTCACTGAATGCATGATATCTGGTTGGATGGTAGTTAAATACATTAAGCATCCTATTAAGGATCTAAACAACTTTTTATTAACCTTTTCAGCTCCATCTTCTCTACAAAACTTTTCTTTTTGGTTCATTAGAGTTACAGCTGATTTACACTCTTCCATGTTGAACTTCATAAGTACTTCCTTTGCATACTTTTCTTGGCACACAAATATTTCATTTTTCTTTTGCTGCACTTGCATACCAAGAAAAAATGTCATCTTTCCAAGGCCTTTCATTTCAAAGACATTTTCCATTTCTTCTTTAAAATTTTCAATCATCTTCTTACAATTTCCTGTAAAAAATAAGTCATGAACATAAAGAAATATCATAAGTATATCTTCATTCACCTTTTTAATATATAAGGTATACTCACTTAGAGTTTTCACAAAGCCTAAGCTCATTAAATGTGCATCGATTCTACTATACCAAGACCTTGGTGCTTGTTTTAAACCATATAATGCCTTTTTCAGTAGATAAACCTTGTCTTCTTGTCCTTGAAGAGCAAAACCTTTTGGTTGTTCCGCAAAAATTTCTTCCTCCAAATATCCATTCAAAAAGGCTAATTTTACATCGAATTGATGTATAAGCCAGCCTTTTTGTGCAGCTAGTGCTAGCAACAACCTTATTGTGTCTAGCTTGGCAACTGGGTCAAATGTTTCAGAGAAATCTACCCCAAACATCTGAGCATATCCCTTGACAACAAGTATTGCCTTGTACTTGTTCATAGAACCATCAAGATTGAACCTGGTTCTATGAACCCACTTTACTCCAATGGCCTTTTTATGACCAGATCTATCCACCAACTAGCACATATGATTTTTTTCAATCATTTTGAGCTCTTCTTCCATAGCATTTATCCACCTCTTGTTAGTTGCAGCCTCTTCATATCCACTAGGTTCCATGATTGCAACTGATAATGGTTGAAAAACCGTTATTTTAATACTTAATTTTGACATTAAAAACAACCTCTATAACTTAGAAACTAGCTTGAAATCATGTTGAGCGGTGTTCTGAAGCACCGTAGTCACCGCCGAGGGCCAAAACTGCAGTTGAGCGTCATCTTGAAGAGCCGCACTTACTGCTGAGCACCAAAAGTGCCGCTGAGCGCCATTTAATTGGGCTTGGGCCTATTTTCCGTAATTCTTAATAAACTATATAAGAGTTTAGTCGACCTAGGGTTAGTATCTTTGGACAGAAAGAGGCGAAATCACACTTTCTTGACCCCTTGGAGGCAGATTTTGGATGCGGAAGCTCCTTTCTTCAAATTTTAGGATTCTATCTTTCATTCTTTCATTGTTTTCCATCTAGTTTCATCATGCCTATGGTGAACTAAACCTCCATTGTTGTTGGGGAACTGATGTAATCATTTAAAACTCTCATGTATTGAATTGGTTCTATATTCTATATGCTTTGCTTCATTATATGTTAGGGTTTTTCTTCTGTACTCTATGCATGCTTTGTTTAACTCATTCAATTGTATGATCATTGATGTTATTTATATGGACACATATAGATAAATCTAGAACTGAGGAAATTCTCCCAAGAGCAATATTACCTAAACATAGGGATAGGAGGATTGGTTGCCTTTAAGCTTCTGTGCTAATGTAATGCATGAATAATTGCTAGGGAGCAAGACATTGTAAACTAGTGAATAGGAGTAGGCTTTCTTCACCGAGACATCAGATTTAAGGTAAATTAGAAAGTGACATTAACATTAATGAAGAAAGATGAATTCTTGAATACATGAGAGTGGATAGGATAAGTCGGAAACCCCAACAACATCATCATTCCATATTTACATCAATCTTGTTTGCTTCTTTCAATCCAATTGATCAAAAACTTGCATTCATGTTTATTTTCCGCAATTCAAACACAATGATTTCGTTTACAAGTCTAATTTAATCAAGAAATTACATAACTGTCTAGGTCATGAGTCATTTGGGAAACGATACTTGGCCTTACCATTTTATTATTACTTGATACGATTCGATACACTTGTCGAGTGTTAACAAGTTTTTGGCGCCATTGCTGGGGACTCGTGGTGTAACTATTCTATTTTTGTGATTATTGATTAGCTTTGACTTGATTTTATATCTTTTTATCTTTATGTTTTATCTTTTTATCTCTTTATCTTTTTGTTTATATTTTTATCTTTTTATCTTGTTATCTTTTTAGTTTATCTTTTCTATCTTTTTGTTCTAACAATTGTTTCTAGGGTTTTGTGTTCTTGTGTATGCATGATACAATTCGGACTAGGAGCAAGAAAATTTCAGAACCTCTTCTTGAAGGATTGGACGAAAGTAGAAGGAGGAGGAGAGTTCGAACTTCTAGAGAATTATTTCCTTCTCCGGAGACACTTCTACAACCCTCACCACAAAGGTTTGAGCAAAGTACTCAAGAGATGGCCGTAGAGAACAATGGTAGATGTACTTTGGCGGATTACACCAATGTTGTTGGCCCTCATCATTTTAATAACATTGCTAGGCTGAGGATCAATGCTGCAAACATGGAGGTGAAACTGGCATTGATACAATTGGTGAAGAACAACCAATTTAATGGGCTATCACACGAAAGTCCATATGAGCATCTAACCACATTCAACGAAATTTGCAATACTGTAAAGATCAATGGTGTGCCGGATGATGCAATAAATCTTAGTTTGTTTCCTTTCCCATTGGGAGGCAATGCTAAGTTATGGTTGAATTCTTTCTCGGAGGATAACTTTACTGAATGGGAAGTTGTGGTTTCAAAGTTTCTAAACAAGTACTTCCCACAATCCAAAATCAACAAAGGGAAGCAAGAAATTTCTTCTTTTAGACAAGGCATGAAGGAGACGCTAGGTCAAGCATGGGATAGATACAAGAGCTTGTTGAGAAAGATGCCCACTCATGGCTTTGACGAAGCAACAGTAGTCATTCTTTTCCTTGGAGGTCTTGGTTCACAAACCAAATTGATGTTAGATGCCTCAGTTGGAGGTAATATTAAATGAAAGACTCCAGAGGAAGCTTTTGAATTGATGCACAACATGGCTACTAATGACAACGAGATGCATAGTGAAAGAGGAACTCCAATTCAATAGAAGGAAGTCTTACAATTGCAATATCAAGATGCCTTGATTGCACAGAATAAAATTATTACTCAACAGTTGGAAGAAGTAACAAAGAAGCTTTCTTTATTACCACAAGAGATATATAATATTTCAATGGTTCAAAGGCAGCAGAAATAGTGGCAGCAACAACCTACTCCAATTGAGAAAACCATAAAGGTTGAGGAGACTTTTTAGAAATTCATGAAAATGAGTGTTTCTTATTGTAAGAATGTAGAGGCGACATTTAACAATATGAAGATGCACATTGGACAATTGGGCAACTAGATGGAGGATTGTGAGAAGAATGCGAAAGGTAATTTGAGAGAAGAGTGTAAAACCATTGTTACAAGAAGTGGTAAAGTGTTAGAGGAAAGAAAAATAAAGAGAAAAGAGAAAGAAAATGAGAGTGGGAAAGAAACACTTGAGTGGAAAGAGAGGGTTGAGAAAGAAAAAAGGAGAGAAGAGGTAGATGAGAGAAAAAAAGAGAGAGAAAGAAGAGGTAAATGAGAGAAAAAAGGAAAGAGATTTTGAAAAACCACTTCCTTATCCAAAGATTTATTCAAGGAAGGAGAAAGAAAAACAGCTGGAGCGGTTCATGCAGATGTTTAAAAAACTGGAGATTACCATACCTTTCTCTGAAGCATTGCAACAGATGCCATCATATGCAAAATTTTTGAAGGAACTCCTTACAAAGAAAAGAAAAGAAAATATATAGAGAAGGAGACCATTGAACTACAAGGTAACTGTAAGATCCTTGAAAATATTTGTAATTCAGATACTAGATTAAATAAAAAAAAACAAAAAAGTAAAAAGTGAATAGTAAATTATGAATAGTAAAAAGTGAATAGTAAAAAAAAATATATTTGTGGAAGGGATAAGTATTCCACGTTGCCTTGAGTCATAAGAGATCAGAAGTCATCAAATTGTGAATAAAAAATTATTTTTGTAATAGTAAAATGAATAAAAAAATGAATAGTTAAAATGAATAGTAAAAATGAATAGTAAATTTTTTTGCTATAAATAGCCAAGGGGGGAAGGCTGAAAATTTACACCAAAAAACTTAGAAAATTTTTGAGAGAAGAGAGTTGGAAGAATTTCTAATTGTAAAGGGGATATTCTGGAAGTTTTCAGAGAACGAGGAGATTAAGTCTGTAACAGAGGTAAGGGGAGTTACGTTTAAGTTTTTGTTTTGTATTATCTTGAGTCTTGCATATGTTGCTTTTGTTTGATCTTAAGTCTTGAATATGAAGTATTTTGTTTCTGTATGATCTTGAATTTTGAATGAGAATATGCTTATGTGTTTAGATCCAAGTGTGATAGTTGTAAAATGTGATGTTGATTATGTTATGTCATTTGTATGTTATTAGTTGTTTATTTTTGTATTGTTGGATGGATTAGAAGTTGTCTAACCGGCTCTGCCAGATTCAACTTCTTGTTTCCCCAAACTTTTTATTTCTTTTCTTATTTATTTTTATTACATTTTTGGAAGGATTAGAAGTTGTCTAACCGGCTCTGCCAGATTCAACTTCTTATTTTCCCAGAAATTTTATTATTTTATCTATTTTTATTGCATCTTTTTGGAAGGATGAGAAGTTGTCTAACCGGCTCTGCCATATTCAACTTCTTGTTTCCCCAGAAATTTTATTGTTTTATCTATTTTTATTGCATCTTTCTGGAAGGATGGGAAGTTGTCTAACCGGCTCTGTCAGATTCAACTTCTCGTTTCCCCTGAATTTTTATATTAAGATTATTTTGATGGTAGAGGAGCTAATCCTTTCTTACATATGATATTTATACATATTATGATCATGAATATGAGTTATGATCATGTTAAAATTTTGGTAATGGTAGTTATCTGTTCACTTGTGTAAAATTTAGTTTTCATTATTATAATTTTTCTATGTTCGAGATATCGTGGTAAAACGTTCCTTTTAATTGTTTTTACCGTCGGATTTAGCTAAAATTTTAATATATGAATCCTAAGACCTATTTCTTTACTTTGACCGTTTGAATCATTAATTAAGAGTCTATACTTGGAGAAATAAGTTTGGCATGTTTGAACAAAATTGTATTACTGAGTACTCTCGGAAAAATATAGATTCTATTCTATTTGACCGTTGGATCAACTTGAAAATTTGATATATTATTCCTAAGGTATATTACTATAATTTGACCGTTAGGATTTGTAAGTAGAAGTCTATGTGTTGAGAAATAAATTTCGAAATTTTGAAAAGTGTGATGAACACTATATTTTTGTTCTTAAGTTATCATGGTAAGAACTTCATATATATTTCATTTACCGTTACATTAAGCCCAAACTTTAATATTTAGTTCCTAAGATATGTTGATGTATTTTGGCTGATATATGACCTTTGATTTGTGAAGATATGTTGGGTTATACTCGTTATGGAAAAAATGAGTTTATAATATGAAGTATGATATCTGGCAATGTGTTTAATTTGTTGACACCAAAACGAGTTATTGTCAATTTATGAGTAAAGAATGAACATGATTGAGTTAGGTAGATAAGAGGGTATGATTTGTTGATTTTTATGAAATGTGGGAGTGGATATAAGAAATCATTACTTATGAAATGATGTTTAATACTTGGAGTAGTATGTTCGGTTTATACCATGAGAGCTTGATATGAGAAAAAGTAACACCGAGGTTTATGAAAGCAGGCAGAAAGTGGTCTGACCATAAGGCTTTAACATAAATATATGGTTCATAAGTTTTATAGAAGCAGTCAGAGAGAGGTCTGACATAAGGCTTCAGAAAGTAAGACATAGTATACAGGTGAGGCTTAAGGAAGCAGGCAGAGAGCGGTCTGACCATAAGGCTTCGTGAGTAAGCATAGTATACTTGTAAGGTTTATGAAAATAAGAAAGATGATTTAAAATAAAAATGATGAATTAATGACATCGGGATAATGGTATTTATCAATTGCAGAAATACATGATTGAAACATTTATATTATAAGTTTAATGATTGTATGATATGGTTCGCTTACCCTTATTTGTTTGTGCTATGATCATATAACTCATGTTATATGTGAATAGATAATGTTGCAGATGCGGTCGAAAAAGCTTAGAGATGATGAGAGAGATGCGGGGATAAACTTTCAGGGATTTTTGTAAAAAGAATAAATTTGTATTAAAAAAAATATGTTGTGTAAGACTTATAAGTTAAATTTCAAATTTATGTTAAGTGGTGAAGACTATACTGTTTAAAGTTTGTAAGTTTGGTATTGTACTTTGGAGGAATTGAAATAAAGTTTGGTTGTTTATATCACATATCAAATTAATTTAGTCTCTACTACCAGTAATACCCTTTAAAATATTTGGGTGTTACAGTAACTGTAGTGCAATCATACAAAAATTACCTCTTAAGTTTAAAGATCCAGGAAGCTTCACTATTCCATGCACCATAGGAGAGTTGGAAGTTGGAAGGGCGTTGATTGATTTGGGAGCTAGCATTAATCTAATGTTGCTTTCTATGTTCAAAAGAATTAAGGGTTTGGAACTCAAACCTACTAGAATGACGCTTCAATTGGGGGATAGGTCTCTTAAATATTCGTATGGAGTGGTTGAAGATGTGCTCATAAAGGTTGAAAAATTTGTATTTCTAGTGGATTTTGTTATAATGGAGATGGAGGAGAATGGAGATGTGCCTCTTATCTTGGGAAGACCATTTATGAAAATTGCTAGAATTTTAATTGATGTGGAGAATGGCAAGCTTAAAGTAAGAGTGCAAGATGAAGAAGTGAATTTTGATGTCTTCAAAGCCATGACACATCCTAAAGATGATAAGGCATGTTTCCAACTTGATATACTCGATGAAGTTTGTATGGTGCAAGAAAGGATGGTACGTTATTCTTCTCCATTAGAGAGAACTCTTATTGATGCTTGTGAAGACTTGAATGAAGAGGAAGAAAAATTAATTGATGAATGTATGACGGATTTGGAGACATTGAAGGAGATCTCAGTGGAGGAGGCTAAGTTTGAGATAATTGATACCAAAGAAGAAGTCAAAGCAAAGAAGATGGAGTTAAAGATTTTACCATCACATTTGAAGTATGTTTTCTTAGAAGAAGATGGAACGTAGGCAGTTATCATTAGTAATTCTTTGCTTCCTGAAGAAGAAGAACAATTGGTAGGATGACAGTAATCTACAATGAGAAGAATGAGCTTATTCCTACTAGGACTGTTATTGGATGGCGAATGTGCATTGATTACAGGAAGTTGAATAAGGCTACAAGGAAGGATCTGATGGAGGACCATCTAAGCTTAACATAAGACCTTTAACAAGAGCCATGTCCAAGAGAATCCAAGAAGAAGAGGGAGCACTCACTACCTTACTCTTATGCCTAAATTACTCCAGGCTAAGCACGCTTAACCATGGAGTTCTTATGAGTTAGGCTACCGAAAAGCAAATGCATTTTGGTGATATGAGTAGTCAAATCAATTCCTTTAAGTTATCCTTCAACTGTATAGTCCCACACCTATACAGTCTCTAGATCCATCTCATTCCGGTGTATGTTCGATTCATCCATGTGTCCCTTCCACTCGAAGCTGCCAGGAGCCGCTCCTTGTCTGTGCCCCCTACACCTCATGCCTCTTGCACCGGCGATCACTCCCCGCCCTCGTCAGTGCCGGGGTCTCACATGCCCACCAGCTTTCGCATGGTTCGTCCTCAAACCACACCGTACTGGGAGAGGCTAGGCTCTGATACCATTTGTAACGTCCCGACAACTTACAAGGAACATCGACTGCCCCCACACATCACCACCAGGCTTTCCAATGTGCTTTGTCCTCACTTGCACACTTTCTGGGAAAACTTTCCAGAAGGTCACTGGTTGAGGCTGTCTTGGCCCCACAAAAGTTGATTGCACGAATTAATGAAGTATAGAAACTAGAAAGTGACTCCTAGGTCGTCTCTCAAGGACCAATATTGCGGTTCAGTCTCAGATCTAAACACGTAATGGGGGGTTTTGTGGTTTTGTTTTTGGTTGCGGAAAATTAAATTAAACTGGAATGAATTAAAAACGTTGAAATAAATTTTAACGACTGTAAAAAAAATGGTAAAAGAGAGTAAAATTAGAAAATGTAAAATTCATCTGGAATTGAAATGAAAGTGCGGAACAGTAAAAATGCAGAAACGGTAAAATTTAACGGTGCAGAAAATACTAAACGGTAAAATACAACAGATAAAATAAAACTGAAAATAAAATCCATGAAAGTTTCAACATTTAAATTAAAATTCTTGACAGTGAAACAACTACACGAAATGCTCTCCAAACACTGGCACAGAAATAAAATTCTACACTGTTGAAAATGGAAACTGAGAGAGAGAGCTCCTGGAAGAGAAAGAACCATGAGAGCCTCTTCCAGGGCTTCAAGGCCGTCTCTAATCTCTGGAACTCCCCCTTCTCTTATAGCCAAAATTTTCGACCAGCTACTCTGTCCTTCCAGCTTTCCAGCCAGCTTCCACGTTGGTTTTGTTTTGTAGCTCCCTTTAAATTAATTCCTTGCAAATTTGCTGAGCAAATAGTGCTCCTTGGACGTGAGAAAAGACGGTGAGGGCCCTCCATTTTGCCAACTAATCTTGTCTTCTTCTTCAATACCATTCCAGCCGTGGGCTCCCTTCTCCTTTCACGTGTGTGCTGGGTGTGAGCTGCTGCCAAGCTTCTCAAAGAAACCGTCTAACCTTCATGGATGTGCCAAGCTGCTGTGTGCTTTCATTCACTCAAAACATGACACACTCCTTTTGCTTATTCAATCCAGATAGCCGTGATAGAGCTGCTTCCATTGTTGTAGACTCCCTCCAATTTTTGCTGGACCGTTTTATGTTTAGTAAAGGCCTGCTGGACGTGTTCTTCCAAGGTGCTGGACCGTGAAGGTCCTTGGGCAGCCATCCATGCATCCACTTCTTCCAACTGAAATTTACGTGAAGTTCATGCCTCTTTTCCTCAACGTGAACATGCTTTCCTTCCCAGCTGCTGCCACCGTTCCAACCAAGACCGTGAACTTCTTTCCAGCCGTGGGCTTTCTTCTTCTCCAACGTGTGTGGCTCTTCAAAGTTGGTTGGAACAAAATGAACGTGTGCCTTCCTCTCTTTGCTGCTGCTGCCGGACGTGTTGCTGCCATCTTCATTCACGCTGCAGGTGGTTGCTTCAACAAGGTGCTGGACCGTCTCCTCCAAGTGCTGCTGGACGTGGAGGTAGCTGCTGCCTTTGGCTTCCGGAAACAGCCGTGTCCTTCTCCTCTCCGGTGGTGCTGCATGCTTCACTCACGCTTGCTGGACCAAGTGTCTTCAATCAAGCTGGATGTGCTCTCCAATGCTTGCTGGACCATGAGCTATTCAAGGGTGGCTGCGCGTGTTGCTGCTACTGCTGGTGCTGGTCCAAGCTGTTGCCATGGCTTTGCTGGAACGTGGCCTCCGTCTGCTGCTGGGCTTCTTCTTGCGTGTTGCTGGATTGCAAACCAACCCAAGCTGTTCTTCTTTTCTCTTGCTGCTGCACTGGACCGTGGGCACCTCTTCTTCCGTTTTGGTGGTTGGACGTGTGCTTCCTGCCGTCACCGTGAACATCCTTCCAAGCTCCATAAAACATTCAAGGAAAATTGCAAAGTGAAGAGTGGTGGCTGCTCTTTCATCCAGCAAAGAGAAATGACCGAACACTTCTTCCAGGACGTCCAGCGTGTGCCTTTTGCAGTTCAGCTGCTTGCTTCTCCTTCATCCAAAGTCCATCACTGCTGCTGGACGTTGCTGCTACCTCCATGAGCGTGAAGTGCTGCAGGCCGTGACACCTTCCAAGCTCTTTCGGTGGCTCTCCTTGTTGGATACATGAAGCTTCTTCAAAGCTAGCTGGACCCGTGAGCTGTGTGCAACCAGCTTGGACGTGAAGACCGTGAACTTCTCCCTCAAGGACGTGGCTTCTCCAACGCGGAATCTGCTTCAGCTGTTGTCCCGGATGATCTCCATCTTTCTTAACATTTTGGAATCTCATGTGAACGTGGCAGTGGTGCCCCTTCTCCATATGCTTGATGTCTAGATTCAGCCGTGGTCCTTCATTGTATCATGCCTTTTTCAATCTTTAAGAATAATATTCCCTTTTGGCAGCCCATAATTTTGTCCATGCATGCTTTTTTCTATTTGGATTTGGACAGTGCACATTGTGCCAAGCAAACTAAATATGCTGAATCAAAACCGTGAGTGGTGTGTGCTTTTCGGAAAGGAGATTCTCTTTTTCCTCCAAGACCCGTAAACTTCCTAGCTTGTGGTCCCCCTTCTCCATCTTTCTTTAATTGTTAAATGGAATGTGAATTCAAGTCTACTACGTGCTCTTCTTTCACGTGTCCATCTCTCTAATTAAATGGCTACTTACCAAGAAAGGACGTGGGGCTCCCATTTTCTTCAATTAATACGTGCAAACATAATGAGGGGGCCGTGGGCTATTACAATAACAATTTCACATTCAGCACTTTGCATTTTGGAGATGCTCTAGACGTGAGTTTTCAACCAATTGGTGCCCTCTCTTTTATTCCAAACTATGTGATGCTTAATTCAATTGACCGTGTGGCATGTGTAGTATTCCAGCTATGATAAGCACAATGCCGTGGAACACTTTGCATAGACAAACATCTTTTTTCATTTTTTCTTCCACTTCAACACAAAAATAAATCAATGGAGCATAGCTTCTTCCAAGTAAATAACACCGTGTACAAATGAATGCTCTTCTAAATGTCCTAAAATGTAATCCAAAATTTTTCCTGCAATCATTAATGAAAATAATAAACTCAGATAATTCAAATTGGTTAAAATAAGAATTTTCGATCAAATTACGCACAATTAACAAAAACGGAAAAATATCGGACAATTAAGCACAATTCCCCGATTAATTCTAGCACAATAAACTAAGTGAAGTGTAGAAAATATTGACTCATCAGTCACCCATCCCCAAATTACTCCAGGCTAAGCACGCTTAACCATGGAGTTCTTATGAGTTAGGCTACCGAAAAGCAAATGCATTTGCACAATACGTTTTAGAAGCTCTCCTTCTTCTATAAATAGAGAGCTTCATCACTTGTAAATGTAACTTGAATTGAAGTAAAGAAATGCTGCCAATTTCCAGCTTTTACTCTCAAGTTCACCTCTGTGCTTTGTTATCTAGCACCTCCTCTAGCTCCTTTCCGTTTTGGAAAGCCTACTGAGTTAGAAATCTACCAAAACACTCATCCAAACACCAGCAGACCATTTCACAAACACCTTGAGTGCATTCGGACATCCACTGTCATCTTCCATCCGTTGCCATTCTCTACGTCTTGAAGCATCCTTCTACACATCATGGAGCTGCTTCCATCAGGATCATTTTCCCCTTCCATTTATGGATCAGATGTTGGAAAGATTGGCAGGTCAGACTTTTTATTGCTTTCTGGATGGATACTCTAGATACAATCAACTTGTGGTAGATCCAAAAGACCAAGAGAAGACGACATTCACATGTCATTTTGGTGTCTTTTCTTACGAAAAGATGTCATTTGGGTTATGTAATGCTCTAGCCACGTTTCAAAGGTGTATGCAAGGAATTTTTGCTGACCTCATAGAAATGTGTATTGAAGTTTTCATGCATGATTTTTTGGTGTTTGGAGATTCTTTCCAAAAGTGTTTGGCTAATCTTGATATTGTCCTCAAAATATGTGTTCAAACGAATCTTCTGCTTAACTGGGAGAAATGTCATTTTATGGTAATAGAAGGAATTGTGTTAGGTCACAAGATTTCTGCAATGGGAACTGAAGTGGATAAAGCTAAAGTAAAAGTCATTGAGAAACTTCCACCACCAACAAATGTGAAGGGAATCAGAAGCTTTTTAGGCCATGCTGGATTTTATAGAAGATTTACTAAAGACTTCTCGAGAATTGCCAAACCATTGAGTAATCTGCTTGTTAAAGATGTACATTTTGTGATGGATGAAGAATGTTTGAAAGCCTTTTACATCTTGAAAAGTAAATTGGTTTCGGCCCTAGTGATTGGAGCTCCAGATTGGAATCAAAATTTTGAACTAATGTATGATGCTAGTGATAATGCAATAGGAGCCGTGCTTGGTCAGAGAAAAGAGAAGGTATTTCACACAATCTATTATGCTAGCAAAGTTTTGAATGATGCCCAGTTGAATTATGCTACTACTGAGAAGGAGTTCCTGGCCATAGTTTATGCTTTGGAGAAATTTAGACCTTATCTCATTGGGTCTAAGGTGATTATCTACACAAATCATGTAGCTATAAAGTATTTGTTGACAAAGCCAGATTCTAAGCCACGTCTGATTAGATGAGTGCTTCTATTACAAGAATTTGATGTGGAAATTCGTGACAAGAAGGGGAGTAAGAATTTGATTGCTGATGATTTATCTCGGTTGGTTAACATTGAGGTTACTAGCAAGGAAGCAAAAATCTGGGAATCTTTTTCAGATGAAACACTCATGTACATTCAACAAAGGTCGTGGTTTGCTGATATGGCCAATTTTAAAGCTGCAGGAGTAATTCTAGAAGATCTTAATTGACAACAAAGAAAGAAATATTTGCATGATGCCAAGCAATTTATCTGGGATGATCCTTATTTGTTCAAAATTGGAGAAGATAATCTTCAGAGGCGGTGTGTGACAAATGAAGAAGCAGAAGGAATTCTTTGGCACTATCATGACTCACCTTATGAAGGACATTTTAGTGGAGAAAGAACAATAGCAAAAGTTCTCTAGTCAGGATTTTATTGGCCTACCTTATTTAAATATGCTCATAACCATGCCAAAAATTGTGATAAGTGTCAAAGAACTGGGACTATTTCAAGACGTCATGAGATGCCATTACAAGGAATTTTAGAGGTTGAAGTCTTTGATTGCTAGGGTATTGATTTTGTAGGACCCTTTCCACCATCTTTCAACAATGAATACATATTGGTGGCGGTGGACTATGTGAGTAAATGGGTGGAAGCATTGGCGTGTCCCAAAAATGATGCCAACACTTTGATTAAATTTCTAAAGAGGCATATCTTCTCACGTTTTGGGACTCCAAGATTACTTATTGGTGATGGAGGATCTCATTTTTTTAATTATCAACTGGCAAAAGTACTCAAACATTATGGTGTGAGACATAAGGTAGTTGTACCTTATCATCCACAGACTAATGGGCAAGTTGAGGTGTCTAATAGAGAGATAAAGAGGATCTTGGAGAAAACTTTTGTTTCATCAAGAAAGGACTAGTCACAGAAACTAGATGATTCTCTTTGGGCATATAGGACGGCAATGAAGACATATATGGGTTTATCACCTTTTCAATTAGTCTATGGTAAAACATGTCATTTGCTAGTGGAGATGGAGCATAAAGCTTTGTGGGCTCTTAAATATTTGAATTTTGATCCCTATGAAACTCAGAACAAACATAGAAGGCAGGTGCTAGAGCTTGAAGAGATCCAGTTGCATGCATATGATTCATCTAAGAATTACAAAGAAAAGGTAAAATTCTATCATGACAAGAAGTTGATAAAAAAGTCTTTATTCCAGGGCAGCAGGTGTTATTGTTCAATTCACGACCGAAGCTTTTTTCTGGAAAGTTGAAGTCGAAATGGTCAGGACCGTTCATAGTGAAAAGTGTGCGTGGAGTAATTGAATTGGTTGATACAACTGCTAGTGATCCACAAAGATGCTGGGTAGTTAATGGTCAATGTCTTAAGCATTAAGTGGAACGCTTGTCTACAGTGATGAAGTTGGTTGATCCTTGAGCTTATTGGGTCAGGCTCGTGACGTTAAACAAGCGCTTACTGGGAGGCACCCTAGTGTTCTAAACTCATTTTTTCTTATTTTCTTTTGTTCTTATAATAGGTTATGATGTACTCAGTGTGAAACTTTATCTGCTATGATGGTTTGCTTTTGATTTATCATGATGAGTATTGCTTGATGATGCTTGGATAGTGATTGATGTTGAGATTGTGCACCATATGCTGATATACAGGTGGTTGTTCACAAGCTATGTGAACAAATGCATGATGTTGTGATTGTGATTATGATGCTAAGCAAGATGTGTATGTGGAATGATTGGATGAGCTTATGTGTGAGGTTTTGAACTCCAGAGTTTTTGTGAATGAGTGATATGACATTGAAAGCATGAATGACTTTGCCCAGGTTTCTATGATTGAATCACTTGCTTGTATATGTCATATGATCAAGGCCATTTATTGGTAACCCTATATTAGCCAAATGCATGATTTTAGCCCAATAAGAGAGCATAATGTGTTCTATACTTTGAACCCTTAGCCTTGAACATGATAGAAAACCCTTTTTGAAAATCTTTACCTTGAGTTGAGTTAAAAAATATCTTGTGGTATTGATAAATGTTCAAGTTTTTGGTTGTTGGGAGGTCTAAAAAGGAAATATGAAAAGCATTGAGCTAAGCACATGAAAAGCAAAATAAAAAGGAAAGAAAAGAAAGAAAAAGAAAGGCTCAATGTAAAGGAAAGTTGGGAAGAAGTAAGAATGGTTGTGTTTAAATGATGATTCTTTTAACTCAAAGATTTTGTGATCCAGAAAAACCAATTTTATTCTTAGCCCAACCACATTATATGCCATAGAAAGTCCTTGGGATGATGCTTGCTTGTGAGTGTATTTGATTGTGGTTAAATGAAAGGCAAAGTTGATTCATGTGACATTGTGATAGCAGAGTGAATGAGTGACCTCTATATATACTTGTGTGATTGAGTGAAACACTTTATCTAGTGAGGAATAATTCCATGAGCACATGATTACATCTATGCTTAATTAATTGATCATTCCTGAGAATAACATTTGTTGGATATTTTTTAACTATGTCAACACCACAATGAGTTTAAATTAATTAAAGCATGTGTGCATCTTAACTGAATTCTTTTTGATGAGTTGATTTGAGTAATTACTTGTCTTGGAAAGAAAGAGTTTTTGAATGTGGTGAACCATTGTATGGATTGGTGGAAGACTGAGTTACATCTTGTTTGCTTGAGGACAAGCAAAGTTCTAAGTTTGGGGTTGTGATAACGGTTGAAAAACCGTTATTTTTATACTTAATTTTGACATTAAAAACAACCTTTATGACTTAGAAACTAGCTTGAAATCATGTTTTTGCTTAAGTTTTGGAAATAAGAGAGTTGGATGGGTTTTATACTTGGTTTTCCTTGTTTTGGAAGGAATTAAGATGAATTAGATGAAAGAAGTTGAAGTAGTAATGAGCTGGACTCAGGAAAGGAAGTAAAAGTGCGCAAAAGAAGAGCCGCATTCACCGCTCAGTGCAACTTTTACCGCTGAGCGGCGTTCTGAAGCACCGCAGTCACCGCTGAGGGCCAAAAGTGCACTTACCGCTGAGCGCCAAAGCTGTAGCTGAGCGTCATTTAGAAGAACCGCACTTACCGTTGAGCGCCAAAAGTGCCGTTGAGCGCCATTTAATTGGGCTTGGGCCTATTTTATGTAATTCTTAATAAACTATATAAGGGTTTAGTCGACCTAGGGTTACTATCTTTGGACAGAAAGAGGCAAAATCACACTTTCTTCACCCCTTGGAGGCGGATTTTGGATGCGGAAGCTCCTTTATTCAAATTCTAGGGTTCTATCTTTCATTCTTTCATTGTTTTTCATCGAGTTTCACCATGTCTATGGTGAACTAAACCTCCAGTGTTGTTGGGGAACTGATGTAATCTTTTGAAACTCTCATGTATTGAATTGGTTCTATATTCTATATGCTTTCATTCATTAATTGTTAGGATTTTTCTTCTATACTATATGCATGCTTTGTTTAACTCATTCAATTGCATGATCATTGAAGTTATTTATATGGACACATATAGATAAATCTAGAACTGAGGAAATTCTCGCAAGAGAAATATTACCTAAACATAAGGATAGGAGTATTGGTTGCCTTTAAGCTTCGGTGCGAATGTAATGCATGAATAATTGCTAGGGAGACAAGACATTGTAAACTATTGATTAGGAGTAGGCATGTAGGAAATTAGAGTCTTGTTTTCTTTCCATGTTGACAAGCACTTGATAACAATTGAAAAACTATTATTTTTATACTTAAAATTGAGCACGCGCTACTACCGCTGAGGGGAGAAATGCCGCTAAGGGGAAGAATGGAGCACGCGTTACTACCGCTGAGCGACACTTTTCTGGGCTTGGGCCTACTTTTATGTAATTTTTAGAATATTATATAAGCTTTAGGACATTCAAAGAGCAATTTGGGATTACTTGAAGGAAGAATATGCAGGAGATGAGAGAATTAGAAGCATGCAAGTATTGAATTTAATGAGAGAATTTGAGCTGCAACGAATGAAAGAATTTGACACCATCAAAGAGTACTCAAATACATTGCTTGGCATTGCAAACAAGTAAGATTGTTGGGCACCTCTTTTTTTGATTCAAGAATTGTTGAAAAAATTCTTGTATTAGTACCAGAAAGATATGAAGCTTCTATAGCTACCTTGGAGAACACAAAGGATCTTTCTAAGATCACTTTGGAAAAGGTGCTGCATGCCTTACAAGCCCAATAGTAAAGAAGACTTATGAGGCAAAAAGGATGTGTGGAGGGTGCTTTTCCAGTCAAATTCCAGAGCAATGGCAACAAACACAAGAAGAAGCAGAACAATGATACCAGACCTGAAAGATTTAACAAGATCAACAACAAGAGTAATAGTACTCAGGTTTTTCCACCTTGTCCTCATTGTAAGAAAACCAATCATCCACAAAAAAGGTGTTGCTGGAGACTAGATGCAACGCTTCATTAGTGTGGGCAGCTAGGGCACATGGAAAAGATTTGGAAGTCTCATCAATACCAATGAGAAGTTAAGGTTGTTGAGGATCAACCACAAGAGGAACAATTATTTGCTGTTACATGCTTCGCTACCAATAGCTCCACAGAAAGTTGGCTACACTAGTGCAGAATTGGGTTTTAACGTCCCCCCATAGACGTCCGTCCACAAAAGCTCCAACGTAAATAATAGACCGGTGGCATATTCGTAAATAAGTGAAACTGTAGACGTCCGTTGGTTGGGGACGGACATCTATAATAATATAGACGTCCGCGTGAGGGGCCCGGACGTCTAAGAGGCTGAACAAATTAACGCTTCAACCCCCTTGTCAGCCTATTAAACTTCCGTTTAGGAGGGGGACGGACGTCTATAATATTATAGACGTCCGTACCAATCTAACGAACGTTTAAAAGGCTGACAGGGGGTTGAAAATTGATTGCTTCAGCCTTTTAAACGTCCAGCCCTGTCCAGAACGGACGTTTAAAATGCTGAACAAATGAACATTTCAACTCCCCTTGTCAGCCCATCAAACGTCCGTTTTGAAGTGGGTCAGACGTCTACAATATTATAGACGTCCGTCCCCCTCCTGAACGGACATTTTGATGGGCTGACAAGGGGAGTCGAAGCGTTCATTTGTTCAGCCTTTTAAACGTCCGTTCTGGAGCCCCTCAAGAACGGACGTTTAAAAGGTTGAACGCAATCAACTCTTCAACTACCCTATCAGTGTTTTAAAGACGTCCGGCCCCCTCTAGAACCCAGAACGGACGTTTAATGGGCTGACAAGGTGAGTTGAAGCGTGCATTTGTTCAGCATTTTAAACGTCCGTTCTGGACGGGGCGAGACTTCTATAATATTATAGACGTCTGGCCCCCTCCAGAACGGATGTTTACAACACTGACATGGTAGTTGAAGAGTTGATTGCGTTCAGCCTTTTAAACGTCCGTTCTGGAGGGGGCCGACGTCTGTAATATTGTAGACGTCCGGCCCCCTCCAGAACGGACGTTTAAAACACTGACAAGGTAGTTGAAGAATTGGTTGCGTTCAGCCTTTTAAACGTCCGTTCTGGAGGGGGCCGGACGTCTACAATATTATAGACGTCCGTCCCCCTCTAGAACAGACGTTTAAAAGGCTGAGCAAATGCACGCTTCAATTCCCCTTGTCAGCCCATTAAACGTCTGTTCTGGAGGGGGCCGGACTTCTATAATATTGTAGACGTCTGGCCCCCTCCAGAACAGACGTTTAAAAGACGTTTAAAAGAATGACATTCATACCAAAACGCAAACCCGCGACGCGAACCCGTGAGAGTTCCCTCTGCGCCTTGCATTTTGCAGGTTGGTTTTTATCTGTTTTGGACCATTTAATCTTACTTTTATTTCGATTAAATTGTTTAGTGATGAAATATATTTCATTTGGACCGATTTAAAAATCGTTTTCGGTGCGTTTTGGTGCAGTTTGTTGTAGTTTGTTGCGTGTTCTTGGGCGGCATTTTTTGGCCTACGTTTTAGGTCTTGCTCCATTTTCATTTGGACGTTTTTGACGTGCTATTTCCATTTCCCTTAGACGTCTGGCAGTGCACAAACAGACATCGAAACCCCGTAACCCTAAATAACTCATTCAGTCATATAGACGTCTGTTCCGACACAAACGAACGTCTATATAGATGTTTGTTGTGCCAGAACGGACGTCCATATAGACGTCCGACCTGGCACAACATACGTCTGACCTGGCACAACATACGTCTGGTTAACGTCACCTACAAAGACGTCCGATGCAGGTCGGACGTCAAAAGGCCTAAATAACAGACGTCTAAAGCCTTTTCTGCACTAGTGCTAATAGATAGTGGTTGCACAAATCACATGAGTTATGATCGAGAACTCTTTAAAGAACTTGACAAAACTGCACTTTCTAAAGTCAGAGTAGGTAATGGAGCATATATTACAATAAAAGGCAAAGGAAAAGTGGCAATTGAAGGTCAAACAGGTTTGAAATTGAATTCAGATGTTTTATATGTTCCAGAAATTAACCAAAACCTATTGAGTGTTGTTTGAAGACAAAAACTACATTATTAAAGATTCAGAAGGCAAGGAAGTGTTTAAAGTTAGAATGAAAGAAAAAAGCTTTGCTTTGGACTTCATGAGTGAAGAACAAGCTACAGTGCACAAAAAGGTGAGCAGTACAATACTTTGGCATAAAAGATTGGACCCTTTTCATCACAGTGCTCTAATATTCATGAAGAAGAATAACATGGTCAGAGGCTTACTTGATATAGAAGATACATTTCCTACATGCAGTGCTGTTTACCCCTCGGCAAGTGTAACCGAATCGTATCAAGTAATAATCCTGGTAAGACCAAGTATCGTTTCCCAAGAGACTCACAGCCTAGACAGTTATGTGATTTATTGATTAATTAAGACTTGAGAACAAATTGTTGTAAGTTTCGAATGCAAAAGACTGAAAAGTAAATATGTATGCATGTGATGATCAATGGGCAAGAAGAAACAAAACACGTGAATTGAAATATATGGATGAATATGTTGTTGGGGTTTATCAATTTCATCCTATCCACTCTCTTGTATTTAGGAATTCATCATTCTTTTGATTAATATTAATGTCACTTTCTAAATTACTTTAAACCCGATGTCTCGGCGAAGAAAGCCTAATGATAATCACTAGTTTACAATGTCTTGTCTCCCAGCAATTAATCATGCATTATAGTTAATAGAAGCTTAAAGGTAACCAACCATCATACTCCTATGTCTAGGTTTGTAATATATTATTAGAAGAGATTCTCCAGATCTAGATTTCCCCGTATGTGTCCATATCGATAAAACCAATAATCATGATATTGAATGAGTTAAACAATGCATGCTTTGAGCAAAGAGGAAAAACCCTAACTATTAATGAAATAAAACATGTATCATAAAAATGATCTTGAAGAACAAATTCCATACAAGAGAGTTTCTAAGGATTTACATTGATTTCCCAACAACATAATAAGTTTAGTTCACCATATTCATGATGAAACTAGATGAAATACAATGGAAAAGTGAAGGATAGAATCCTAGAAAGTTGAGAGAGGAGCCGTAGCATCCAAAATCCTCCTCCAAGGAGGTGAAAGAGTGTGTTTTTGCTTCGTCCCAGCCAAAGATGACTGACCTAGGTTAACTAAAACCTTATATAATATTCTAAAAAATACAGACAAGTAGGCCCAAGCCTAGAAAAGTGCTGCTCAGCGGTAAATAACGCTCAGCGGTACTTGCGATTTCTCTTCTTTTGCACTTTTTGTGTCCTTTTCTGATTCCATCTCTATCCCTTTTCACTTCTTTCATCAATTTCATCTAAAACCTTGCAAAAACAAGGAAATCAAGCATAAAATCTGTCCAACTCTGTTATTTCCAATAATTCAACAAAATCATGAGTTCAAGCTAATTTCTAAGTCATAAAAGTTGTAATTGAAATCAATTTTAAGTATAAAAATAACAGTTTTTCAACTGTTATCACCCTGCAACTTTAAAATTTGCCATATCAGCAAACCACAGCCTCTTTTGAATATACATGAGTGTTTCATCCGAAAAAATTCCCAGATTTCTGTTTCTTTGTTAGTAACCTCAGTATTAACTAGCCGGGATAAGTGATCAACAATCAAATTTTCACTCCCCTTTTCATCACGGATTTCTACGTCAAACTCTTGCAATAGCAACACCCATCTAATCAGGCGTGGTTTGGAATCTGGCTTTGTCAACAAATCTTTTATAGCTAAATGATCTGTGTAGATAATCACCTTAAACCCTATGAGATAAGATCTAAATTTCTCTAAAGCATAAACTATGGCTAGAAACTCCTTCTCAATGGTAGCATAATTTAACTAGGCATCATTCAACACTCTGCTAGCATAATAGATAGTATGAAATACCTTCCTTTTCTCTGACCAAGTGTCGCAACCAGAATCGCGACGGGACGACGATCCAAAATAAGAAACGACATGTTTTGAAAAAAGAGATTTTTAGAGTCGCCACCATAGTTTATTCTAGAAAACTACGGAAAAACCATAAAATGATAAGGCATGGTCTGCGAAACTGAGATTCTTGGTTCGGGAGTCGATTACGTGTAGGGAAGGTATTAGCACCCTACAACGCCTACCCTAAGGCAGTACCTTTAACTAAATACGCGAATATGATTGTGGTTTTCAAAATGTTTATCTATCCCCTAAAATAAAACTCTAAAGACACAATATATTTTTTAGTTTTTTGTGCCCGACAAAGATTGACCTTGCTCCTACGTATTCTCATAAAAATGAGAAATCAGGGTTACGTAGTTCTTTTGGAAACTGCTTGAAAAGTTTGTTTGAGAAATTGTTTAGAAAATTTGTTTGGAATTGATTATGGATAATTTTGGATTTTTGGGGAAGTGAACCTGACAAGGACTAGCCTTGCTCCTACGTATCTCCACTTTTGATGGAGAATCAAGGATCACGTAGTTCTGGCTAGCAATATTGTTTGTTGTTTGAAAATGGGGATGCTTTTAGTTTTTGAAGATTTTATATTTTTTTTGGTATTTTTATAAAAGACAGAGAGAAAGTTTTTAGCATAAGGACGATGCGAGCGATCACACATGTGCTTAATTTTATTTTATATTTTTTTGGAATTTTGATGTAATATTTAGATTTTTTTTTTGCGTAATGAGCACTAGGCTGATGCGTATGATCGCACGAGCACTCACACGGCTTTTTCTTATTTTTTATTCTTTCGCGTAATGAGCACTAGGCTGATGCGTACGATCGCACGAGTACTCATACGACTTTTTTGTTTATTTTATATTTTGGGTAATGAGTACTAGGCTGATGCATACGATCGCACGAGTACTCATACCAATATTTATATAATTACATGTTTTTTAAAGTTTTATATATTTTTTTTTATATTTTTCATTAATTTGATTTATTGCTTTCTATTTTTTTTTTGTAGATTTTTACAATATTAAAATAATGTTTTCATGCATATTTAAAATAAAGTCTAAAAATAATAATTACTTAGTTATTTACGTAACACAAAATGATACTTAGCTATTTGAAATAAAAAACAGTAAAATTATTTACACAAGTGTTTTTAAGAATGTCAAAATAAATAAAAATAAAAATAAACCATATTTGCTAAACGTTAAAAACACACTAAAACCATTTCTTAATTTTAATCTTATATGTTTTAGAAAACAATTGCTTAAAGAAATAACGTTTATATTAAAAAGTTCTAAAACCATTTTATAATGTTGCAATTTTATATATTTATTTCTTTTGTACTTTTTTCATTTTTTACTGTCTTTTAGGTTGTTTTTTTTATTTTTATGGTTGTGTCGTTTTCTATTAACAAATAAAATTGAAGTTTAAAATAAACAAATCCAATTAATAAAAATAAAATACAAAACACGAGAAAGATATTATAATAGTGAGGCAAATACTAAAAGAGTGAAGAAAATAAAAATAAAACAAATGAAACAACCAATACGGAACCAAACAAATACTAAGAGCATAAAAAACAATTAAATAAGGATAGGGGTGTATAGAAAAAAAAAACCAGGTGTGTCGGAAGACTCCTGTTCTCAGGCCCAAAGGACGGTAGGAGTGCAAATGTGAGGTATAGGGGTGCCGCGTAGTAGTTGCTGGTCAGGCCTGAGGCCCTTTTCTTGTTGTTTGCAGGGGTGTAAAGATGAAAACTGGGGGTACGCGTAGGAGAGAAAAGGTTTAAAACCGACTGGGCCAAAGCCTAATGAGTATGGGGTGCGAAATATGAATAAAGGGGTGCAGGAAAAGAGTTTTCTCTTCTTTTCTTGTTTTGGGGTGGAACTGAAAAGGTTTGGTGTGAGAGAAAAAAAAGATGGATATTGTGTAAAAAATGTGTGTGTGTGAAGAAAATGTAGGTATTTATAGAGTTAAGGATGAAGAAAGTTGATGAATAAAAATAATATAATAAGTTGGTGGAAAATTTAGATGAAATAAAATATAATAGAAAAAAGTAAATAGTAAAAGTTAATGTGGAAAATAAGTGAAAGAAAAAATATAAAAAGTTGGTGGAGAAGTAGGTGAAATAGAATATAGTAAATAGTAAAAATTAATGTGGAAAATAAGTGAAAAAAAATAATATAAAAAGTTAGTGGAAAATTTAGATGAAATAAAATATAATAGAAAAAGTAAATAGTAAAAGTTAATGTAAAAAATAAGTGAAAGAAATAATATAAAAAGTTGGTGAAGAAAGTAGGTGAAATATAATATAGTAAATAGTAAAAATTAATGTGGAAAATAAGTGGAAAAAATAATATAAAAAGTTAGTGAAAAATTTAGATGAAATAAAATACAATAAAAAAAGTGAATAGAAAAAGTTAATGTGGAAAATAAGTGAAAGAAATAATATAAAAAGTTGGTGGAGAAAGTAGGTGAAATAGAATATAGTAAATAGTAAAAATTAATGTGGAAAATAAGTGGAAAAAATAATATAAAAAGTTAGTGGAAAATTTAGATGAAATAAAATATAATAAAAAAAGTGAATAGAAAAAGTTAATGTGAAAAATAAGTGAAAGAAATAATATAAAAAGTTGGTGGAGAAAGTAGGTGAAATAAAATATAGTAAATAGTAAAAGTTAATGTGGAAAATAAGTGAAAGAAATAATATAAAAAGTGGGTGGAGAAAGTAGGTGAAATAATGTTGATGAAGAAAATATAATTAAAAATGTAAGTGGAATAATTAGAAAAGTTGGTATATAAAAATTAATAAGGAAATGAGGTGGAAAAAGTAAATGAAAAAGGTAGATGATGTGAAATGTGATATGGAGGGTGAGGTGGATGGTGACGTGGAGAGTGGGGTGTGATAAGAGAAAATGCGTGGTGAGGAAGTAAAAAGTGTGAGATTATTTTGGGTCATTGGATTAAGTGTTAAAAGAAGATTTGGGGGTGCAAAAAGTAAAACAAATAGTATTTTTTCATTTTGGTTTTTTATGTTTTTTTTTATTCTTTTGTTCTTTTTTTTTATTATTTATTTTTGTGAAACTTTATTTACCCGGACGAAATTGGGTATTGACAGCTGCCCCTCTTTACTTAGATATTGCTGAATAATATGAAAATTTGATATTTTCGTATTATTAGAGTAAAAGCTAAGTAAAGAAAGAAATACTAATTTCGTCTGGGTTCCAAAGAGAGAGAGGGAGAATAACAACCAATTCAAGCATATAATGACCGAATTCAGGAAGGAGATTACAACGCAGCAAAAGCTTGGCCAATGCCCAAAGAGAGGCGATCCACCAAACAAAAAACTTGGATTCGACCATTGCCAAGTAGAGGGCCGTTAGAAAAACTAAAACCTGGACTTGACCATTGCCTTGCAGAGGGCCAATATCGCATAAGAAAACTTAAATTCGACCATTGCCAAGCAGAGGGCCGTTAGAAAAACTAAAATCTGGACTTGACCATTGCCTTGCAGAGGGTCAATATCGCAGAAGAAAACTTAAATTCGACCATTGCCAAGCAGAAGGCCATTAGGAAAACTAAAATCTGGACTTGACCATTGCCTTGCAGAGGGCCAATATCACAGAACAACAACCTGGATTTGACCATTGCCTTGCATAGGGTCAATATCGCAGAAGGAAACTTAAATTCGACCATTGCCATGCAGAGGGCGAGTAGAAAAAACTAAAATCTGGATTTGACCATTGCCTTGCAGAGGGTCAATATCGTAGAAGAAAACTTAAATTCGACCATTGCCAAGCAGAGGGTCGTTAGGAAAACTAAAATCTGGACTTGACCATTGCCTTGCAGATGGCCAATATCATAAACAACAACCTAGATTTGACCATTGCCTTGCAGAGGGTCAATATTGCAGAAGGAAACTTAAATTCGACCATTGCCATGCAGAGGGCCGTTAGAAAATCTGGACTTGACCATTGCTTTGCAGAGGGCCAAGATACCAATGACAGAAAGTAAAATTGGGTTTGTCTTACAGAGGGTCGAAATACCAATGACAGAAAGTAAAATTGGGCTCGACCATTGTCTTACAAAGGGCCGAGATACGAATGGCAGAAGGTAAAATGTTTGATTGTTTTGAATTGGAAACTTTTGCATTTGTTTTTGAAATTTTGAGATGTTGAATTTTATTTTTTTTTGAAATTTTTTTTTGATAGAAATGAGTGTCCATTTTGAGAAATAAGGTTTTAAAAATTTTGCATTTTTGTTGATGTAAATTTTGAAATTGGAGGAGAAAACTTTGATGTATGTTGATGTTTTTTTTGTCTTTTTCAAAGAGATTTGATAAACATTCATGAAAATATGTACATGATGTTGACTTTTGATCCGAGATGGAAGATTATGAAACTATGACACTTTTTTTTTTTACTGAGTCAATTTGTTTTCTTTGAAATCATCAAATTTATGACGATTTAGACTTTCACTTTCTTTTTTGACAATGGATGTTCAAATTCTAAAGTCAAATGTTCAAAATGAAGCTTGTGTGCCGGACATTTCTTGATGAAATACTAGTGTGTACATGCTTGATATCAAAGGTTGGTTAAAATGGTAAAAGATTTTTGGCAGGGTTTAGAGGAGACTGAGATGACCTTTTGGGCATATCATTCCTCATACAATCATCAATGAAGATGTAATATGTGAATGTCAATGTGAAATATGATATACCCAAAGGTTACCCCAGTTTGGTGTTTGGGAAAAGGAATGTGAGGGAATAAGTTATGAATCAGGGGGTGAGAATATCAAAAATTGCCCCAACAGATTTATGAAATTCAGGGCGAACCAAAGTCATGCGAGGCCCAACAAGGGATGCCCTAGTCTCGGTATGAGCTTTGAATATACAGATGAAAAAAAATTGAGATTAACAAAGTTGCTCAATATTCTGAATGAGCCAAAACATATGAAACTCACAAAGTTGCCCAAGTTTTGGAGAACGGGCGAAAAAGGTTATGTAAAACTTACAAAGTTGCCCCTAGTTTGGGAATTGGGGGAAGAATTTGAATGAGATATGAATTTGTTCAAAAATTTGTGATGGATATGGAAATGATTGGCTTGAAGGGATTGCCCCAATTGGCTTGATTTTCCTTTATATAATCTTAATCAATAAGGAGTTCCCTTCTTTCGAGGACATTTTCTTTATCATTTTTTTTACAACTGCAATGTTAATCATTTTGTCTTATCTCAAAATTAAGCTTTATGAAAATTTAAGCAACCATCATTCAATCTGTGTGGACTTTTATTGAGCTTGTAATGTGGCTTGGGCTGAAGGGTACTGAAAGAAAGGATATAAAGGCCCAAATAAATGTTTGTGGATTTTTTTTTTGAAACAAGAGTTACCATCTACACCTTGTGTCAGCTATTCGTCAAATTTGTTTTGAATATTTTGCTTTTTCTCAAATTTCATTCTTTGTTGGTCATCACTTTGTGATTCTTTCTATTTTTGCTGTGATGAATTCTCTTCATTTAATCACTAAGTGTGTTTTTTTTAATTTGAGTTGACTTCTATTGTGATGGTAACCCTTGTTTAGGTAAATTTTTGAAAAGAAATTTCATATTGGCTCAAATTTGGTATCAATGGATATATCTTTTGTTTTTTTTTTGGATGAAGAAAGATGGCCACACATCATTTCAAATTTTGGTTGTTTTATTTTCACAAAATTAAAAAAAACTCTCTTTTGCACACTCAAAGTTTCTACTATACAGTGTCTTTCACCTCTCGGTGATGTTTCTCTCTTCACGGTAGTACCCGTGGCTTTCTCTCTTTCTCCTTTTGAATTCTTTCTTCACCATTTGATTCTTGGTGAGTTGTGTTTTGCTGCACATTTTGCATTCATTTTATAATGAATGAAGGAAGAAAGGACAAGAAACATGATTGGTGCATTGGAGCAATTTATGGAGCTTTAGTGAAGGTGGAAGACATTCTTCCTCAATATATGATATATGAAAACATTGACCTTTCTTTTCAGCATGTGGATGAGTCCCGTTTTTATTTTTATCCAACAACAAGCAACAAACGAAGAAGAAACTCACAACTATTAGCAGCAACAAACAAAAAAGAAACTCGCAATTGGATGAGATTTTCACTAAACAACCTTCGAAAACTTAGGTTTTGCGAACTTAGACCAAAACACGAAATTTTCAAACACCATTGCAAGTGGATTTGATTTCCACGTTAGCAAAAAAATAATTACAAAATATAAAAATTTAGACCAATGAAGAGCAACCGGGCACTGTGAAACATTGTCAAAAATGAATATCAATATATCATTTTCCAACCTTTAAACTTTTCTAAATATTTGAACTAGCGTCTAAAGTAAAAAAAATTTCTCTCATATTTATTTCACCTATCTACTTTTACTCACTCATACTATCTTATTTTTAACCTAGCGTCCCATACCACAAATTCTTCTTCCTCTCCCTCACCCCATGCACCTATTTCACTGTATCACTGTACAACACATCTTCGCGCACCGCACAAGCATTAAAAACAACTAACTAAGGCTTATAAATACATCTCTCATTTATGAAGGAAGAGACTCAATATTGTTGAAATATAAATTGATTTTGTATGTTGGGCCTAAAAGATAAAAGCCCAATTTTAGCAAAGGCCCAAATAACATTCTAGAAAATCCTATCTAGAAGGATTCTAGAATGTTCCACAAAAATATCTAAATATGCTTATCCATAAGATGTCTCTAGATAAGTTTAGAATTATAGGAATATTTTAGAAAGTTCTAGAGAATAAATTATAACCCTTAGATGAATGTTGTGGTGGCAAGATCCTAACCATTGGTTAAGGAGGTGCCATTAGTATAAATAGGGGATGATTGTATCATTTGAAAACAAGCCAAAAAAGTTTAGAAGCACTCAATACAAGCCTTTCCTCTTCTCTCAAAATCTTCCAACCTCTCCCAATCTTAAACACTTCCTTCTAGCCTTTAAAGTTTTTTTCCCAACAAAGTGGTATCAAGAGCCATAAGATCTTCATAGAAATGGCAAATACTGGAGTTCCCTTTCAAGTCCCAATGCTCACTAAGAGCAACTATGACAATTGGAGCTTAAGGATGATAGCTCTCCTTGGTGCACATGATGTCTGGGAGGTGGTCGAGAAGGGCCACATTGAGCCAGAGAATCTAGAGAGTCTTTCTCAAGTTCAAAAGGATAACTTGAGAGACTCAAGGAAGAGAGACAAGAAAGCTCTCTGTCTAATCTATCAAGGATTAGATGAAGATACTTTTGAGAATATTTCTGGAGTCAAGTCAGCCAAGGAAGCATGGGAGAAGCTTAAGATCTCTTACAAGGGAGCATATCAAGTCAAAAAGGTACGTCTTCAAACTTTGAGAGGAGAGTTTGAAGCTTTGCATATGAAGGAAGGTGAATTAGTCTCTGATTACTTTTCAAGAGTTTTAACGGTTACTAATAACCTAAAAAGAAATGGTGAGAAGCTAGATGATGTAAGAACTATGGAGAAAATTCTTAGATCATTAGATCCAAAGTTCAAACATATTGTCACCATTACCGAAGAAACAAAAGACTTGGAGGCCATGTCAATAGAGCAACTTCTTGGTTCGTTGCAAGCTTATGAAGAAAAGAAAAAGAAGAAGGAAGAGATCACGGAGCAAGTCCTCAAGGCACACGTTGATTCAAGAAAAGAAGAAAATACACACAACCAATCAAGGCGAAGTTATAGTCAAGAACAAGGACGAGGGCGTGCATATGGACGTGGACAAGGACAAAGGCCTAACAACAATAACCAAAGAGGAGAAAGCTCTAACAGAGGTCGTGGGAGAGGAAATCCAAATTCAAGGTATGACAAGACACGAATCAAGTGTTATAATTGTGATAAGTTTGGACATTATGCTTCTGAATGTAGAGCCCCTAACAAAAATAAAGTCGAAGAGAAAGCCAATTATGCTGAAGAAAGGTGTCAAGAAGATGGTACCTTGCTATTGGCTTATAAGGGCCAAGATAGAGGCGAGGATAATCATTGGTACCTTGACAGTGGAGCAAGTAACCATATGTGTGGGAAAGGAAGCATGTTTGTGGAGCTTGATGAATCAGTAAAGGGAAACGTGGCTTTTGGAGATGAATCAAAGGTGGCAGTGAAAGGAAAAGGTAATGTCCTCATCCGACTAAAGAATGGAGAACATCAATTTATTTCCAACGTATATTATGTGCCAAGCATGAAGAGCAACATCTTGAGCTTAGGACAACTCTTAGAGAAAGGTTATGATATTCAACTTAAGAATAATAACCTTTCTATAAGAGATAATACAAGTAGGTTCATTGCAAAGGTGTCAATGACAAGAAATAGAATGTTCGAGCTCAACATTCAAAGTGATGGCCCACAATGTCTTAAGATGTGCTACAAAGACCAATCATGGCTTTGGCATCTTCGATTTGGCCATCTTAATTTTAAAGGATTAGAGTTGCTCTTCAAGAAAGCAATGGTGAGAGGATTGCCTCATATTACTCACCCCAACCAAGTTTGTGAAGGATGTCTACTTGGAAAACAATTTCGATTGAGTTTCCCAAATGAGTCGGACTCAAGAGCTCAAAAGCCATTAGAACTCATACACACAAATGTATGCGGACCAATCAAGCCAAGATCACTCGGTAAGAGTAATTATTTCCTTCTCTTCATTGATGATTTTTCAAGAAAAACATGGGTATATTTCTTAAAAGAAAAATCAGAAGTGTTTGAGAACTTCAAGAAGTTTAAAGCCCATGTTGAGAAGGAAAGTGGCCTTCTGATCAAAGCCTTGAGATCCGATCATGGAGGAGAGTTCACATCAAAAGAGTTTCAGAAGTATTGTGAAGACAATGGAATCAGACGACAGTTGACAGTGCCAAGATCCCCTCAACAAAATGGAGTGGCTGAAAGGAAGAATAGAACTATCCTAGAGATGGCAAGGAGCATGCTTAAAAGCAAGAAACTTCCAAAGGAGTTTTGGGCTGAAGCTGTTGCATGTGCAGTTGTTGGGCGAATTTCGGCAAGCGTACCGAATCGTTCAAGTAATAAACCGTGGTAAGACCAGGTATCGTTTTCCCAAGAGACTCGTAATACTAGAGAATTATGCGATTAACAACTAATCTAGACTCAAGAACAACTCATCATTTAAGAATATGTGCAAAAAGATAAATTCACAAGTAATTACAAGGTTGGACTTTGGTATTGAAGGCACTTGGAAATGGAAAACACTAGGAATGGTATGAAATGACATTGTTAAGGTTAGTTTTCACCAATGCACTCTTGTGTAAAATCAATTTTATCTCCTCTCTATCAATTTACTAAAGTCAATCCACTAAAACACTCTAGCCCTAATCCCTTAGGTGAAAGAGCCTAGGTTTTCCTTATCAAACTCCAATCCCTTGGACAATCTAACAAGCAAACCCGCATTAAAGAGTTAGGATCTTAAGACAACATGTGAATCATCTTCCATCCCTAGAATCAATGACCACAAGGACTCTTATTTCAGTTCAAGATTTCATCTTACGTCCCCATAATCCATAAAACCCCAAAATCAAGTCATGAACGTCCCCATTACATGCAAGCTTTAAGATCGGAAGCAAGAATACTAGCAATTGATAGAAAAGGCATATATATAACCAAATCATTGAACAAATACACAAGAATTCAGAGGCTACAACTATCCCCAACAAGATGGGTTTGGCTCTCCATTTCCATGGAGAGCCTTTAAGCTTACAAAATGGCCATGGAAGAAGATGAAGAACCCAAGAGGAAGAAGGGAGTGTTCCCACGAGCCCTAGCAGCCCTCCAAGCTCTCCTCTGAGTGAGATGCACCTCCAAAGAACCAAAAGACCTTTGCCCCTTCGCGTTTTAAGGTTAAATAAGCTCAATCTGCTACATCAGTAAAAATCGCGCCCGGCGCCATCTCTGTCGCGCCCGGCACCATCTCTGTCACGCCCGGGCGCGAAGCTTTCTGGAAAAGTCGCGCCCAGCGCCCTATCTTTCGCGCCCGGGCGCGGACCATCTGGGCGAGCAGCCTCCTCTCGCTGGGCGAGCATCCACTGATCGTCCTCTCTGGACGAGTGTCCTCTTCTCGCTGGCCGAGCGTCCATTGAACGTGTTCGCTGGACGAGCGTCCACTGATCATCCTTTCTGGACGAGCGTCCTCTTCTCGCTGGACGAGCGTCCACTTCTCGCTGGCCGAGCGTCCACTGATCGTCCTCTCTGGACGAGCGTCCTCTTCTCGCTGGGCGAGCGTCCACTGAGCGTCTTCGCTGGACGAGCGTCCACTTCTCGCTGGTCGATGAGCGTTTCTGCATATGTACTTACTTCTTGTGGTTGGTTCAGCTCTATACATTGTTGGAAACCCTTCCAAGCTCATTATTAGCTACAAAATAAGGGATTATCGATGAAAGTACATCAAAGTAGCCCAAAACACAATTATTCAGAAAACAAGACAAAAGAAGAGGATTAAACAAGTTATAAGTTAGAAAGGAGTTGATTTTGCTACTAAAATGATGGTTAGATAATGGTAAGAATTAGCATTATCAAACACCCCCAAACCTACAACTTTGCTTGTCCTCAAGCAAAAGTACTTCCTCTAGTAAACAATTCAATCACAATGGTCTAGCAACTTTAAGCACACTTTCAATCAAATAAACAAAATCAATTATGGTTGCTCAACTTAGAAATTCCACATATTATATGGCCTTAGCAAGCTAAACTTTAACCATGGTGCTCACAAATTAAAAGTCACGAGATAGATGCAAATGATAGATCAACAAAAATGGCAAGTTGTTTTCATTGAGTGCATGGAACCAATCCTCACCAAAGAAAGTGTTTCACTCAAGCACAATGGTGTATAAGGATGTGTGTCTTACTCTCAACTATTACAGTGTTACACAAATCAACTTTGCCTTTCGTTTCAACAATATCAAACACATTAACAAGCAAGTTACATCACAAAGAGTTTTTGAAGCTTATATTGTGGCTGGGCTAAGAAGAAAAATTGGTTTTTCTGGACAACAAAGCACTTTGAGATAAGAGACCAAACAAGTTAATTCAAGCTATAGCATAGTATCTCTTTTTCTCCAAAATTGAATAAATCACTCTCAACTTATTTCCCAACTCTTGTTCATGTTTTGTTTTTCATCTTCTTTCTTCTTTTTCTTTCTTTTTACTCAACTTATTGTTTTTCTCAATATTCCCTTTTTGATAAGAAGAACTCCCCCAAAATTAAACCATTTTCCTCATCCTAACACATATGTTCATCTCAACTCAAGGTAAAAAGGTTAAAGATTTTTCAATAAGCTTAGGGTTTTAGGAATGAGAAAGTTTTCTTTAATGTTCAAAGGTTATACATTGGCTTTTAGGCTCAAAATGTAGAAGAGGTGGAAGAACAAGATGGCCTTGATCATTTGTAACATGCAAGTAACTAGTTCAAATAGAGAAAGTTAGGCAAAATCAACTGTGATTCCAAAGTAATAACATTCAACAATAAACTCTGAGGCACAACATCTCACAGGTTTACTCAGGGTTCCAGAATTTGATAAACATCATGCCAAGAATATTGATCACAATTAAAACCAAGCATCTATCTAAACAGATACAAGCAACCACAATCGTTGTTCATCAAGCTCAACCACATAATCTCAACCAGATTTTCAAAACAATTCTCATGGATAAAGAGCAAGCACAGGAGATTTGCATTCAATTCAAGATTAACATATGATTCACTCAAATCACCAGACCAATTGCGCAAGAACTATCCACTAGGCAAGTCAAAAAGACATTTAAATTAAAAAACTGAAAGCAAATACAACTTGAAATTAAAACTGAAAAACCGATTTATGTGGACTCTTTGCAGCTTCACAAATATTGAACACCAGCTTTACTTCCATCTGAAACATCTTCCTCCTCCCAGTAGCTTGTGCTCTGCAATTGCTCCAGCTCCCCCATCAGTAGGGGCTTGGCCCCCAGGCCATGCTACACGAGCAACAAAAATCTTTAAGTCATATAATGCTCTGCTCACGCCTGGCTCAAAGGTTGGCCAGCGGTGGTTTTGAACTTGTTAAGTCCTAAGGAAGATCTTATCCTGTAACCAGAAAGCTCAAAGTAAAATTAGTATCTCACAGTCAATTGAAGAGAAAGGTCCAAAAACAAACTAAAAGAAATGTGCAAAGGAAAGCAAAGAAACAAAACAATGAAAGCCAAAACAAACAAAGACAAAAGTACATGAACATAGAGGGAAGTCTTAAAATTAAGCTTCCCAAAGGTACAACAACACAAAAAGGTTTAAAAACACATCAAAAGAAGTGTGTGAAAGAGTGCAAAGCAAGAGAAAACTCAAAATCAATCAACAAAAACAAATAGGCAGAACCAGTATTGTGGCGTTGGGCGCCCCTGGTGCAGGGGGCGTTGGGCGCCACTCGGTCAATTGGGTGCAGGAGGGCCACTGGTCAGCTCGCGCCGGGCGCCCCTTAACAGAGGGCGTCGGGCGCCATATCAGTTTTCTGCATAATGCATATCTCTACAAAATTGGCCACTCACCATGTGATTTTTGGTTCCAAACCTTCATTCAATGCACTCACACACCAAACAAGCTAAAACTAACCAAATACACTTATACAAACCATAAAAACAACATCACAACTCAAAAATCACAACAATGCAAAACTACACAAACATGCAAAACATAAGTTACTAATGCAAATGACACAAAAATCACACAAACACTAGTAAAAAGGGTAAGAAAACTGGGTTGCCTCCCAAAAGCGCTTGTTTAACGTCACTAGCTTGATGGATTACTCAATGAAGTGCAAATGCTGATGTTGGTGTGCTCCTTTCACCAACTCTTCTTGGACTAATTTCTAGTCACCAATCCACTCTCAAAGCTTAAATTCTTCTTTTTAGCACTACCACTACCTTGACATCATTAAATACTCACTCCTCTTGATCAACTTGGGCTTGTAAGGCTTGAGTTCTTTGTCTCTCATCAAAGGATGGTGGTGACTAGTCTTTCTCTTTTCCTTCTCCCTTTCTTCTTCATCTTTCACTTAGCACTTAGAGCATCTTCAAGGGAGGAAGAATTTGGGGCAGCTTGTGATGCTCAACATAGTTGTCTCCTTGTGTCCTATAATTCCTTCAATCTCAGGGTCTTCATGATGCTTTTGAGGCTGCAGTCCTCCTTATGTGAACATCTCCCTGCATACACTTAGACACAACTAGGCTAAAGCCACAAATTAGCCCAAATAAAAGTGAAAATCTATTTACAACAAAAGAGTTAGTTCTATATACAAAATCAAGTCTACATAAGTTAGAAACCTCACAAAAGTCTAGTATTGACACGAGTCCCAGGCAACGGCGTCAAAAACTTGTTGGGCGAATTTCGGCAAGCGTACCGAATCGTTCAAGTAATAAACCGTGGTAAGACCAGGTATCGTTTTCCCAAGAGACTCGTAATACTAGAGAATTGTGCGATTAACAACTCATCTAGACTCAAGAACAACTCATCATTTAAGAATATGTGCAAAATGATAAATTCACAAGTAATTACAAGGTTGGACTTTGGTATTGAAGGCACTTGAAAATGGAAAACACTAGGAATGGTATGAAATGACATTGTTAAGGTTAGTTTTCACCAATGCACTCTTGTGTAAAATCAATTTCATCTCCTCTCTATCAATTTACTAAAGTCAATCCACTAAAACACTCTAGCCATAATCCCTTAGGTGAAAGAGCCTAGGTTTTCCTTATCAAACTCCAATCCCTTGGACAATCTAACAAGCAAACCCGCATTAAAGAGTTAGGATCTTAAGACAACATGTGAATCATCTTCCATCCCTAGAATCAATGACCACAAGGACTCTTATTTCAGTTCAAGATTTCATCTTACGTCCCCATAATCCATAAAACCCCAAAATCAAGTCATGAACGTCCCCATTACATGCAAGCTTTAAGATCGGAAGCAAGAATACTAGCAATTGATAGAAAAGGCATATATATAACCAAATCATTGAACAAATACACAAGAATTCAGAGGCTACAACTATCCCCAACAAGATGGGTTTGGCTCTCCATGGAAATGGAGAGCCTTTAAGCTTACAAAATGGCCATGGAAGAAGATGAAGAACCCAAGAGGATGAAGGGAGTGTTCCCACGAGCCCTAGCAGCCCTCCAAGCTCTCCTTTGAGTGAGAAGCACCTCCAAAGAACCAAAAGACCTTTGCCCCTTCGCGTTTTAGGGTTAAATAAGCTCAATCTGCCACATCAGTAAAAGTCGCGCCCGGCGCCCTCTTAGTCGCGCTCGGGCGTGAACCTCTCTGGAACAGTCGCACCCGGCGCCCTCTCTGTCGCGCCCGGGCGCTAAGCACTCTGGAAAAGTCGCGCCCGGCGCCCTATCTGTCGCGCCCGGGCGCGGACCATCTGGGCGAGCAGCCTCCTCTCGCTGGGCGAGCATCCACTGATCGTCCTTTCTGGACGAGCGTCCTCTTCTCGCTGGCCGAGCGTCCTCTCGTGCGTCTTCGCTGGACGAGCGTCCACTTCTCGCTGGGCGAGCGTCCATTCAGCGTCTTCGCTAGACGAGCGTCCACTCAGCGTCTTCGTTGGACGAGCGTCCACTCAGCGTCTTCGTTGGACGAGCGTCCACTTCTCGTTGGCCGAGCGTCCACTGATCGTCCTCTCTGGACGAGCGTCCTCTTCTCGCTGGACGAGCGTCCACTTCTCGTTGGGCGACGAGCGTTTCTGGATATGTACTTGCTTCTTGTGGTTGGTTCAGCTCTATACATTGTTGGAAACCCTTCCAAGCTCATTATTAGCTACAAAATAAGGGATTATCGATGAAAGTACATCAAAGTAGCCCAAAACACAATTATTCAGAAAACAAGACAAAAGAAGAGGATTAAACAAGTTATGAGTTAGAAAGGAGTTGATTTTACTACTAAAATGATGCTTAGATAATGGTAAGAATTAGCATTATTAGCAGTCTATCTAACCAACCGCTCTCCAACAAGAAGCGTTAGTGAAAAAACACCACAAGAAGCATGGAGAGGAAGAAAGCCAGGTATTTCTCATCTTAGAGTCTTTGCAAGCATAGCTCATATGCATGTGCCAGATGAGAAACGAAGTAAGCTTGATGACAAAAGTGAAAAATACATCTTCATTGGTTATGACGCCAACTCCAAAGGGTACAAACTCTACAATCCTGATTCAAGGAAAACAATCATTAGCCGGAATGTAGTGTTTGACGAAGAAGGAGAATGGGATTGGTCGACAAACTGTGAAGATCATACCTTCTTCCCGTGCATTGAAGAAGATGATGTGGAACAACAACAACAACCGCAAGAGGCACCTTCTACTCCACCCACTTCACCAAATACAACCATTCAAGATGATGAAAGGTCAAGTGAAAGAATGCCACGTTTCCGAAGTCTCCAAGAAATTTATGAGGTAACTGAAAATATAGACAATGTTACCTTATTCTGTCTATTTGCAGACTGTGAGCCCATGAACTTCCAAGAAGCAATCGAAAAGAAGAGTTGGAGAAAAAAATGGATGAAGAGATCGAGGCAATAAAGAAGAATGATACTTGGGAGCTAGCCTCGCTTCCAAAAGGACACAAAGCAATTGGTGTCAAGTGGGTCTACAAAGCAAAGAAAGACTCCAAAGGAGAAGTTCAGAGATACAAAGCAAGATTGGTGGCGAAGGGCTACAGTCAAAGGGCTGACATCGACTATGACGAGGTATTTGCTCCAGTTGCTCGACTAGAAACTGTAAGACTTATTATATCATTAGCAGCTAAAAATAATTGGAAGATACATCAAATGGATGTCAAATCTGCCTTCTTAAATGGAGTTCTTGAAGAAGAAGTCTACATTGAGCAGCCACAAGGATATGAAGTCAAAGGTGAAGAAGATAAAGTCTTGAAATTAAAGAAGGCTCTTTATGGATTGAAACAAGCCTTGAGAGCTTGGAATGTTCGGATTGACAAGTACTTCAAAGCAGTGAATTTCATCAAGTGTCCATATGAGCATGCACTCTATATCAAAGCTCAAGGTAAAGATATTTTGATTGTATGCTTGTATGTCGATGACTTGATTTTTACAGGGAACAATCCAAGCATGTTTGAGGAATTCAAGAAGGATATGACAATGGAATTTGAAATGACTGACATGGGGCTTATGGCATATTATCTCGGAATTGAAGTAAAACAAGGAAACAAAGGAATTTTTATTACTCAAGAAAGTTATGCCAAAGACCTCCTCAAGAAGTTCAAGATGGATGATGCTAATCCAGTTGGTACTCCTATGGAATGTGGCATAAAGTTGAGTAAGGATGAAGAGGGAGAAAAGGTTGATCCAACCCTCTATAAAAGTCTTGTTGGAAGTTTGCGCTATTTAACTTGTACAAGACCAGACATTCTCTATGCCGTTGGAGTCGTGAGTCGGTACATGGAAGCTCCAACAACTATTCACTTCAAGTCTGCAAAGAGGATTTTTCGATATATCCAAGGTACGACAAGCTATGGCCTATACTACTCCATTTCTAACGATTACAAGCTTGTTGGATATAGTGATAGCGATTGGAGTGGAGATATGGATGACCGAAAGAGTACAAGTGGATTTGTGTTCTACATGGGAGACTGTTGAGAGGGTCGCGCCTCTCACAAAAATTGTGCATAAAAGAATGCAGTATAGTTACTAGGAAGTGACTCCTAGTCGTCTCTCAAGGACCAATTTGGTTCAGTCTCAGATCAAACACAGTGGGGAGGTTTTGAAAGATTTTTGTGAATGCAACTGAACTTAAATAAGACACTAATGCAAACGGAAATGTAAAAACGGTCTCATTTACAAAATTAAAGCGGTTGGTCACTAAAGCTAACATTACTTTTAAATTAAAGGAGTGAAAATTAACCAATTTAAAGGAGTGAAAATTAACTTGTGATGATTAGCATTGAAAGGAGAACAAGATAATCAAGCAAAGATCACTTAAAAATTAATGAGCATTCAAACCTAAATGTATGCAATATTAAAATCTTAACAAAAAGAAAAAAAAACTTGAGAATAGAATCAAAGCATGTAAATTAATTCAAAAGAAAACCCATGAAGTATCTCTCTTTTAGACGTGACAGCCTTGTGCTTAATCTCCAGCAAGGAAAAGAAATAAAAATCACAGTCTCGTAACCCATGTGCAGCGCTGAACGCAACGTTCAAACTTCAAAATGAAATCGCATCCTCCTCTCCATTCTAGCATCAGCGTGAAAAATTCATTTCCAGTCAAATGATAAATGAAAAAAAAATTCTTCCTGGACCGTGTGCAGCTTGCAGGACTTGACAGCTCCTACTCCATCCTAATCCACTTCTTCATTCTCAAACAAGAAAAACCATTCTCTTTTCTTCCAGCCGTGACCCTACTACCGTGACAACACCCCATCTATTCTTCATTTCTCAATCACCGTGCACATTACACTACTCCCATCTAATCACCTTGTCACCACTTTGCTGGATCAGCTGCTGCCCGTCCCATCACCTAAACTCCCACCTAATCTTCTCTTCATCTGTTCCCCTCACACGTCCACGTGCACACCACTTCACCTCTCAATCTCCATTTCATTCTGCCTCTGCATCCAAGAATCACCAACCCGTGAGCTGCTTCCGTTTGCCTTCCCACTTTCTCCAATTAAAAATGAACCTAATCTCTAAAACAATGAAGATCTTAAAGGCTGATTCCCGTGTGCACCTTCCAGCCGTGACACCGTGCAGATTTTTCTTCCCCAAATAAAAACGTTCCAGCCGCACTGCAGTTCTCCTCCCAAGTAATCACCGCTTATTTATAAAGAAAGAAAATTGTCTTGCTCTTTTTCTCAGAAAACTAAAGTGCTTCTCCCATCATATCATCATCAAGCCATCAACGTGTAGGAATCAAAAGAAGAAAATAACATTCAATCAAAAGTGTTGTAACTAAATGGAAGCATCCTCTCCAATTGAAAAATCAAAACTCCAAGTAACAGTAGCTGAAAAACGTGTACACACCAACACTTAAAAAAATGTAAAACCGAGAGCCCCCAAAGAGAACCGAGACCGAGAGTGTGTGGGGCTGGCCTGTGTGGCGGCTGCACTCCATTTCTTTAAGGCCATGTGTCCTTTTTTTAGGGTAGGATCCACACAATAAAACCCTAGGATGCCAAGTCATTAACTTTTAATTTTGGGTCTAATCTAATTTACCAAAAATTAACCCAAAATATAAGAGTTGATTCAAAAATTCTAAACTACCGAATTACAGTTTAATTAATTCAAAAAAATGTCTGTGTGGAGAGTCTTGAATTTATTTGGCATTCTTCCTGATGTCCCAAAATGTATTTCCGAAATTTTCCTGCACTTCAAAAATGCACTTAATCAGCTCAGAAAACCCAAATTAGCACAATTACAAATTTCCGACCAAATTAAGCAGAATTCGGAAAACGGGGAAATAACAAACAATTAAACACAATTCCCTGGTTTATTTAAGTGCAATAAACTAAATATAATTCAAGAAATAACGACTCATCAGAGACACAGCCTTTACTTGGATGTCCAAGAAGCAGCCTATTGTCACTTTGTCTACATGTGAAGCAGAGTATGTAGCTGCAACTTCATGTGTTTGCCATGTTGTTTGGCTACGCAACCTATTGAAGGAGTTAAGCTTGCCACAAGTGGAGCCAACAAAGATTTTCGTAGACAACAAGTCGACAATAGCATTAGCAAAAAACCCAGTCTTCCATGATCGAAGTAAGCACATCCACACCCGTTACCATTACATTAGAAAATGCATCAGCAACAAGGATGTGCAAATGGAATATGTGAAGACACATGATCAGGTAGCAGATATCTTAACCAAACCGCTCAAGAAAGAAGTCTTCATGAAGTTGAGAAGTTTGCTTAGAGTACAAAATCAGGTTTAAGAGGGGTATTGAAATATAAATTGATTTTGTATGTTGGGCCTAAAAGATAAAAGCCCAATATTAGCAAAGGCCCAAATAACATTCTAGAAAATCCTATCTAGAAGGATTCTAGAATGTTCCACAAAAATATCTAAATATACTTATCCATAAGATGTCTCTAGATAAGTTTAGAATTATATGAATGTTTTAGAAAGTTCTAGAGAATAAATCATAACCCTTAGATGAATGTTGTGGTGGCAAGATCCTAACCATTGATTAAGGAGGTGCCATTAGTATAAATAGGAGATGATTGTATCATTTGAAAACAAGCCAAAAAAGTTTAGAAGCACTCAATACAAGCCTTTCCTCTTCTCTCAAAATCTTCCAACCTCTCCCAATCTTAAACACTTCCTTCTAGCCTTTAAAGTTTTTTTCCCAACAAATATTAAGTGCTAAAAATCCTAAAATCAGACCAAGGTACTTTTGGCAAGAACAACAAGAAAATGGCGTATTATCCAAACAAATGGTCCTCAATGTAAATGACTTAATGCTTTACCGGTTTCTTCGATATTTCTCTCAATCTTTTGACATCTTACGATTGAAAACCGATGGACTGAAATTGGAATCATATATTACGCATAGAAGATAGATAGTAATTATTCAATGCCACAGACAAAACTTATAAGTGTATTTAACAACAATAAGTGTACTTATATTTTAACCCGAAAGTTTTTTATATGCGTTTGGAAGATAAATTACAGTAAAGACATAAACCAGACCGACCACATTTTCCATAAGTTCGATTTCATCTCCAAGAACACAAGTTTTGAATTATTAAAAGTAGAAAACTGAAAGGGGCAGAGGTAGAAGCATCTTCTTTGTTGTGAGTACCCAGTTTTCGTCTATACCAGGTACTACTTTTATGGCTTGGCTTCAATTTTACATCAATTTGATTTAAAAGGAATGGCTCTGAGCACTATCTGATGGTATAAAGCTGCAAGTGCTGCCCCAACAAAAGGCCCAACCCAGAAGATCCACTGCACCAAATAAAATCAGTTGCATAAGTTCACTAGCTAATTTAGTTGAACTTATTTGCTGTTTATGCAATATATATACAGTAATTAACTTGGATTTCAATGACAAACCAAAGAAGAAAAATTCTAAGAAAATTTAAGGATGAATTCTATCTCACGTGGTTATCCCAAGCTTGGTCCTTGTTGTATATAAGAGCTGCACCTAAACTTCTAGCAGGGTTGATGCCAGTCCCTGTGATAGGAATTGTAGCCAAGTGCACCAGAAAGACGGCAAAACCAATAGGCAAAGGTGCTAAAATCTAACACATTTACATGGGTTACATTACAAATTTGATATAATTGAATAGAAAAGGTGCATTGTTATAGGAAAGTATTGCTCACAGGAACATGCGAGTCTCTAGCATTTCGTTTTGCATCTGTGGCTGAGAAAACAGTGTAAACCAGAATAAAAGTGCCTACAATTTCTGCTCCAAGACCATCACCTTTGGAGTATCCTTTACTCAGAGTGTTGGCACCACCACCAAGCCTCTCGTATTGATTTGATTGGAATCCCTTGACCACAGCAGCACCACAGATAGCTCCTAAGCACTGCATTATCATGTAGAATACTGTCCTAGTGAGAGATAACTTGCGAGCCAAGAACAACCCAAATGTCACAGCTGGGTTAATGTGACCCCCTTCATTCACAAAAATCACAAAAGCAATTGGACAGTTATTATAGTCCACAAGCATACCAATTTACTGAAAATGAAGCTCATATACTCATAGAATACAGTATTAAGTACTGAGTTTGCTTGCATTTCTAACCTGAGATACCAGCAGTACAGTAGACAAGGGCAAAGATCATTCCACCAAATGACCAAGCAATGCCTTGGACACCAACTGTGGAGCATTTGTTGGGAGATTTTGCCACACCCATCACAGTCAAAACAGTGACATAAAGAAACAAGAATGTGGCCACAAATTCTGCTATCCCTGCTCTATAGAAAGACCATGATGTTAACTCTCTAGGCTCAAACAATGGAGCTGGAGGAATCTCTCTGTAGTCTTTGCCATCTTGTGTCTGTGCACCTGTTCCTATTGGTTGTCTCTCACCATACCTGTTGGCTCCTACCCTCACGTCCTCATCTCTCCCCTCCATTTTGAGTGCAACTTCAACTATGTAAGTAGCCACTAATCAGTGAAATCTTATATATATAGTCACAAGGATTAGATCAACCTAGCTAGAAATGGTGTTTGTGGAGTGAGTCTAAGGTGCTTTCTAGTTTGGTGACATGTCTTTTTAGTTTCTTTCCTTGAGAGCATCACTTTGCTTCTTCACCATTCCTTTTACTCTTCCCTTTAAAAGCAAGTTCTCAAAACTTGTCATAGAAAGTAATCATTCTAGTAAGGTAAATCAGTCAACCACTGCCACATTGAAATGTGCTTGTCAATAAAAGTCTCGGCCACTATCATACTTCCTCCACAATAAAAGATTTTCTAATAATAATGCCGTTTTAAATATTTAAAAAAAAGTTAGAATTTTGTAATTTGAATTTCAAGGGAATATGCAAAATCAATATTAAGAATTTTATAGATTTATAAAAATTTGAATAATTTCAAGCATTTAAAAAAAATCAAAAGTACAACATTTTTACTTTTTGTTAAGATAAAATGTATATATTTTTAGTATTTCAATTTTTCTTTTCCCAATAGTAAGGTATTAATAAAATAATTTACACAAAACAAGAACATGTTATAACCATTTTCAAAAAAAATTCAATTATCAAAAAAATAATTTGTCTTCAACTGTACACTGTAAACAAATATATCTCTCAAACAAACATTTTCTAACATTCAACAAGTTCAACATGTTCGTACTCAAACAAACTCTACTGTATAGGATATTTTCTTCTCTAGGTACTTTATTTGTTGTAATATGATGAAGTTTGAATTCAATTACAATAATAATGTAATTTATTTACTATAAAAAAACACTTAGTTAGATATATTGTTATATTAAAAACATTTATTTACTAAATTTTAAAAATATATTGTGCTGCACGAGTATAAGCACGGATTACTATTTCAATAATTTGCTTCTAGAATTACCAATTACCTGTTTGGAAACTTACAATTTGAAGCTGAGAAGCTTTTTAAGGAAGAAAGAAATGATGAAGAAAGCAAGATATGGATTTTGATGAAATTCTTGAAAGAGCATAAAAAATTGAAGAAAATAACCCTGATGGGTAACAGGGAAATGAAAATAAAAATCAACTAATATAAAATTACAAGTTTATCTACTATAAACAACTGATTTATGTTCCAAACAAAATTCAGACATTATTTTCTTTATATAATACACAAAATTTGAATTGTCTCCCTTTACTTATGAATATATTTATTCATACATAGATATAATTCATACATAGATATATAATTTTTTTTTCATGAAATTTTATTCTATAATTAAAATTATTATTTTCTATAAAATTACATATAAAATAAAATATGTTGATAATATATATATATATATATATATATATATATATATATATGTGTGTGTGTGTGTGGATACACTCTTATGTGAGAGAGCACAATTGATTTAAAGAAACGTTAATATTCATTTTCTATTTTTATCGAGCATTTTTAAAAACAGATTGAGTAAAATATTTAATAACAAAATGTTTTTCATTTCATAATTTATAATTTTAATTATATATTTTTAAAATAATTTATAATAAAATATTTAAGAAAAATATCAATTATAAAATAGTATTCGTAAATAAATTTTTAATAATTATTAAAATTAGTTTGAATTAATTTTATTATTAAAAAAGAAAGTAAATTTTATTAAAAAATATAAATATAATAATTTAAATATATGCGTATATGAAAAATAATAAAATATTATTATTTAATTTTATAAAGTCAAAAAATAAATAATTACTTTTAATTAACTTCACTTTATATAATAAATATTTTTAAAAAAAAAAAATAGTCTCGTACATTCACACATAAAGTACTAGTTCATTATATACCTTGAAGACTAAAAGTAAAAACACTAAGAATAACAAATCACACATTCACTTTAAATACAATTTCAAATAAGTGTATTTTCTAAGTTGTTGACCATCAACGTATGTAGACAATGCTATTGAAATTCAATATGACAATGTTACTACATAATACAATACAAAATCCTTTCTTGACCTCTCTACTAGAAAGAAAAAATGTTTACACCTCCTAATACATTAATCTATCTCTACCACTAAATATGAAAAAGAAAAATATATAAAGTCTAATACATAATTCTCTATTTTTTTTTTCACAGGAAAGTATTTCTAAATTCCAAAAGCTTTATGAAATATACAATCTAAATTTTATATATTACAAATTGAATATTTCATAAGTATTTTTATATCTAAATTTTTTTCCGGAGTACTCAATTTGAAAAATATTAAAAAAATTGTGAGAATTCTACTTCAATATAGAAAAACAATATTTTAAAAAAGGCTTAAATTCTTACTTCGTCCTTATGTTAAGAGGTAAATTTATGTTTAGTACCCAGTTTTAAAAATGAAGACATTGGGTCCCTATGTTATGAAAAGTGTATGAATAATGGTAGACGCACTTTTGCGGATTACACCACTGTGGTTGGTCCTCAACATTTTAACAGTATAGCAAGACCGAGAGTCAATGCCGCAAACATGGAGGTGAAGTCGACGTTGATACAATTGGTGAAGAGCAATCAATTTAATGGGCTATCACATGAAAGTCCATATGAACATCTCACCACATTCAATGAGATTTGCAACACTGTGAAGATTAATGGGGTGTCGGATGAAGCAATAAAGCTTAGTTTGTTTCCTTTCTCAGAGGCAATGTTAAGTTATGCTTAAACTCTTTTCCAGAAGGTAGCTTTACTGAGTGGGAAGCTGTGGTTTCAAAGTTTCTAAACAAATACTTCCCACAATCTAAAGTCAAAAAAGGGAAGCAAGAGATATCTTCTTTCGGACAAGGCATGGAGGAGACATTAGGTCAAGCATGGGATCGGTATAAAAGCTTATTGAGAAAGACTCCCACGCATGGATGGCTTTGATGAAGCAGCAATAGTCCTTCTTTTCCTTGGAGATCTTGGTTCACAAACCAAGTTGATGTTAGATGCCTTAGCTGGAGGTAATATCAAATGAAAGACTCCAGAGGAAGCAACAGAGTTGATAGAGAATATGGCTACTAATGATAACGAGTTGCACAGTGAAAGAGGAACTCCAATTCAACAGAAAGGGGTTCTATAATTGCAATCAAATGATGCCTTGCTCATTCAGAATAAGATCATAACTCAACAGTTGGAGAATTTAACAAAGACACTTGCTCAATTGCCAAAGGAGCTAAAGGGAGTTGCACAGGTTCAACAACAACAAATATGTGAACTATGTAGTGGTGACCATATCAATGGTCAATGTGCTTTTCCAGTGGAGGCTTTAGAAGATGTAAATTTCATGGCCAATCAATTTCCATACGCCAAGGTAATTACAACCAAGGGTGGAAACCTCACCCAAGCATGGGTCAAGGTCAAGGACAAGCTGGACAATCAGGACAATTCAACAGGCCACAACAACAACCATCATTATGGCAACAAGTGTCTGCATGGAGACGTAAAAACATAAAAAAACATTCAAGCAAATTTAAAGAAGGAATGCAAATGTAAATGAAAGATGCTAGACGGTCCTAAGTGAAAGTGCAGGTGACACTTTGAGCCCCTTGACACACTTTCACACTAAAAAGTGGAACCTAAGCTATTACAATGTTCAATTGTGCACTCGGAATTACTTGAAAAGCATTTTTCCAAGACACTTAAGGTTCAAATGAAAAAGCAAATTAAAACTCAAAGGTTTTGTGATATAATGAATGAAAAACACTTGAAATTATGCCTAATACAAGTGAAAAGGTGAAATTACAATGGCTGTAATTGGTGCAGATCCAAACTGATTGGAAAAAGATGTTGTGCTGGTCAAAGAAGTGCTGCTGGATCAGGAAGCAAAAGACAGCTTGGAGATCAACTCTTGAAGCCAATTCAACATTTTCTCCACTTCCTAGTATAATACCCTGTTGGAGAATGGATTCAACAGCTTGGATGCTTCAACAAAACGTCACAGCACCAGTGCACACAACCAAACCAATCACACCAAAAACATGTTAGTGCACCAGATTTTGTTTCCGCAAAAATAGATTGCAAAGCACCTTTGGAAGCTAATCAAGTTGAATTCAAATGGATTTAAGTATGGAACAAAAGTAGGGACACAAAAGGAACCTAGGAAAGGCACTATAACAGATTAAACAAGCATGAAAAATAAAAAACGCAGATCAAATTCAAGTGCAATGAAATTGTTTGATAAAATTGTCAAACTGTTTGATGAAAGTCCCCAATGAATATCAGATTTTGTGATTTTTTATTTTTGGGGTTCAAAATTGAATTGCTTGGTTTTCAATTGCTTTTTATGATTGGATTATACTTTTTTGATCATGTAATTGCATGTGGAAACATTAAACCAACTCTTGCCAACCCATAATTGAAAATTTGAGCAAATAAAATTTCAAAGAGCACTTAATTTGAACACTGCACCAGAAACATGCTTCTAAATTGGTGGTTTTAAACCCAAAAGTGATTGGAAGTGATTTAGCAGCTCAATTGATGCATCGAACAATTTCGTATCATCATTTTAAAGATGTTTAAACATTGAAACAGTTGGAAAACAGCTGGAAAACATATTGCAATGTGAATTCACTAGTGCACTTCCATTTTAAAGGCAATTTTGATGGTTTAAGAGATGATTATGCATATAGGCCTAAATATGACCATTTGAACAATGGACACAACTTTGAAATTACAAAATAAACTTTCTCAAACGTTTACAATGCATAGAAACAGCCAGATTCAACAATTCATACTAGTTGTAGCCAATTATGCAGCACATTTTCACCAAAACTACATTAGATTTAAGAAATTTGTGGAACAAAGGCTGGACAACACACACAATGACTCAAAGAATTCCTAAAACACTAGATCGAACTGTAGAGAATCAGCTAGAAGAATTTAAACACCTAAGACACAAGCAAAGCAGTAAGCGCGGTGAAAGCTTGGACTGGAAATTTAGACAGCACTTGCTATTGAATTTTTAAGCAACTCATATATACTTTTTGCATTGTAGTGATTAATACAAGTTGCCATTACTGGAGACATGTACAATATCATCAAAGAAACTTGTCTCAAGGTTTAGAAACAAGAAAACTGGACATAAACAGATTGCTCAAGATCAAACCAGAAATGACTTTTGGATGCAGATTTTCGTGAGACAGATTCAAGGTTTGGCATGTTTGAAATGATCAACTAACACTAAGGAAAAGTGAAAACACAATTACAGCAATCACAGACACGAATTAAGCCAAACAGAATTGAAAGAAAAAATCAAAAATAGTGTGACAGCATAACAACACATGATAGAATTGGAAATTTGCAAAGTAGAGAAACTTATCTCTCGAAGACAAGCGTGGACGTGCTGGCTCTTGATGCCAAATGATGGGAGCGACTCCACACATCAAGTGACAGCTCTCCCAAACTCAGAATGGACGTAGCAGAATGAGTTGATGAATGAAGACGCAAGTGCACACCAGGTGTTCGATGGAAGGTTCAGTGCGTGTTTGAAGCCTCACAATCTCAGAAGGTCTTCCAAGAGGAAGGAAGCTTGAGGAGAAGGTGTTGAATCAAGCACAATAAGGTGAATGGAGAAATCTCAACACCACTTCAATATCTCATTCAAGTTGGATTTTACATGGAGATGCACCTCTCTTTTATAGGTGAAAAGAGAGCTCTAAATCTGACTTTGCAAGCTTCTAAGATCACTAAAGAAGAGTATCTAAGACGCTACTCAGCTTGGGTTGCAAGTTCCATTCCAAAAACATTAAAAACGTGTGTTTTTCAAAAGCTGAATTCTGGTGTATTTTGGTTGGGCGTAAGCAGCAGGTGGCTGGGCTCAGTCTGCCATTTTCCTATGTTTCCAATCTGGAATGTAATGGTTCCGATCCGGAAAATGCTTAAATCCTTCCCTTCTTTGCCTCATTTGCTCTCTTTAGCTTGGCAAGCCTCCTATATATGCTTTCCAACCTTTATTTATGACCTACAAAACAATACTAACGTGTTTTAACAAAGAGAATCTATCTAAGACCCAGATAAGAAAATAATTTTTGCTCAAAGTCTTTATTCTCTTCCTTTTCTTAGTCTTAGTCTAAGTTAATACTTTTTTGGATTTTAAATCTTTAAAGAAGTTGTCATCACATATCGATCAAGCTAGCCTGTCAAAGTTAGTCATTTTTATCATCTCTACTTAAAAAACAAAAAAAAAGTGTGTAAGCATGGGTCAAGAGACCTGTTTTATTATAATTTTAATGAGAACTACTGTAGAAATTATAGGTTTAATGAGGTGCATGAATAGAAAAACGAGTTGCATGAAGAAACTCCCAAATTGAGATGATGGTAAACCATAGTTAGTGGACATCTGATCTGGGTTGTCTTACCCACTAGCTTTGCTGGTCTTTGGTTACTGAACCAAGGTTTTGCTTCCTGCAATGCATAATTACTACCTTCATTCCTATATCTTTTAAAATAAATGTTTACTCTTTCAGGATCTATTTAATTCTAAAGGGAAAGTCAATGCCGTATTCAATATTGGCAGAATAATATTTCCATGCAACACACGAGCTCTGTTGACCTCAATTTATGGAAAGGGAATAAATACTTATTCATTAATTAGAATTGAAGTAGTTCCAGAGATTAAAGAGGTTGCTACAAGTAAGCCTATAATATAACTTTAAGATAAGATTCGGGCGAGACGAAACAAGTAAAAAGCGTGCAACCATAAGTTACTTCACTTTAAGGAACATGCTCATTATAGGGAAAATTTCCCAACTGCGAGAACACGCAAAATGAAAAAATTCTCGTCTGTGCTCAGGAACGAAACCAGTAAATAATGGTAAAGAAAAATTAAAATAATCTTTTTGAATTATAAATTTAAATTTAATATATATGTCATAAATTTTAATATTTATTATTTATTTTACAATAAAGATGTATCTAAATCCATATATTTGAGTCCATAAGTGAAATAATTATTTTCGTTTATCTAATTAAAAGTATTAATTATTTAAAAACTTAAAAAAATATTTATATAATTAAATATATTTTTAATATATATATATATATATATATATATATATATATATATATATATAAAAGAAAAATTGACAGTTAGTCTGTCTCGTGGTGAGTCTGGTCCGATTCGAATTTTACGTACTGCTCCAACTCTTTTTTTAAGGATCAAAGTAGGGCGGAATAATAAAAAGGTTGAATGTGTCCCGAAATTTGAAAGAATAATAAAAAACTGATTAAGTAATATATACAAAGAAATGCGGTAGAAGAAATTGTAGATTTAATGTAGTAGGATGAGTTGTAGAATTCACGTGTTTACCAAGTCAAACAATAACTAATAATAATATAATTTCATTAGTTTTTCATTTTTATTATATGAAAATGAAAAGACTATTATAATTTTCAAATCAATCTATCGTTTATATGTGTAATTTATTAAATCGAAATCTTTTATAGAAATTTTTTAACCACGTTAAAAAGTTAATCAGTTAAACTTATGTTTTATATTTTATTTATTAGTTTTCATATCTGTTCTCGTATATTGTTTACCATAATTATATACTGGGTGGCTGGGAAACCAAAATTGCTAAATATTTTCATAACCAATATTTTTAAATTTCATTTTTATTGAATTCGCTAATATTTTGACGTTATATAAAAGCTTTTACGTCGAATTACAATTCTAAACGACGTTTAATAATTGTATTTATTTATAAAAATGTCACCGCTCATTTTTAACGTTATACGTTATTTTTGTACTAGTGTCATCCTTATTAATATTTTTTTATTTTCAAAATGATTAGCTTACAAAGTAAAATTGTTATGTTAAGTGACATTATATTTATTAACTTAATTACATTATTTGGTGTCATTTAAAAATTAATTCACCAGGATAAATTTTTTTGTCCTTGTAAATGTGTAAAAATTCAGCTTTAGTGTCTGATGTGAAACAATTACACTACATGTGAATGGCCTCTTATTTCCGTTCACTCAAATTAACATTGTCATAAAAAAAAATGACTTGAAAATAGGAGAGTAAAATTAAGTGGTTTTAATTTGAGTAAAATCAAACTTAAATATATTTTCAAGGAATATGTTTAATCTTTTTCTTTAAGTTTGTGGTTAGATTAGCAAAGTAAAGTAATAAAAGAAAAGTTGAAGAACATTCCATATATAGGCCTGATCCATTTGAAGCCCAAACCAATATCTACTAAAGCCTACCTAGGTTTTGTTCCTTTTCACAAATTAAAAAACATACACAAACTCAAGCTTGTCAACAACTAATGAAGAACTTCCTTGCCAAACGTAACTTAACCAAACATTTTTTTCCCCAAATTGAGGCTACACTTCACCTGAGCATTTTATTTTAATGTTGTTTCTTTCTCTCCTTTTTTTTTTCATTAATACATACACGACAAGAAGAATGAAAAGCATATTATTTTTCAGTTGCACTATTTTCAGTATCTTTGCTTTCATATGAATATTACAAAGATAGATATTAGGTTTACAATTTGACTTATGCTTTCATCTTTCTTCTTGATTTTGTCAGACAATTAAATTAGATTAACTTTTGCGTAAAGTCATAAATTGTTAAGATACAGTAAAGGGGTTTTGAAGTAACATAATCTCTTTAATTTAATGCTTTTAAATTACTAGTAAAACCAAAAGAAAGAAAACCACTACTTTGAAATATATATACTCTTTCCCTTTAAAGCAAAACACCTAGCACTAGATACTTGCTTCTTTTTTTTCTAAATTTTAAATCATATGGCTTCTGAATAAAATAGATGCTAGTGCGTTGCAATTACTATGTGAAGTCCAAATCTATGAGCCCTTTTGCACTTGTGGAATGTTGGCAGAATATTCCTTCTGAGATTATTTAAATGTATGTGACAAAAACAATACAAGCATGTTAGAAAAATATATATAAAAAAGGACAAAAGATCACACCAACTTAACTATTTCATAATGAAAGTAATTATTTGGTTAATTTCACTTAGCCCTTATGTTTTTTTTTTTTTCATTTTGTTCTCCATTGGGGATTATATAAGTAAAGAATAATTAGAAAAATAATGTATACGTTGGAATCCAATAAAGTGCAATGTTGACTTCAATATTTTGGAATCTCTTTTTAATTTTATGGAAGCAAATTGGTTTTGGTGTTGCGGCTACTTGTCTGGTTATTGATGTCTGCCACTATTTGTGCAATCCACTCGTGCAATGGAAAGAAGAAAGGAGGCAAAGCATGGTGGGAAGACATTGAGAGCGAAATTGGAAGAAGAAGGGAACAATCTCACTTCACCATTCACACAACTTCCAATCATCTTTCACAAAACCCTAAACTTTTCACAAAAGAGAAACATGCTGTATATATTTTGAATCTTTAAATCAGGCACTTGATTTGATTTGATTTGAAACTCATTCAAATTAATATTCGAGTAGACTTTGAAACCAAGCATTAGGTTTACAAATCTTAAAAATTAAATTAGTTTGGATTTAGTTTGTTAATTACATAAGTTATTTGGAAAGAGTCAAATTTTGTATTTAAATATCAGTAATTCTTTTTCGATTATTAAAATCTTACTGCTTTTTTGTCTTTTTTTATATGTATATGGATGTGTCCAAACATAAGAACCATCGAAATAGGATTTGTCTCTGATCAAGCCTTTCTGAGGAAGACAAACTTTAGTTGATTTGATATGATTTATACAAAATAGTCAAACAAACTTACGGTTTTGAAAATTAAATAATCTCATATTTCTAACATTTGAAACACAATTTTGATTACAAATCAAATCAAATATTTTATGAAGACATAAACAATCTAGTTTTTCTGACATTCCAGACAGAAATATTTTTCTTTTTCTTTTCTCTGCCACTGTTTTCTACTCATGATGATCTGTGCTTTATTGCCAAGTTGAATGGGCATCAGCTTTTAACTCATTATCTTTGGAAAATGAAGGTATAGCTTTGTCAGTATTATAATTATTTCCCTTTTGCCTTTTTTTTCCCTCTTATCTTGCTCCTGGTTTAGGGTTTGTGTATGAGACAAAGAGAGTGCATGATTACCCATCAAAGTTTGACTGCAAGAAAAATGAGGAAAAATTCACCAACCTTTCCATTAGATGATGCTTTCATGCCAAAACGCTTTGATTGCAAACATGACATAGGTGTGCAATGCATATATGTGAGTTATGAAAATGCAATGAGTTAATAGGTATTGCCACTAAGATAGGTAGCAACTTTGGACACACAATCAGATAGTTCCCCAGTCATACAAACATAAAGCAACCAACAACAACAAAAGCTTGAGATAATCAAATGAAACGAGGTTAAATAAAAAAAACATATGAAATCATAGCCAAACGCATGGGAAAAAGTAAAGCTAAGGTTCAAGTGTTAAAGAGGAAATGAAAAGTGCATTCCATCGTTTTATAAAATGAATATTATTATTATTGTTCTTATTGCTTTCGACTCTGTATACTAACTTGCAAATAATTTTGTCTGACTTTAAGAAGCTTCAATGAATCAAAGCTCAAATTTGAGTTGTGCAATATTGGGTTGATACATCATTATGATGTAATCACTCATCAAATATGTGTATGTACAATCGAATATATATTATTTTGCCAGTTGCATATACTTCTACAAACTCTCAAGTTATTCGATTTTTTTTTTGAATGAGTTAAACTTAAGTTACGGAAAAATTAATTTCGTTTTTTACTTTCTTTTATCCTAAAAGTTGTGAAAAAAAAATCAACTTTCATTGATTAAATTTGTGACTATGAAGTTCTTCTTCACATGCAAGATCCAATTCTTTAAGAAAAAAACAAAACCTATAAAAGAGTGAATACAAGGGCACGTGGGAGGATGAAGTGTAAGGACTCAACAAGATAGGGTGGATAGAGTGGATGAGGACAATGAGGTGAAGAATAAGAAGAAAAAAAAGTGTTTTTTTTTTGTCTTAGGAATGGGTGAATTGAGCACAAGGGGCCACCTTCAATGTCAATCTTCGATCCATCCAAATGATTTTTCTTACGAACTCTCAAGTTTTCTCTTCTATGAGCTTCTAATACCACAACTTGGTCCCTCAGTTTCTATTTATAGATCGATGTTCCACAAAGTCAAATTCACAACTATTCAGATAAACTTCAGTAATATATATGGTAGGTATATAACTCTGAGAATCAAACACTTGTGGTAAATTAAGATCAGTAACTTCAGTTACTTAGACAAATTGTTATTATCTAATTAATTGAGATCGATTACATTAATCATATTATATTGTTAAACTTATTTAAAATTTGAATATATATACCTAAACTTCATGTAAACTTTCTAAACCCTTCACCATTGGCTCTAATTCTAAGCCTTCAAATTTATCAGTTTTGCTTATCATTTTATCTATTTTATACTGCGTGTTGAAGATTTAAGTTTTGAGGGAAAAGAAATAATAAGACAATCTTTTTTACTTTTAATGAATGTTTGCTAATATGATAATGTTTAAGGAAAAAAATTATAAATTAACAAAAATTTAATACTATTATTTTCTTCTATATCCACCGTGTAACTCTCTTAATGTAAAACTAGAAAAGATTCATATATGTCCCCTTCAATTTTCCATCAAAACTAACTCCCAAACATACCTTTAATAATTTAATTCAATCAATAGTTGGAACAGTCCTTTAATATTGAATCTGTAGTTGGCAATGGATCCTATGTGAAGGTTGGGGATGGAAGCTTATCACAGCTAAGCTTAGAGGACCCAACTACCTCAGTAGTACTGTTAGCAAGAGCTTCTTCCTTTTCCATATTTCTGAAAAGAACCTTTCTTTCTCCAGCAATGTTATAATAACTAGGGTAAGTTCTGCTACACCATGAACATATACAGTATTTAGGGTAATTTTCCTTTTCTATGTCAGTTTTAGTTGCTTTTAAAAAAAGTAGTTTGGAAAGGATTAAAAGCTTATGGATTAACCATATTTTTATCCCTAAACTATAATCCGATTTTAGTTTTCATTCCTTTTTTAAATTTTCACGTTGTTAGGTCCTCCAATATTTAAGAAATGCATAAATATAGTTGTCTCTGTTCAATAATATTAACTGCTTTTTATTTTTTAGTATGATAAATTATAAATGATGCTGACTTTAAATCCTTGATAAACAATTTGTTATATACAAAATCAATTAATCCAAATGGATTGTATCCAACTACATCCATGCATTTTTAAATAAGGAAAAAAACATAGTTTAAAACTTATTTTACCTAAATATTCATTTGGTATTACTATTGGCTGAGGTGTTGACGCATTATCTCCAAAATTGGCCTTATCATTCATATATCAAAGTGGCACCCACCTTGTATTATGCTCCCTCAAGTAAAAAGAGTTCTTGTAATCTTCTCCTTCATGCGTCAAAGACTATACTTTGACAAAGGCCCCTCTGCTTTGATCATAGAAAATTCTGATTTGGCTTCTGTGCCCTCCCAATAATTACACTCTTCTTTAAGGTAATGGACCTTTAACAACCTATGTAACCAGTGCAATACTAAGAAAGGATAAATTGAAGTGCTACACAACACATGACACATGCGCACATAGCCCCAAAAATATTCAAACTCTTCTCATTATTTACCACGACTAATCAAAATGATGTTTTAGCAGGTTGAAGCATTGAATAGACTGATGGAAAAAGAAACTTGGGCATGTAGTATCCATTAAATCTTTCGAATCCTTTGGTTCTCATCGTTGGTAATTATTTCACATGTACAGCAATATGCAATAAGTACTCTCTCTCTTCACCAAACAGATAAGGGGGCAGACCCCATTGAAGCTGCAACAAAAGTAGGATAAGGATGAGAAGCACAATTTCTTAAAGATGCTCGAATATATTAAGTTCAGATCTTCTTGATGGAGTATCTTTTAACATGCTTGTGTAAGTCTTACGATAGCATTGTGTGTGATTAACCATCATGGAGACCAAAACTCTACCACTTATATTTTCCATCCATGTTCTCATTCTCCACATCAAAAACACAGGTCTTTGCTTCAATTCACGCGTATTAACCCTTTGTCATTTCAAATTGAAATTAAGGTTGTTATTTTGTCACCATTCTGGATGCTGCAACAGGCAAATATAACTGATGAAATCATAGTTATGGTTGCAAAGAACCTTACACTATAGTAAACTTCAATAATATAAGTTAAGAATCAAATTTTGGTAAGCACACAGAAGCTAACAATCGACCAAATCACCAACCAGACAACAATAGTCGATAATCTCTAGCAACACATTCGGAAGAAAAGATACATGTACCTGTGCATAGTATACCCACGGGGGCTCCATGCACATCAAGAATGTCTTGCATAGACATGTCCACATGGCTAGCAACCTAGCCTATATGATTATCCTCCATAAATATAACCACACAGAAAGTGTATATATATATAACTCGTACAACATACATTTATCAGTGAAACTATTCTAGGTGAGTAGCTTCATGTGCAGGTATAGCAATTACACTGTTTGGCCTCTTTTCATCTCAGCTCAGCTATAATACCCATGAATTCTGACAAGTACCCTTCCAATTATAACCTATAATTTTTCCAACTCTCAACACACTCAGGAGTTCATGATTTTCAAATTTTATCATTGTTTCCGCAAACAAAGCAGATGATTAGCCTCCACCAAGCCCAAACGCAAACTATAACCCAATTTAAAACAAATCAAGATTTTAAGTACTCTAGCACAAGTTGGTGGCATTTTCTAATAATAGTTAACGATGAGATATAGTAATATATAATATTCTGTGGTGCGGCAACAATCTGTTGATTACAGAGAATGGACCCACTTGCTTCTTTGAGCAGATATATTCAATCTCTGACTCCTAACTATACATAGATGTCTGTGCAGTTTGTGACCGTTTTCAGTTAACAGTATGCCAGACGTAATACATTTTTTATGTCAGATCAATTAGCATGAGCTCAAAAAACCCCTCGATCCCTTATAACCTGGAAATACGCAACTAGAGAGAGAAAGAAAGATCAACGTTCAATGCTTAAACATTAAGGACATTAGTTCCAATTTTATAGGAAGTCTTAATGTGATTCTATAATATAAAAAACTCAAATTTAGTTTTGAAAAAATCAGAATCACATAATGTATCTGCATAATGCGGTAGTGTATTCAAACTAGAAATGGAACACTTTACTAGCACTGTAATTATACTGAGATCTGTTTAGAGTAGACATGTTAAAGCAAGTTATTTGGTATAAGGAATAATATATCCAAAGTAATTGTTCTCCATAGATTAGAAGAGAATATTTATGATTTATTTTTAACCTCGTGTATACATATACGTGATATAGTTAAAGTTATTATATTTAAAACATTTGTTTTGGTATTTGATGACCCTGTTACAGTTGTATTAAAAAAAGCTTTGATGGATTAAAAAAGATGATTCTTTAAATATAATCTGTGTTTAATCAGTGTCCATTATTGAAGGATGTAAGAGTTTTGAATGAACAGAAGTGATATTGAAAGTGGAGAAGATGCGAGTTGCAATAGTGAGAGATTTGTTTGAAATATAGTATGTGGTAGTGAGAATTAAATCTAAGGAATATGCATAATTAATGATGGAATCATTGAACGTGGTCAAACTGAGGTGGGAAGTGGGAACAGAAGTCCTGATCTGAAATAACATATATGGTGTAAAAGGGGACAGGTGAAAGGGCATGCACGCATTAATTATTTTGCACGTTAGTGGAGAAAACAAGGGAATTGAAGGGAAAGGTAGTGGGTAGGGATGACCCACATGGGAACGCTGAATGAACCTTTTTGAGAACCTCTTTCTCTTTCTCTTTCTCTTTCTCTTTCTCTCTCTCTTTCTCTCAGAGGCAGATCATCAAACACGTTGTTCGCGTAAACTTGAGTTTGGCGAACCATGTCAAGCTCATTGTTTGCCAAGACGTAGCAGCACCTTTTTCGGCGTGCAGTGAGGGCTCAGCTTCTGCCACTTTGTTTTCCTTCAGTTCCCATTTCACTGCTCAATTCAATTCACAAATACTACTGGGCAAAGTTTTGTTTTTATTATTATATTGATTTATTTAAGATTCATAGATAATGGATTTAATTATAGTTTAGCTACTAATATATCAGTTGTACCACTTCCTGACCTATTTCAAATTCAATTGATCATTGTATTTTCTCTATTATTTAAACCTAAATTCAATATTTCAAATTCAATTTATCGTTGTATTTTCTCCATTATTTAAACCTAAATTAAATAAGGCACAACAGCTTTTTTTTATGATAGAAATATTTGTATTATCTGTCTACGGATCAAATTTGTGACAAATAATTAAGTATCAAAGATATAAACATCGTACTACTCGTATATGCAGTATTTATAGTAAAAGATTAAAATTAAAATTTAATTTATATTTTATTAAAAACTTTAAATAAAATTAAAATTAATTTATATTTCATTATAATTAATTCATACTAACAATACTTGAAACCACCAATAAGAGTTTTATCTTTAGAAACTTTTTTCAATCACACTTCAATTACATACAAAATCTCAAGAATAGATCATCATGTATTTCCATTCATATTATAAATCAATTCATACTTCAAGATAATTATTATAAACCAATCATTCAAAGAATCAGATACATTGAACATACCTTAAGAAATATATATATATATATATATATATATATATATATATATATATATATATATATATATATATATAAACTTAGTTCAAAATCAGAAATTTTTGCTCAGCCACCAGGTCTAATCGCTCAGCTAAAAGTGTCTATTGGCCCACTTGCTCAGCCACCATGGCTCGCTCTGCGAATATAGAAACAATGAATTTTTTCATTCAACGACTACACTAGCTCATGTAAAGATAGTTCTACTCGTTCAACGGCTACACTCGCGCAACGAGCTGCATAATTTTGCATAATACTAATTCTATAGAATTTGCAACCCTCAACTATACTTATGTAACTTATACACTTCTACTAACAGCTACACCTTCCATTTGATATTCTAAACCTAATAACAACTATCCAAGCATGTATAATTCAATTAAAACAAAAACTAAACTCATTTTGTAATGAAATTCTAACTTAAACCAACTAAAATTTCAACCTATAGACCATAACTCAAATCTACACCTTTTAACCCATAACTTAGCCATTTAGGGGTCTGATCAAGTCTCAAATGACCCAATAGCAAACCCCAAACACTCCACTTGACCTCAATTCAATTACTTTGAAAACTCACTACTTAAAACCTCTAAAATTGACCAAAAACAACTAGAACACAACTTGTTTGTAGATTTTCCAACTCAACATTAGATTTTTACTCAACTAAAAGTCTAACAAGTTTCAAATGACCAAAATAAAATGTCCTAACTAAAGTACCTGAAAAACACTAGAAAGAGAGGTTGAATAGTGTTAATGGAAAAATTCTTTTTACAACCTTTCTGATATAGCACGTTCGTCAAGTTTTGGATTTATAATGAATCCTTGACGCTCTACCTTGTAAATGAGTATAAAAGATAGTTGTTTTTAACGTGTTATTCAAAATATACACTATAGTGTTTGTAAGAACTTCCTGAGTTGAATAAGAATTGTTTAAAGCGAAAGGTTCTTGTGTTTAGAAATACAAATGCAGTTGTAGATTTTATAAGAGAAGCGTTTAAACAAGTGATAGACAACAAATGCACAAATATTTTTATACTAGTTCACTCCAACTGAGATACGTCCAGTCTTCTCCGTAGAGGGTTCCACTATAATCTTCAGTAAGATTACCACTGAGTATTCACACCACTCCTGCTCTTCTCAGTTAGCGAATAACCTCCTGTTACCCTAGAATGGATGAGTATTCTCACCACTTTTGGTCTTCTCAGTCATCAAATAACCTCTTGTTACCCTAGACTAGATGAGTGTTTGCACCACTCCTTGTACTAGACGACTTTGTCTAGATTTCCTTAACTCAACTAGTTCAACAAGTGTTTTAATTATCTTCAGAATTGCAATCAACGATTACTTAGTAGTCGTTCATACGATTACTATCGTAGAGAGGATGTGAATACAATACAATACAGTCTAAACACTTGCAAATGTTTCTCTCTTTTCTTTTTTTCTCTTTCTTACAACAAGAAGTCAATGTTACAATGAAGCTCGAGAGTATATCTTGACTTCTTTTCTCTTTTTCTGCTCAAATGTTTTCTTTTCTTGAGCTCCTTCTATGCTTTTCTTTTGAACACTTATCTGAGGATGAATATTTACATTGTATGTTATCCTCTTGATTCTTCATCTGAATGATCTTCTACATATATGCCCTTGAAGAAATGTCCGTTAGACTCCGCTCTTGGCTTTGATTCCTAGGTCTTCTCTTTCTTCGTGTATAGTAGTTGTTACTTAAAGTCAACTTGTCAGAGCATACTTGCTTTCCCAGTTCTTTGATTGAAGTAGGTTGTAGTTCCTTTTAGACACAACTTTAAGTAAAGAACATTTCGTGAATATCTCTTTTGTCTCGTCCACTTTTGATTTTTAAAATGAAGTATGTGGATGCATGTAGAGTAAGTTATCTGCAAAGAATAGAGTAGATTATGCATGAACATGTCTTATCTCTTATCATTTTTGTTGTTTTTGAACGTTAAACATTTAATGTCATTTAATGTATGCTCAGAACAACAAAGTGTTTTTCATTTCATATCGTTGAGGCAGCATTTAACAATTAAGTTTTTCTTTTAAAGATACCAAGTATTGAGAAAGAACTTCATCGTTGGACAAAGTAGCAGTTTTAACTCACGTTATCGTTTAGACGTATGTAAACGCTTTTTGTTATTTCTCCTTTTTAGAGCAACAACGTTTAGCATGTTATGTTTTCTTTTTCATTTTAGGTTTTAGGCTTTTAGAGAGTTTTCGTTTTCCTTAGAATCCAACTACACACCCTTTAGATATAGTATGCTTACGCGTTTAGGGAAACTCTCTTAGACGTGGTCACTTATCAATCGTTTAGGTGTTTTTATGTTTTCTACAATCCTAAAGGTTCAACTAAGGTTTTTCTATGTTCGAGATTCTTGAGACTAAGTCTTATGTTTAATTCTATGATCTTTTCAAATTCTGATTTCATTTTAATGTTATTTGGTTAAACTTCAAAACATGAGAGCGTTTAGAAGTATAGAAGATTTTGTCTTAACACTAACCACCAATTCTCACCTTAGACCAGTAATTCGAACTTACTCGTTTTGAGAAACTGATCAGGTAGACTTGAACATCTCACCGCGAGGATGACACAAGCGGTCTCTGATCTTCAAACAGATGAACAAGGTGCAAGAACCCTTAGAGAGAAGGCAGAGAACTCTAGAAAAGTAGCTCCTAGAGATATGGTATGTTTTAAAATGATGAAACTCATTTATAATGAAACTATTTATATTAAAATCATTTAACATTAAAATATTCAAGTCTCACTACTTTTAACCCACTACCACTTCTAAAATATCATTTTCTAGGTCTTCACTTTCTCCCCAACAAGAAAAGTTTTCGTCCTTGAAAATTTAATCAAGTAGAAGGAATAACCTACTCTCCTCATTTCTCTATCACAACCACCTAACTTGACCAAGTTACTACCCAACAACCTTACTGACATAAAAAACCTTACCTCTTTGCTGAAATGCTCTAGTGTTCAATAGTGTATATTGGCTTAGCCCCATGATTGAGGTCGTACCCGAATCAAATTAATATGTATATATGCTAGGAAGAGACTCCTAGGTCGTCTCTCAAGGACCAATAATTGGTTCAGGCAATAGAACAAACACATAGTGGGGGGATTATGGATAGTTTACGAATTGAAATTAAACAACTAAAACAGTAAATAAAACACAAATTGAAGACAGGTTGGTCACTAGTTCAACTGCACTTGTTTCAATCCCAAATTAACAATAATTAATCGCTCCTCTCATCCTTAATCCAATAGAATTAACCAACTAAGTGAAGACTAATCTCATTTTCATAAAATGTGCATTAAGCAAACGTCATGCATCAAAATTAATCGATTCTGCACAAGATTAATTAACTAAGCGAGAATTAAACCCAATTAGACCACTAAGCGTGTCCTAATTACAAGTGCAAAACAGATTTAATTATGATGTAGGGCATACAACAAAAAAATTACAATTAAGCACAATAATCTCATGAAGCAATGCACACCTCTAGTGTCCAACCATCATAAATTAAGCTCTTATCAAATACAAAACCAAAAACACAAAAAGAAACTTAAAATTCATTGATGAATAAAGTGCAAACGCCAGATAGCAATGATAGAACAAAAGCACAAAAATGCAGTAGAAAATGAAAGCAGAAAACACAACAGCACTAGAATTGGAAACCAAAAACGCAGAAAACACAACAGTACAGGAAAAACGAAACAGAAACAAATTCAAAACATGGAAAACGAAATGGAAGTATCAAGAACCCAGTAGAAACAAAACATGAAAATGGAACTGGAAAGATAAACAAAAACGAAAATAAACAACAATGGCCAAAAGAGAAACGAATTTCAATAATACAAAGGGAAAAAGTAAAATGAATAGAACCTCCATAGCAGAGCATTGTTTACGTCCAAATCTCCAAAGAAAACGTTAAATGAGAGAATGAAGAGTGTGAAGGAGTAGGGGGCTGCCAAGCACTAAACCCAAGGCTTCCAAATCAACCCCCACTTTTGGGCCTCTCTTAAATTGACCAAAAAGTGGCTCAGTGTGCAAAAGTCTACCCAAAAAACCACAAAAACGAATTTATAATTGAATTTAAACTAAAATGACGATGTGGAGAGTAGAGGATGACGTGGTAGCACTCTCAGAGTCCCAAAATAATATTTCAAACATTCGCTTGTAATTAATGATGGAAATAATTAGCCTCAGATAATTCAAATTAATTAAAATTAGAATTACTTTTCAAATTAAGCACAATTAGCAAAACTGGAGAAATATTAGACAATTAAGCACAATTCCCTAATTAAATCTAGTACAAGAAACTAAGTTGAGTCGAGTAAATATTGATTCATCACCCTTATTCTCAAAAAAACTTCTCAACCTCCAAACCTCAGCTTTAAGGATCCTCCTTTCACATTACCAACCAGTTGGTATTTGGCGACCATACTCACCTCTTGTCTGTTTTCCACACCTCTTGAAAATTCCTTCTAAAACTTCTGCTAGCCTTGACTTCCGATCATCTCCTTATTGATATCCCTTTTCCTTCTCTTGATTGCTCTAAGAAACACCCTACAACTGACTTGATCACTTACGACTTCAGATTTTACTACCAGTTGTTAACAGTCTTGATTACTCTTAAATATAACCATTCTGATGAGTTCACATTCTTTAACTGATCTCCACCCTTGAGTAAGATAATTTCTAACTATGTTATCCTATTACCAAAGTAGAACTCTCATATGTTGCAGCAACAAAACCAAATTGAACTGTCCATCTTCACTTCTTTAACTCACCATTTGAACTATCTACAATTCTTGACCCACTCACCTGTAATCACATTTAGATCTGCATACTTCTACACTTGAAATCACTAGCTTGATCAGTACCTAACCATCTTATGATACCTCTCAATCTAAGATTTATCCAACTGCCCATCTCTCAACCACTTTGAGAGACTTACTAGTTATATTACTTCAACTATACTAATGAGTTCTCCTTACCATATTCACTTTAGGCAACCTGTCCTTACACTTTTCAACTAAATCTTACTCTCTATCATTATCAACCAACAATCTAACCTTCACTTTGTTCCAACCACTATTAATGCTTCCTCACCTCAAGACTAACATTACAACTTGAAATCATATCTTAGTTCATCTTCTTCATTCATTGACCTACTTTCTCTATTCAATGTGCCATAATACTTTATCACTTCAAGGTTGGCACTGCAGCTTGAAACCGTAGACTCATTTTATCTTTTTTGTCTCATACTTATTTCCTCCATACGTACACTCATTTCTGACTTTTGAAGATCACCAAACGCTCTCAATTCATTCTCAGATACTAACATCATTACTATTTTAGAGAAGCTCATCACTCCCAAATCACCAACACATGATTAAGAAAACTCTTCACACACACCTCTTACATATAATAACATGCCTACCATCCCCCTTGAAGAACCTTCTTCAAAAACTTCTATGATCTTGCAAACCCTGAGAACTCTTCTCTTCCACGATAACATTCTCATTCCATTTCCTCAACATTGTTTCTATTCCTAAAAAATGCACGCCCCAAAATCCATTTGTCAACCAAAACTTTTACTAGACTATTTCAACTTGCCCCCTACTTCTCTTTTGAGTTCTATTAAACATGTAGTTCTCCTAATTATTGCACTGAGCCGAAACCACTACTACTCTAACGAATCCTCCACCTAACTCTTGTACTCCACACACACAACATGAACTATCCAAAAAGAAACTATTGACATAAGTTTTGTTTTAGACACCACTGTAATAGTGAACCCCACCTCATTTGACTCATAACACTTTGCCTTCACTTTTTAACTTAAAACAACACCTGATGTACAACCACCAACTCACCATCTTTAAACACAAAACATTTCTTGAAGACTATACCTCCAGAAATAGATTGGAAAGTAATCAAACCATCCTTGTGATCATACCCCAAACTTACAAAAGGAATGACACCATCTCTCCTTCGCTTGCGTTTGTCAAACATCCCTGATTCACATAACATTGATCCTCATCTTTTTCTTAACCTACACTTCATGCACCACCACCGTTTTCCCTCCCTTAAAATGAGAGATACCTTTAGAAGACCAGAAACTACTAAAACAAGGCTGAAAGACGACCAAGCTTCTTATAAGATTATGCTCAAACTTGCTAAGAAACCATTTCATATAAACTTTAAACCTAAACCCTTTTATCACCTCGACACGTGTCACATATCTTAGCCATCTTCATGTAACCACCACTATAACAAACAATACCAACTTAACTTAAAACCTTCTTCAAGAATTAACACTTTCTTTTTTGAACCTTAGGAATACAAGCCTTGCCTTTAAACCTTTGAACCTCAAAATATCATCAACCCTCAACACAACTCTCTAGCCTGATCTGAATCCATAGACTCTCTGCTTATTATAGCTTAGCATCCAAACCATGACTTCTCCCTAATCAAACTCAGAAGATCACTTGACACAGCCACATTACTGCACCTGATGAAATATGACCATAACTCAACCCTCAACACAACTCTTTGGCCTTATTTGAATCCACAGACTCCATATCTACTATAGCTCAGCATCAAAACCACGACTTTTCTCTTATCAAACTTAGAAGATCACTTGACACAACCACATTACTACACCTGATGAAATATGACCCAAATTAGACCTATCCAAGAATGTATAATTCAACTAAAACCAAAACTAAGCACATGTTGTAATGAAATTCCAACTTAAACCAACTAAAATTTCAACATATAGACCATAATTCAAGTCTACCACTTTTTACCCATAACTTTTCCATTTAGGGGTCTGACCAAGTCTCAAATGACCCAATAGCAAACCCCAAACAATCCACTTGACCTTAATTCACTTACTTTGAAAACTCACTACTCAAAACCTCTAAAATTGACCAAAAACAACTAGAACACAACCTGTTTGCAAATTTACCAACTCAACATCATATTTTTATTCAAATAAAAGTCTAACAAGTTTCAAATGACCAAAATAACATGTCCTAACCACCAATTCTCACCTTAGCCCAATAATTCTAAAATTCACTTATCAAACCTCCATTTTTCTATAGAAAACGACTTATGACTGAGTACAAAACACTTTTTCTCAACATTATCACCAATTGACACCAATAACATCTCAACAATAGTATTGATAACAAGAATCAAGTCCAAACAAAATGAGCAAGATACACTTTCATCATTCACAAAAGAATCATCATTCCAAAACATGTAATATAGGTTAATTACTTATTTAGTCCCTAGATTAATTGCTAAATCTCAACTTCGTCCCTCCTTTTAAAAAGGTCTCAATTTCATCCCCACTTTGTATAATTGCACCAATCAAGTACAAAAACGGAGTTAACTCTGTGGTGACGTCAAAGAAATCTGCATTTTTTCTCTCTCCAATACTCCTCTGTGTGACGCAGACCCATCTCTTTCTCTCTCTTCTACTTCTCTTCATTCCCCTCTTTCTAGGGTTTTAGTTCTCTTCATGTTTCCCTCTTTTCCTCCTCAACCTTCTTCTCAATGTCCAACAACAACTAAAACATCACCATGATCGATCTCACTTCTGGTTCTTTCTAATTCCTCTTTCAATTTCCTCTCTTTTTCTTTCCCGTAATTTTCTTTTTCACTTCAAACTTGTTGACCTTGATTGGTTTTCCTATGTAGCTATAAGGCTTTTTTTTTAACCCAAAGGCCGCCTAGAGGATGAAGACAATGAATTCTATATCCGGAGCAAGAAAAATATATGTGTATTTTTATATAAGAGTATTTTTATTTTAGGGGGATATATATGATAATGAAGCCTTGCTAAAAGCCATAAAGTAGATAGATGTGGTCTTATCCACCGTAGGTCACTTGCAACTTGTTGATCAGGTCAAGATTATCGTTGCCATTAAGGAGGCTACCAACATTAAGATTTTTTTCTCCTTACTCCAATCCTCTAATCTTGTTTGTTTATTTGGACTTTGATTTGAATATATGTTATTGTAGAATTTCATCCTTAGCATATGAATCTTTAATGTTATAATTAAGATAAAACCAGAGTAGGAAAATATCTCACTAATTTGTTTAAAAAAAAATAGAGTGAATTATTGGTGAATCATGTAGAGTAGTTATGAAGGTTAATTTTTGTTTACCGAGTGTGTTATCCAAGTTATGATTTTTGAATTGGCAAAGGTTTTCCCTTCTAAATTTGGGAACAACGTGGATCGTTGATAACGGTTGAATATACCGTTATCTGTGATGCAATTTTGACATTAAATCGCCCCTTTTTTACTTAGAAACTTGCTTGAACTCATGTTTTTAGTATAGTTTTGTGAATAAGTGAATATAGGGTATAATGATTTTATCACTAAATTCCCTTGATTTTGTAGGTTATTGGACTTATTTGAAAGAGGAGTTAAAGTACCAAGGAGTTGGAATGCAGAAAAAGAGAAAAAGACGCAGTGTAGAAAAGTCAAGCTGAAGCTGAGGACCCCTCAACGGCCCTGAGCGCCAGTCAGTCAAGATTGAGCGCCAGTCAGGGGCCTTGAGTGCCAGTTTCATGTATCGCACAAAGCTTGAGCGCCCTTTTAGGGGCGCTGAGCGCTAGTTTTCTCGCAGTTTTTCCTGGGCGACCTAAGTAGGGCCGATGAGCGTCAGCGACGTTGGCCCATGATCCAATTCAGTCCTATTTAAGGACTTGCATAACCTAGGGTTGATATCTCTTGATGGCTTGAGCACAGAAACACATTTTTCGCCCCTTGGAGGCAGATTTTGGGATGTGGGAGCTCTCCTCATCAGTTTCTAGGGTTTTCTATCTCTTCCATTCCATTGTTCATCTAGTTTCTCCATGATAATGGAGAACTAAACCTTATTTGTTGTTGGGGAAGATGTAACCTCTAAACTCTCATGTATTTGAATTTGTTCTGAATTAATATATGCTTATTTCATTAATTGTTAGGATTATTCTTCTTTGCTCAATGCTTGTTATGTTTAACTCATTCACGACATGATATTTGATTTGTCTGAGTATCGACAGATATCTTACAATTCATGATCTGGAGAATTTCTCCCAAGGGAACTATTTCCTAGACATAGGGATAAAACGCTTGATTGTCTTAAGCTCCGTTCGTAATGCATAATTAATTATTAGGGACGCAATCCATTGTGGTCTAGTAATTAAGGATAGACTTCTTTCGCCGAGACATCGGGTTCTAAGTAATTTAGAAAGTGACATTGACATTTAATAAAGAAGAAGAATTATTATATGCATGAGAGTGATTAGGTGAAATCTAAACCCTAACAACATTATCATCTCATATTATCAACTTCATCCACTCATTCTAGTGTTTAGCCTCAATTGATCAATCTGCATTCATATTTACTTTTATTGCATTTGCATTTAAAAACCAACAAGATATCTTTTCAGTCTTAGTTAGTTAAGTAATTACACAATTGTCTAGTGTCGTGAGTCTTCTGGGATATCATACTTGGTCTTACCATTTTATATTACTTGATATGATTTGGTACACTTGCCGAGGTCTTAACAAGTTTTTGGTGCCGTTGCCGGGGACTCGTGGTTTAAACTATACTTTTGTGTGATTCTTAACCAGTTAGACTTTATCTTTAATTTTTCTATTTTTAAATTTTGTTTTTGATTTGATTTTGTTTTTATTTTTGGTCTAATTGGGTGCTCTAGTGCAGTGTTCTTTAGTGTCTGCAAGATAAAATCTGAAAATCTGTACTAGAAGCACAAGATCATTAGAATTTTTTTTAGGTTTGGATGTAGAGAAGACTGCCAATAATAGATGAAGAAGGCAGATAATGAAGAGAAACTAGTTCGTCAAGACTTTGTGCATGAAAATAATGAACCCTACCTTGGCAAACCAGTGAAATTCAAGAACGGGTTATGGGTGATTAAAGATATTAAAGATAATGGAGTTACTGAGATTGAGGCTCCTTATTCAAGGAGAGTAAAGATGGTGACTAGGAAGTTGTTGAAGTTATGTTGGTGTGATGAAAGAGAGAAAAGCACCAACATCAAAAAACCGGATTGTGCTTAATGGTGTCAGGCTCGTGACGTTAAACAAGCGCTTATTAGAAGGCAACCCAATTTCTGACTTTTTCTTTTTAATTAATTATTTGTATGGTTTGGATTTGATTTTGCTTTGCAGTAATGACGACATCTACTGATGGATGTTGGACAACATCTACTAAGGGATGCTAGGAGAACTCAGATGATAGCATCTACTAATGGATGCTACTAGATTAAAGCATTTACTGATGGATGCTATGATGATCAAGATTCAGATAAGAACATCTACTAATGGATGCTACTAGATTAAGCATATACTGATGGATGATATGTGACTAAGCGTCTATTGATGGATGCTACTGACGACATCTACTGATGGTTGTCGATGAATATGAGAAAGATCAGTATCTATTGATGGATGCTGATGAGAAGGATTCCATCTACTGATGGATGATATGTGATTAGACATCTACTAATGGATGTTAGTGACAACATCTACTGATGGATGCTACTAGATCAAAATTTATTTTTCTTTATTTTTATGCATATTTGAATTCTATTTATTTTGTTTTTGTTTTAGTGCTTATGTACTTGGTTGAATGAATAGTTGTTGCAATGGTTTGGTGATGAACTGTTTGATTGTGAGAAGTAATATTGGCTTGTGTTGCTCTATTGTTTTGAGATGCAAGTTGAGTTAATGATTGGTTTAGCTTTTAAGCATAAACTGTGGTTGCTCATAGTTTTGTTAAAAACAAATGCATGATTTCAATTATGATTAATATGTTGGGCATGATGTTTATCAAATTGTGGAACTTGAATTAACCGGTGAGCGGTTGGACTCCAGAGTTTTTGATTGATTGAATGCTATTGCTTTGGAAGCATGATTGATTTTGCCTAAGTTTCTATGATTAAACATTTTGCTTGCTTGTTACACATGATTAAGGCCATTTTTTCTTCTCCCTTATAAGCCAATGTCAATATGTGAACCCAACAAAGAATAATGTTTTTCTTTAACCTTTGAACCTTGAGTCTAAATGTGAAATTTTGAATAAAACCCTTTTTGAAATCCTTACCTTGAGTTGAGTAGAGTATGTGTATGTGGTAATGGAGAATGGTTCAAGTTTGGGGTTGTGAGAAACCGAAAAGAACTTAATGAAATTCATTAAAGAGCATTGAGCAAAAGCAAAAGCAAAAGAAAAAGAAAAGAGAAGAGAAGAAAGAAAAGAAAAGCTTAAGCTCAATGAAAAGGAAGTTGGGAATGAATTAAAGATTGGTTTCTCACATAAAAGCTAAAAGAGAGATTAATGATGTATCATGAAGTAAATTGTTCACTCTCTTAACTCAAAGAATTTTGTTGTTTAAAAAACCAAATTTTCTTCTTAGCCCGGCCTCAATACAAGCCTAAAAAACTCCTTGTGATGATAACTTGCTTGTGAATGTGTTTGATTTGTGGTTAAATGAAAGGCAAAGTTGATTCATGTGAAGTTGTGAGAGTAGAGTGTAAGAGTGTCACCTCATTATACACCTTTGAGTTAGAGTGAAACATTATCCTGGGTGAGGAATTATTCCATGCACTTTATGATAACATTCTTGCTTGGTTGTTGATTGTTAATGAAGTTGGCATCTGTTGTGTATGTCTTGATCATGTGAGCACCATAGTTGAAGCTTGATTGGCTAAAGCATCATTATATCTTGACTAATCTTTCTATGATGAGAAGACATGAGTGATTTACTTGTCCTAGAGGAAAATGATATTTGGTCTTCCCATTTTATATTAATCGTGTGCATGTAGTGGAGCCAACAAAATCTGCTTTCTCAATCAAAGTCCAAATTTGCTTTAGAATTAAAAAAAGAAAGATGCACTTAGTTGTTGATTTTGAGATTTACCTCTACCTTATTTCAAAAAGGGTTTTTCCACTTTTCAAATTTAGGCTCAAGGTTCAAAGGATAAAGAGAAACATTGTTCTTTGTTGGGTTCACCTATTGGCATTGGCTCTAAGGGAGAAGAAAACGTGGCCTTGATCATATGTAACAAGCAAGCAAGTGGTTCAATCATAGAAAATTAGGCAAAATCAATCATGCTTCCAAAGCAATAACACTCAATCAATCAAAAACTCTAGAGCCTAATCTCTCACAGGTTAACTCAAGTTTCACAATTTGATAAACATTCTGCCCAGCATATTAATCATAATTGAAATCATGCATCTGATTTTAACAATACTACGAGCAACCACCATCTATGCGTAAAAAGACACAACAATCATTAACTCAACATGCATCATAGAACAATAGAGCAAACACAAGAATATTACTCATCACAAACAACATTTTATCACATCATACCAAACAATTGCACACAACTCATTAAACCAAGTACATAAGCAAAAATAAAACAAAATTCAAATAAAATAAAGCAAAAACATAAAAATCCTGATCCAGCAGCATCCATCAGTAGATGTTGTCAATAACATCCATCAGTAGATGTCTAGTAGCATACCATCCATCAGTAGATGGTCTTAGTAGCATCCATCAGTAGATGCTCTCTCATCTAAATCTTCCTGCATCCATTAGCAGATGCAAATCCTTCTCATCAGCATCCATCAGTAGATGCTAATCTTTCTCATCTTCATCGGCATCCATCATTAGACGCCTTTAGTAGCATCCATCAGTACATGCTTAATCACATAGCCTCCATTAGTAGACGTTATCATTCATCACTCTCATCATAGCAGCATCCATCAGTAGATGTTGTCATCTGAGTCCTCCTAGCATTCCTTAGTAGATGTTGTCCATCGTCCGTCAGTAGATGTTGTAATTCCTGCAAAGCAAAATCAAATTTAAAAGAAAAAGTCAGAAATTGGGTTGCCTCCCAATAAGCGCTTGTTTAACGTCACGAGCCTGACACCATTAAGCACAATCTACATCTATGATGTTGGTGTTCCTTTTGCTTTCATCACACCAACTTATTTGCAGCATCTTCTTGTTCACCATCTTTACCCTCCTTGAATAAGGAGCCTCAATCTCAATAACTCCATTCTCTTTGATATTTTAAACCACTTCATGCATTGGTGAACATGACACTTGAAGGATGGCGCTCAACGCCCTTAATGGGGCTCCAAGGCGCGCCCTGCAACCTTCTTTGTCCTTCTTCTCTTGATGATCGTGCACTCCTAGTACAGATTTTCGAATTTTATCCTACAAACACTAAAGAACACTGCACTAGAGCACCCAATTAGCACAAACAGATAAAAAATTAAAAAGATAAAAAGATGAAGAGATAGAAAGATAAAATGATAGAAAGATAGAAAAATAGACAGATAAAAATATAAAAAGATAAAAAATTAAAAAGAAAAAAAATGAAGAGATAGAAAGATAAAAAGATAGAAACATAGAAACATAGAAAGGTAGAAAGATAAAAATAAATAAAAAAATAAAAAGGTAAAAGGATAAAAAGATAAAAAGATAAAAAGATAAAAATAAGAATGAAAAGATAAAGAAATAAAAAGAAAAAAATTGAAAACATAAAAAAAACTAAAAAGATAAAAAGATAAAAAGAGAAAAAGATAAAAGAGAAAATGATAAAAAGATAGAAAGATAAAAAAAAAGATAAAAAAATAAAAAGATAAAAAAAAATAAAAAGATAAAATGTCTAATCGGTTAAGAATCACACAAATAGAATAGTTATACCTCGAGTCCCCGGCAACGGCGCCAAAAACTTGATAAACAAATTTTTAATCCCCGAAAGTGGAGTCAAAAACTTGTTAAGACCTCGGCAACTGTACTGAATCGTATCAAGTAATAATAAATGATAAGACCAAGTATCGTTTCCCAAGAGACTCACGACACTAAACAGTTATGTGATTACTCAACTAATTAAGACTCTAAAGAACATTTTTGGGGTTTTTGAATGCAAATGCAATAAAATAAACATGAATTCAATTTGATCAATTGAGGCTAAACACAAGAATGAATGGATGAAGTTGATGATATTGTTGTTGGGTTTAGATTTCACCTAATTTACTCTCATGCATATATGAATTCATCTTTCTTCATTAATGTTAATGTCACTTTCTAATTTACCTTAAATCCGATGTCTCGGTGAAGAAAGCCTAATCATAATCACTAGTTCACAATGTCTTGTCTCCCTAGCAATTAATCATGCATTATATTTACACAGAAGCTTAAAGGCAACCGATCCTCCTATTCCTATGTCAAGGTAATATTGCTTCCGAGAGAATTTCCCCAGTTCTAGATTTCCCTGTATGTGTCCATATCGACAAAATAAAAGATCATGCAATTGAATGACTTAAACAAAGCATGCATAGAGTGTAGAGGAAAAACCCTAACAATTAATGAAGTAAAGCATATATAATCAAGAATCAATTCAATACATAAGAGTTTAAGAGGTTACATCTTTCCCAACAACAAATAAGGTTTAGTTCTCCATCGTCATGGAAGAACTAGATGAACAATGGAATGAAAGAATGGAAGAGATAGAAAAACCTGAGAAAGAGAAGAGGATAGCCGTCACCATCCCTAAATCTACCCCCAAGGGGTGAAAAGTGTGTTTTTGTGCTCAAGCCATCAAAAGATACCATCATTAGGACGTGCAAGTCCTTAAATAGAACATAAAAATAACAGAAAACAGGTCCAAGCCCATAAAACTAACAGACGTCGTCGGCGCTCAGCGATAGTTGCGGCACTAGCACTCAGCGCAACTTTAGCGCTCAACGCAACTTTTTCTGCACTCTGGTTGACTTTTCTGCATTCCAACCATTCGGTAGTTTAACTCTTCTTTCAAATCGTTCCAATAGCCTACAAAATCAAGGGAATTTAGCACAAAACCATTAAATTCACCTTCAACTCTCCTATTCATAAAACTAAAGCAAAAACATGAGTTAAAGCAAGTTTCTAAGTCAGAAAGGGTGTTTTTAATATCAAAATTAAGTATAAAAATAACGGTTTTTCAACCGTTATCAACAACTTTTTTCGAAATAGGTTTACTGCTCGGTTTTGTGACCAACCGCGACAAAAAACCCTAACAACTTTTTCGAAATAAACCTACTGCCTTGGTTCTCTTACTAACCGAGGCAAAAACCTTGACAGCATTTTCGAAATAGGCCTACTGCCTCGGTTCTTTGACCAATCGAGGCAATATGTCCTACGAAAAACTGACATCCTCTGATTTTGAACGTTCCAAATCAATTTTTTCAACATCTACTACCTCGGTTCCATTTTAACCGATATCATAGGCCCTTTATGACTTGGTTTAATCGCGAACCGAGGCCTATAGTTAGTAGATATTTTCAAATTTTCCATTTATAATTTTATTTTGAATGTTTTCTTGAAGGTTTATGCATCGGTTTTGTTTATAGCCGAGGTAATAACCTCTTCGATAGTTATATTCTAGAACCGTAACACAGTAAGAACATTTTCATTCTTCTTCTTCTTCCGTTAGAGAGCAAACGCGAACTATAGCTTCCCATCTCGCGCGAACAGCTTTTCCTTGTCGCTCCACCGTCGCTACCTCTACCCCTGGCTGTCGTCACTGCCTCCACCACTGGCCGCCACCGCTGCCTCCACCATTGCGCATCGCCGCTGCTTCCACCATTGTCTGCCCTCGTAAGAAATTTTAACCTAATGTTCCTTCTTCTTTCTCGCACAACCATTCTCTCTCTCAGGCAAAGTTGTTGGTTTGTGGCCTTCATTTCTCTAGCGCAAAGGGTCAGGTGTGCTCTCCATCTTCATTGGTTCCATTTCTATCGCACGAACGTTGCTCTATCTATTTCTCTCACATGAACGTTGTTTGTTGTCGCCACCTATTGTTCGTCGTCGCCACCTGTCGTTCGCCGCCGCCACCTTCGATTGTTCGTCACTGCCTTCGGCCGTTCATCGTCGCTGCCTTCGGCCATTCATCGTCGCTGCCTTCCGTCGTTCATCATCACCTTCATCCATTTCGTTGCCTCCTCTATTGTCCATTGCAGATAAAAAAAAAGGAAAAAATTACTTTGAATAGGCAAAAAACCCCATTTTTTGGAAAAAAAATAAGGCATCTATCGCCTCGGTTCAAAACTAGCCAAGGCAAAAGGCCCCCACAGACTACCTCGGTTATGAACCGAGGCAAAACTCTTTTTGCTTCGCCTATATATACATCGGTTCATGAACTGTTGCATATAACAAAAAATAATCGATGTTGTTTCCCTTTACTGTAATAATGTTATATGTGAACCATAGTTTGTGTAGGTATTAAAAAATTCTTGAGGTCAAGTACTAACATGAACTTCCCATATTGTCTTTTTATAGCTCTTTGTCAACCATAAGACAGTTCAATAGTTGTATAAACCTAGAAAATTGTTTAAGAATGGAAGTGGAACACCTGAGATGAAGTATGTATGTTGTATTATTAAAGCATATGAACCTTATAAATCAAAAACTTTAATTGTTCAAATTTCGCCTAAAATTTTTTTTCTAGGAACACTCTCTTTACATACTCTAAAATTATGAGAAACTTATTCATAGAGAACAAAGCATATTTGTCTTATCAAATAATCTTCTTTACCCTTTGTCAAAAGTTACTTTTGGGGATTTTTACATGCGTGTGGATTAGGGGATATTGCATGTGCTTTCTTTGAGAAAAAAAATGGATCTTTATTAGTCTATGGTCATAAAACTATGTTTTGATCATTGATCAAGATGTTGTATATAAATTTAGTTTTCCTGTGGTGATTTTTAGGAACTTAAGTTTGAGTTAATAAGCTTTACCAAATAAAGGAAACTAGTTTAAGTTTCTAACGCTATCCTAGAATAAATAATTTGATGTTACCAAAGTTGATTTTACGTAGGTTTTATATTTCATTTTGATTATTTGATGGTTTATTGTATTTTGATTAGTAAAAAATCAGAATTTTTCAATTGAGTCAATGATTCAGAATGTTGTATTTTAAAATAAAATATTTCTTTAAATATAAAAATAAAGAAAAGAATTATCTAAACCAATTTTCAGATTTTAATTATTTTTTCATTCGAATAAACTATCATATAAATGTAATAACTTTTCTATATTTTATAATAACCATTTTACAATTTTTTCAATTATTCACAAGATAAAGTACTAAAACTACATGCTTAACATTTAAATTCTTACTAAATTATTAGTAGCACTGAAAAAATTATCCTATCTTTTATTCCCCTCTAAATTTTCAACTCTCAAAATAAATCCCAAATGTCAAACATTAGGTTATTTTTAAGATTTAAACTAGTCAAGTAAGTGAGTCGAGCTATTTTTAAGACTTAAATTACTGAATCGTGCGTACGCACGAGTTGTTTTGTGTTTTTAATAAATTTCTTTCATTTTTTATATAAACATAATAAAGTAGTAAAATTATTATATAATGAGATATTATAAAAATTAGGTTATTAATATTATTTTAATTGTTATTATTAAAGTAATTGTATCGTATGTTCATTCATTCGAGTTCTTTCAACTGAGTTCTTTTAGGCTGAGCTTTCCAAGTCGAGTTTTTTTAAGTCGAGCTCTTACAGGTCGAGGTCCTCCAGACCGACCTCTTCTAGGTTGACCTCCATCTAGGCCGATTTCTGTAAATCGTCCTCCTTCAAGCCAAGCTCTCCAAGCAGACGTCCAACAGGGCAAGCTTATACAAGACGAATTCTTACAGACTGAGCTACTCTAGTCGAGCTCCTCTAAATCGAGCTCTTTTAGGCTAGCATCCTCTAGGTCGACTTCTTTATACCAAGCTCCCCCAAGAGAGCTCCTCTAGGTCGAGCTTCGCCAATCGAGCTCCACCAGGCCAAGCTCATTTAGCTAAGATTCTTATGCAAAGCTCTTCTTAGTCAAGTTACTCTTCAGAATTCAGCCTAGCCGCTTCTAATTGTTGCAGAGTCATTTCGTGCTGTTGCACTAAAGCAGCGCCCTGTTGTTGAAGAGCAGATGTGATAGCCTCCAAAGCCCTTGCCAAGCTAGGCATATTAGAGGTTTCACTGTTGGGTTGTGTGTGTGTCATTTCTCTGTTCACACAGAGAATTATTCTCATTATGATTCATAATATGAGTTCGTAGGATAAATCCACAACTCTTAGGTCGTCATAAGGACGAACCGCTCCGATACCATTAATGTAACATCCCAAAATCTCACACTTGACAATTCATAATTGATATATTGTAACATTACATTTAAGGTAACATCCCATAATCTTACACTTGATAATTCATAGTTGATATATATATATATATATCTATATATGTTTTAAACTCAGATTTCAACTACAAATTCATAAATATAACTCGAATTCTTCTAATTTATTCTTCTATCTCCTTCTTCATTAGCGCTGAATCAGACGACACTCCTTCATCTGCGCCCGTATAACGAATTATACGATCATCACACATACACAAACACAAACAAGTAGAGGGTGAGCTAACATGCAACAAATCATTTATAAAACATGCATAATTACTTTGATACACTCAACAAACATCATATAATAATTATGTCAGACACCCTCATACCATCATACAACAATCGCATCATAGATACTCATCCCATCATACCACAATTCCTAATAGACACTCATCCCACAATACCCAATAGACAATCATTCCACAATACCCAATAGACACTCATTCCATAATACCCAATAGACACTCATTCGGATGATACGTTGATGACACTCATTCCACAATACCCAATAGACACTCATTCGGATGATACGTTGATGAGCGGTCACGGGAGGTTATGCACTTGTGATGACTTCTACTTCTTCTTACAAATACACTTCCAAAATACTTCATACCATCCACAAGGTTAGTCCTCAACACTATGTCCAAAACCGGCACATAGACCAGGACCTCCTGCCCCTCTCACACATAATTCATCCTTCTTTACTTGAGACTAAATGATTATTAGAGTATCAGGATAACCTCCAACAACAGGACCCTCAACATCAACATATACACAAATATCATATCATTACAGAATCTCTCCACGAAACTCATACCATACTCATATTCCTCAACTCATATTATACCATTACAAAATCTCCTCATAATACTCATATCATGTTCAGATGCATAAATTCAAATCCAATATATAAAATACAATCATCACAAAAATCATACAAAATGAATATATCCCAAAATAAATTAACAATACTAAAATATCACCATAAATGGTCACCGAAGAAGAATCAAATGTTTGACGAATCAAACTCACCATAAACGCCAGTACATATGACTAGTCACAACTTACTGGATTTGACCAGGACTGCTCTATGATCAGGAATGTACCAACTCCGGTTTTTAAGATTCCTCTATCCTACCATCACAATTATAATTCATAATTCCATATCTACCACAATAACATGAATTCATCAGAAATTTTCATTCCAACAAGATATATTGCACAATAATTTAACAGTACATAATCTGTTCAACAAGATTTAAGTTAAAAACTTGTCGAGTAGACTTCCAGGAAAGAGAGGTGTGTCACAATGGACAACTTAAGTACCAAGTCTTTCCTAAGCCAAAGTGTTCCTCAACTATTTTTAACAAATTTCTTATTTACAGATTCAAAACAACAACATATAATATTAACACAGAAATTTAATATAGATAGATATACAGTAAGCACATATGTTTTTCATTAACAGTATTCACACAGAATTTCAAGACATGAATAGTAATAAAACAATCATAATATAAAAGCTTAGAAAGGTTAGCTCCCCTGCCTCTATTCCAGACTTAATCTCTTGCTCAGAATTTGTTTCCTCGAAAACCCTCCAGAACCTCTACTCTTCTTGCAACTAAAAATTTCTTCCTAACTCTTTCTTCTCTATTTCTCCAGCTTTCTCATTTGATTCTTCCTCTCTTTGTGCATAATAATCTCCCCTATCATGGCTATTTATAGTCAAAAAAATTTACTATTTAACAATTTTTTAATATTATTTATTATTTTAATATTATCTTATTTATTAATATTTTAATCACCACTTGACATATTGGATCCCTCAATAATGCCTTCAAACGTGGAGTGCTCATCCACTATCAATATTTTAAATTTTTTTTTAAAACAAAAAGGTAGAAAAGATCTTGAACTCATGTTCTTGAAATCACCACAATTTTCTACCATTTAAGCTACCAAAATTTCTTATTTAACTTATTAATTATATTTTCCATTCACAAAGAAATTTATTACAACTAGTAATAAAATTGTTACAATTAAGGTAAATATTTTTCATGGGTCTTACAACAATTAATTAAAAAAAAATTGATTAACATCGAATATTGACAAAATTCGACGTTAAGTTAACGTCGTATATTGACAAAATTCGACGTTAACGTCGAATTTTTTAAAATTCGACTTCAATTTAATGCCTCCTGATATGATCTCGTTTGCGAATTTGCCGTTAAATGTCCAAAATATTTGACGTTGTACGTGATTTTTGTACTAGTGATCTATAAAATTGTGTTCACATAATCAGCCTTTTCCCATATAAATATATACTGATATAATAATTAGTTAAGGAGAAACAAAGATATATATATAGAGAGAGATGATGATAAATTTTTAATTAATTAAATATAAAATCAAAGTATATTTTAAAAGAAGAGTATTTTTTTTATCCTATTTATATAAGTCTGTTACTTTCTATATCATGTAACAATTTCAGGTGAATTCGAAATTACATATTACATATAAATAAGATAAAAATTATATTAATAGAAAAATTATTAACTTAATTAGTTTAATGTTTTGACTTAAAAAGTGATGTGTGTATGATTTGTTTATGACCTATTTGTATTTAGCAATTAGAAGGGAAGAAATCTACTTGTGGGGGTTGTGAACAATGCTGGGATCTCAAATCAGATGCGTTGCGTCATCCTAATTTCGGTGTTTAGTTTCATGCACATTAGGTATTTGGAAAATTTTGACTTCATCGGATAACATCATAAGAGAACATTCTGGTCTAATCCTTTTCTAATCATTAGAAAATTAGTCTGAGGTAAAATTCTTACCCTATTTCTAAAAATATATACCGTTATAGGGACTCAGAATGCAAATTACGATGACACTACAAAGGATTCATTTTGGATCCCTGGTAGTACAATTTCCAACAAATTTCTTTTATCTTTTTTTTTTATTTGTAAACAAGTAGTTGTATACATGAATTGAACATTACCATCATGGAGGTGAAAATCATACACACGTTTGACTTTTTTCCATGTCCCTCATGTTTTGTTCATGGGTCACTTCTTGGAAGATCCAAATCTTATTTGGGATGCAAGAATCCATGTTAAAACGATTCGATCTGTTGCACTAGATTCTCACACAAATCTTTGAGCTTAATTTAGTGGGTTTGTTTCGATCAGTTGCGTGATGATCCAATTAACCTTTAAGATTTCAAATCTTATTATTATGAACAGGGATTTTAGAAAAAGAAGATCCTTTAGCATTAGTCAAAGATCGCTGCAATATTTGTGTTAGATAGAGAAAAAGTTGCACTTGAGCAGGTGAACATTTGACCACTCAATAGTAGTTACGAAAAAGGAACACTGAAACCATAAACATGGCTGCTATTCACATGCACTTTGATTTTTTTTTCACTGTTCCGTAGCAGAAAACTGTTTTTATCTTCTATTGATTACAACCTTGTGTCACTTACATTTTTTTTTTCTTTCGAGACTATAAATACTTTATTAAATCAATATTTTTAATCAATTATAAAAAAAAATCTTTAACCAAGCAACAAAAAATAAATATAAGCGATTGTACTATATGAAAAAAATATTTTACATAATCCACGTGACAATTTTGTAAATAATAAATAGGTGTTTAATATGAGTTCCTCTTTGAAACAATGTAAACACTTTCATAACATAATGCATCCACACTCCTTTACCAACCATTGACTTCCTTGTTATGTCACCATTCTCTTTTATCTTGTGTTAAAATTTTATAATTAATTCACTTTTGAGACATTCTTGTAATATTGTAGATTGGAAACTTTTTATCTGTTACATGTTATGAAAGACACATGTAAAGTGAAAACACAGATTATCTAATGTACAGAAATTCTATTAGGTTATTTAGAGTGCATTTATTTATGTATCAGCACCTTAATTCTCTTTGTTCTTCTCTATGACCATAGTGATAACACATACTTCCTCCACCAAGTCAGAATTTTTTTTTTTATATATTTTTGAGTTAAGAATATAGGAATATGTAAGGATGTATGCTATGTTAAATATAAGAATATATTAATTACGTATATAAATTTAAACATAAGAATTTAGTTAAATGTAAGATGTGTTAAATGTATAGATATAGAAGTTACTAAGATAGAAGTTAGTTAAATATAGAATTTAGTTAAGTTTAAGAATTTATAACCCCATAACCAATGTGATATATGTATGTAAGCTATACATTCTTTTTTATGTCCGATATATATGTTATGTGGTATGTTGAATATACTTGTATAGGATATCAAAGTGTCTAATCCTCAAAAATTTATAATAATTAGAAAATTTTATATTTTAAGAGTTATGCTATCAAATTTTTGAAAGATTTTTGTGATATATTCCATTGAGTAAAACGTCTCAAATTACCTATTGAATAATATTTCTAATTCAAGTTATCTATATTTTCTTTTATATAAAATAAGAGATACAAGTAGGCACAATTACTGCATTAAATATTGAATTATTTATATTAATAATTTGAGAAAATTAATATTTTTAATAATATATATATATATATATATATATATATATATCTTTTTGTGTACACATTTTTTATTCTCGTTTTACTCTTTATAATATAAATATTAACTAAGTTTTTGAAAAATATAATTGTTAACTATTTTTTAAAAATAACTGATATTTTAAAATATTTTGTGTAAAACTCTTATATTTTTCTTCCTCTTTTTTTCATTGTATTTTTCTTATGTATTAATATAATCAATTTACACATGTTACTAATTTATAATATAATATAAATATTTAAAAAAAATATGAATACACAAATGTAACAACACTTTTATTATGTGATACTTATAAAAGTAATTAAATTTATGCTTTATTTCGTTAGCTTAGTTTCATTCAGAGTCACATAAATATTAAAACTAAAGGTTATTGAAATTTTTTGAAATATAGAAGTGTTTATTAAACTTTACTTACTAATCATGAATAAAGTGATTCTTTCTAAATAACCATCACACCATTTAGAAAAGATGAGATATTCATGTATAAATTAAGTTCTTTATCATACTTTTATTTTCTATATCGATGTGTACATTAGTTTTATAACTAATATATTTAAAATAAACCATTTAAAATCTGTATTCTACACTTTACAATTAGTGAAATGTGAGTTATATGCAATATATATATATATATATATATATATATATATATATATTTCTTTTTTTTTCTGGAGTATATACATCAAAAGTAAGAAAAGAGAGGACAATAAAGAAAAATTACGTTAATCCACAAGAAAATATACGTTAATTATTTATATATTTCTCATTTCTTTATTCACGTTTCTCTTTCCACGAATTTGAAATCTCTCAAGCTTCAATTTATAAGTCAACTGTTGCACACTAATTAATTAGTAATACTAGATTATCTAAATTTTAAATTCAAAGATTTTTACCTATGTTCTTGGGTTCATATACAATCCATTACAAACTAATTAGTTAAGTATTGATAAATTATTCGGACATATAACTATGCCATTTGATTATTAGATATTATAGTTTTATTATTATTCAATATTAAATCATTTGATAATTAGTTAACTATATATATATATATATATATATATATATATATATATATATATATATATATATATATATATATATATATATATATATATATATTATTGGGATAAATAGAAATTTTATTCGATATTAAAAGGTTGTCACATCACTTGATGACATTTGATTCCACTTGAGGTTAGTATATATAATTTCGTGTATCATAAAATGCTAAAGAAATTTCACGCATGGTAGACGATGATTTCATGTTTGCCCCATCTTCTTGGCAATGATTAACACGTACCATTGAATTTGATTCCTCCTAATTATAAAAGGGGCCACTTTGCATGGGAATGCATGAATCTACCTCATTAATCCAGAATTTAGACCGAGAATTTAAGGAAAGAGACATATTATTGATGTAATGTTTATAATATATATATATCTATATATATATATATATATATATATATATATATATATATATATATATATATATATATATATATATATATATTTATTCGTGCTTATTCTTTATCACATTATCTACGTCTTCTTTCTTTTTCTATACAAAACAGTACAAAAGAAAACAGAGACATTAAAACGGATTAAACTCATTTAAATGTTTTGATTATCTAGTTAACGTGACTATATGAAACCGAGTTAATTTGAATGAAATTTAACTCGTACTTTTAAAATAAAGTATTATATTTGAATTTTATAAATAAAAAAGTAGTTTAAATGATTTTATTTATTATCAATTATCGTTTAGATTTATTTTTATTTTTTTGCGTAATATGAAGGATAAAAAACATAGCTTCCTTCTTTTTCTTCCAACATATTTTTGTGTACTGGATAGTTTAAAAAAAGACTTAAATAAATTATAGAAAATGAATATATAGCTATTTCCCTTTCCTTCTATTTTTCATCTACCTTTGAATTAAAAAAATGAGAAATATATAGAAGGTGAGAAACATATTCTACCTTTTTACCTTTTGTTAGAGTTATCCATACTTTCACGTGGCGACTGATTTTAATATATAAAACCTAACAAAGAGACTTATGGGGATCTGAAAGCTCTCAGTCCCACATATGGTTCATCTTTCAATTCCCACTTTTCACTTTCATATGATATTTCCAATCGATCAGGACCAAGCTACATGTTCCTACGAGGGGCCTCTAGTGTGTTTTTTTCTTAGGTAATACTTTTATTTCTTTTATTGCTTTAATTAATTTGTTAACTACCAAAAACTTAAAAGTGATATAATAAAAGTGTAATGTTATGAACTCATCGATTTTTTGTTGTTGTATAGTTGATTAAATAAAGTTGTGATATTCTTTCCCAGGTCATAGGCGAAAATTTGGAACTAGTAACTTTAATTTTCTGTAAACCACTTGTTATTGTTATAAAAAACAAAAGCTTATTACCAAAGTCAAAAGTTATAATTGATTGTGGGTGTGTAGCTTTATTTCTTTAAAAATTCTCGCAGCCATTATCATTAACTAAATTGTAGGTATCATGTCCTTCGACGTTACCATCAAACAAATCCTTAGGGGTAACCCTAATCAAATAAAGTCAACTCTTGGATTTAAATTATGGCTACTGTAACTGTACTTTCAGATGGAGACTTATTCATTGCGAAAATAAAAAATAACCGTGAGTAATGTAACTATAGTTATGTAAGAAGAAAATGCGTTAAAAAAATCTCTTATGTTATTATAATATCTAATTGAAATTAGTTTGACAGATTTTGTAATCTTATGTACTCAAATTTTATATACGAAATTAATATGAATCTAAATCAAACCGTCTGAAATAAAATACTTTTAGAAGATTTCATATTATTAATAATATTGGTAATGTTTGAAGGATGTTAATTACATTATTTAAGAAGGCTTAAGTTATTATTTTGGATAAGGTCAAACCCCAATCAAGATTAAAGAGTTTCAAAAGGTTCAAGAATCTAAGACAATGTATATTGGCTTGTCTATCTCAAAGTTGAAGAAAAAGAAAGAAAAAAAGTAAAATAGAAAAAGTCTAAGAAATCGTCATATGATAATGTAGACAAAAGGCATGAGTGATTTAGCTTCACTGTAGGAAATATTGTATAGAAAATGTAAGAAATGAGAAGAGAAGAAATTCACAATTTTCATTAGAGTCTACGGACATTGTAATTGCGTCTGATAGTAAAAAGTCTACAAGACCATTGGTCGCGTCAATTTCAAATACACAGAGGATCTTAGCCATAGATTGAGGTTGAAAAATATTACTTGTCTCCTATGAGAGGGTTCTTTGAGTTAGCACCGGTAGGTATTAGAGAGAATATAGCAGTAATGAGAGAGTGTAATGCAGAGAAAAAGATAAACGAGAGTTATTTCTCGTTAACAAAACAATGTATATATATACAACAGAGAATAAACTATTAACAGATAGTTAAAACAGTTAGAGTTTAGCTTTTATTCTTCACACACTCCTCTAAAACTAAACTCTCTAAGAATTTAACTCCAAGCTTTGTAAGGTTGATCGTCCATCACATCAGACTGCCTCCCTTTACTTTTGTCAAATCTATAGTTGGCTCTAGTACCATTGCAATATTGTTCTTCCTCTAGCATATCCAATTTCTCCTTGTTAAGGTGCATCGAAGGTAAATATTTCTCCACAACTAAGGAATACTGACCTTCTGCGTACTAACCTTCTACGTCTCTTCTTCCGACGTTTGTCTCTCCTTTTACCATGCTTATGCTCATCTTTCCTAGATCTCTTTTTCTTCTTCTGCCTATCATCACTAGTATCAGTCGCAGCTAGACACTGAACAGTAGTGGCATTCAGACTTACCTTAAAGGTCATGTTCCTAGCAAGAGGAGCCTTGAGCACCAACCGCTGCCTTTCGTCAAATACATCTATGAGATTCTGATGCATCGACATGCTATAGCCTTTCTCCAGAAGTTGTCCGAGATTCAATAAGTTGTTCCTCATTGTTGGGACATATAACACATCATCCATATATGCAACTCCGCCATTTTTGTACGTGATTAGGACTCTGCCAATTCCTTCCGATGTAATCGTGCTATCATCTGCAAATCTCACACTGCTTCTCACTCTCTGATCAAGATTCACCAACCGCTCTCTCCTTCCTGTCATGTGGTTAGAACACCCGGTGTCCAAGTACCAAGATGACTCATCTTCTGCATGGCTCATCTCAGTGGAAAGTAATACGTGGTCTACAGATTTTCCACACCTGTCTAGTGCATGGTTCCCACTTTCATTTGATAGTAATGCTCGTTTGGTTTCTTCATTACCACCCGTTCGGTTTAAAGACAATTCTTCGTCAAAACCCGTTCAGTTTTTGTCAATGCCTGTTTGGTCAAAAGACGACACCCGTTTGTCAACGCCCGTTCGGTCTGAAGACGACACCTGTTTGTCAACTTCCGTTCGGTCTAAAGACGACACTTGTTTGTCAACTCCCGTTCGGTCTGAAGATGACAGTCATTAGATTTCTTCGTCGACACCCGTTCGATTAAAAGGCAACATCTCTTCTTCAGCAACCGTTCGGTTTGAAGGCAACACCTCTTCTTCAACAATCGTTCGGTTTGAAGGCAACAACTCTTCAACAACTATTCGGTTTGAAAACAACAATCGTCCGTTTTCTTCACCATCTGCTACATTTGAATATCGTTCGATTTCTTCATCAGCTGCATTAGAAGACGACATCCATTCGGTTTCTTCATCAGTTGCATGTCTATCTTCACTTGACAGCAACACGTGTTTAACTTCTTCATTCTTTGTTGCATGGCCCATCTTCTCCGAGTGCAACACGTGGTCTGTGCCACAATGACACGCATCTGCATGGCTTGTTGCTCTTAGCTACAACACATGTTCAGATACACATTCACACCTGTCCAACACTATCTCTCTGCATAGTTCCTCTTCTATTCGTTCTAGAGTGCTCATCAGCACAACATGATCGGACTCCGAATCACATTCATCTTGAGCAAGATTAGTTGCCTCGTCGTTCTTGATTTTCTTTGCGGCTTCATTGTCCCAACACTCTACAGAGTAGTGCCCGTATTTGTTACAGGTATAGCATTGAACGTTTCTTTTGTCATGCCCACTTCTTCCTTTGCCTATAAATTGTCTTCCTCCTCTATTGTTTCCCTCACTTTGCTCACCGCCATTAACTTCCACGTGCTGATCAGAGGAGTTTATGTTTCTACCACCCGTTCGGCCACCGCGTGTCCATCCTCTGCCTATTCCAGCTCCTCGGCTCTTGAATCTTTGATTACTAATGGCTTGCAAGGCTTGATTTGTGCCTTGAACCAGTGCCTTTTTTGCATTCTTCCTTTCGATTAATCTCTGCTCATGTGCCTCTAAAGAATTCTGCAGTTCTTCCACTTTCATCGTTTCAAGATCCTTGCATTCCTCTATGGCAACCACGATGTGATCATACTGTGGTATTAAAGTTCGAAGTATCTTCTCGACAATCTTTTTGTCCTTCACAACCTTATCACATGCTCTCATAGCATTTACCACGATCTGAATTATGCTAATGTACTCCACCACCGTTTCCTGCTCCCCCATCCATAGGAGCTCATATTGCCTCTGTAGGGACTGCAAACGGACCTTCTTCACCTTGCCGGAATTACCATAACCATCCTGTATAATGTCCTAGACTTCTTTGGTCGTGGCAGCTTTTGATACCTTTTGAAAGATTGAGGCATAAATGCATTGATGCAGTAGCATCCTTGCTTTGAAGTCAAGCCTTTTGTTTTCTTTGCACAACTTCTTCACCTCTTCTGAATCGCCTTTCGAAGGTTCCTGAAAACCTTTCTTCACTATTTCATCAACTTCTTGAAACCCAAGAATCGCTTCCATTTTCATGCACCAGTCATCGTAACCCTTACCGTCAAATACCGGTAGGTTATTGTGAATCATTTCGGCCATCACTTCCACACTCCTTTCTTCTTGAACCGTCTTCTTGAACGTCACAAAACTTCACAGGTTTCGGAACCTGTCGCTCTTGATACCACTATTAGCACCGATAGGTGTTAGAGAGAATACAACAGTGATGAGAGAGTGTAGCAAAGAGTGTAATGCAGAGAAAGAGAGAAACGAGAGTTATTTCTCATTAACAAAACAATGTATATATATGTACAACAGAGAATAGACTGTTAACAGACAATTAAAACAGTTAGAGTTTAGCTTTTATTCCCAATACTTTGAGATCTTATAGCTTAAGGTAGGAAGTCTAGGTTCCTCTTTTAATCAATAGAAATTTCTAAGGTGTAAGCATGCATGAGGTCAATTATATTGAAGATTTTTTATAACTAGGAGATGTTATTTGTGAGATATATGAGATATGTTTCATAGTCAAGAGAACTTTTTTTATTATTAGCTTCTTTTAATCTTTTTGGATTGAGATTTAATATGATAAAATATAGATTTCAAAACACAGTCATTTTCTTGTTTAATATTCTCATAACACAACCCTTTTTCATCATATAGAATATGTCTTTTTATTTTATCTTTTTTTCTTCTTTTTATCTAGGATGGAGTGTTAATATCTAAATTTATTCAATCTCATATCTTGGTAGGTTCTTATACTTTTCTCCAAACTTATATGTTCTCATCCTACCCGAGACTTATCCAATCTCATACTTTGGTAAGATGTTTATTATATTCATTCCCAAACTTATTAATTTGATCTGAAACATTTATTTTCTCAACATTTATCTATTTTCTTTGGTTAGGATGTGAGACAAAATATATTCTCTCAAAAGGATAAGGGTAAAAGAAGGAAACATTTAGATTAAAAAAGGTTAACAACATATTAGAACATATAAAGATTGACTATTTAGTCAAGTAGCTTTAAACACATGGATCAAAACAATTGTCTTTATCCTTTTTAACCATTTATTTGATTATATTACCAAGAATCAAACAAAAATCAATTTCATAGTAATAACTGTTGGGTACAAACAAAGTCCCACATCGGATAAAATAAGAGATGGACATGAGTTTATATACACATAAGATACCTCCATTGGTAAGAGGCCTTTTGGAGTGGTACCAAAAGAAAATCCGTGAGGACTTGGCCCAAAGCGGACAATATCTTACCAGTGTGGAGATCTATGTGTATGTGTGTGTCAAACCTCCCTACAATAACTACTTTCCTTACAACTTTCTACACTCATACTATGGTATCACTAGTAAAAAATGACGTTTTAAACTTGGACATTATGACTCGGTTTTTATGGAACCGAAGCATATCAAAACGCGGCGGCAGTCTCGTAATTTTAAAAGCATTATATGCCTCAGTTGTTAAGCAACCGATGTCTAAAGAAGATACTGATTCGGTTGCCAGAGTGAACCGATGCCTAATCCTCACATACCAAAGATACGGCCTCGGTTGGAAGATAGAACCGAGGCATATTGGGCTTCGACTGTGCGGGCCTTAAATCGAGAGCCAGAAAAACTTTTCCCCAAAATTCTCCTCCTCTTCCCCTCTTCTCTTCCTCTTCTCTTCTCTTCTCCTGCGACCACCTCTTCTTCTCTTCCTCTTCTCCTGCAACGTGCGACGACGGTGGACGCGAGGACGCGGCGGCGGGGATGCGGCTGCGGCGAGGACACTCTTCTCTTCTCCTGCGACGACCTCTTCTTCTCTTCCTCTTCTCTTGCGACGTGCGACGACGGTGGACGCGAGGACGCAACGAGGACGCGGCGGCGACGAGGACGCAGCAGTGATGGAGGGAGGTGACGATGGGCAGATTTGCGCTCATAGAGGGGGCGGCGGGCAGATCTGGGTGCATGGAGGGCAGATCTGCGCGCATGGAGTGGCGGAGGGCAGATCTGTGGGGGAGATGGTGGTGGTCGGAGATGCTTCTGTTGACGGTTTAGGTGGCGCGAAGAAGCTAAACCACGCCGTTGGTGGTAGTCGGAACTGCATGGACAACTGGCCTTTAACCACGCTGTTGGGGGAAGAACAGAGAAACCTGGCTCTGTTTCACCATGTGCGAAGAGGAAGAAATTTGGGTATGCCCTTTGCTTTGTGACACGCATTTTGCTTCTCTAGCTTTGGACATTGATGACACTGTGTTGCTGATTGAGTATGGACCGCCGTTTGTGACACGCATTTTGCTTCTCTGGCTTTGGACATTGATGACACTGTGTTGCTGATTGAGTATGGACCGCCGTTTGATTGATTCCTGTTACAGTTTTCTTGTTTGTTTTAAATTTTCTAGCTGAAATTGGAAGAAATTTTGGGAGCTGAAATTGGAAGAAATTTTGGGAGAATTCTTGGGTTTGTTTGGCATGAGAGAATGATTGAGAATGAATGAACCGAATGAGAATGAATGAACCGTGAATGAGAGTCTGAAGTATGAAAAAATAAAAAAAAGATACACTCTACTACCTCGGTTATCTAAGAACCGAGGCATATTCCTGTCTCGTTTTATCCCGGCCTATAACCGAGGCATAAAGTTTAACTTTTTTACCTCGCCCAGATATGCCTCGGTTGTAGAACCGATGCCTATAAACATAACCAATCGATGCCGTTTCTCTTTATTGTACTAGTGTATAGTTGTCAAAATCTAATACTCTAGGCAATATTTTTACTTATATAGCACTCAAACTCATTAGCAAGAGTTGGATTCTTTTTTATTAATCATTAATCCACAAGAATTTAATCATACCCAATAATCATTAAATTAATATCCTGAATAGTTAGAGGCTTGATATCAAAATATAATAAATAACTTGCGATATTTTCATGAAGTGTAAGAAAATTATATATTTCTTCAAAAGAATTTTCCATCGACAATTCAAAGATAATATTAACCATTAGAAATTCTCTTTCGATAGTCATATATATGTATATATTATTTATATTTATACATCTAATTTAAAAATGTGATATTTTAATCTTTATCTCATAAAAAGAAGAAAAAACCACTACATATATTGATCTATATGAATTAATAATATTTTATCCTCAATAATTCTATCATAAAAAATAATTTAAATTAAAATCATATAAAACTTATTTCTCACTATTATAATCTCTACTATAATAACAAATTTTTAATTTTAATATGAAATAAATAATAATAAATTAAACTTTATTATTACAAACATGATCTGTAACGTACTTCAAACTAACAAAATCATAATTACATATAGCTATACGATTGAATCTCTAAATAACTAAATTCATCCCAATAAAAAAAAATGAAGTAGAAAATTACCTGCAAAACTCTTACTCACTCAAGTAAGTTTAACGAGAAGTTATATTACTTTTTGTATGCAAAATGAATTTGTTTAAGGGTGTAAGTTTGACTATCAAAGAAAAACACACTTTCTTCGTGTATTGACTTTGGCTAGATCAACAATACAGTAAACTTTAAAAAAAAGAAAAATTAATTAAAATAAAACTTTATCATTTTATGCGCTTTGAATTTCTATCTTCAACAAATCTTGAAAAAAAATAGTATAAATTCCTTTTAGAAGAAAATAAGTATGAAAAGTTAATTTGCAAAGAATCACGTGTTAAGAAATGAAATAAAAGAAAATGATTAAAGCATATGTTTCCACGTCATCCCCGTGAGTGTTGAAAAGTTAAAGAGTTGTGAAAATTGAGAAGAAAGAGGACCCATTTGAAGGTCACAAGTGGAACATACTCCGAGTTTTGATCTTTATGGAAAACGACTTTAGTCGCCTCATAACCATTATCTAATCATTGCTCCCCCCACTAATTAAGCTCAAATGCTTAAAATGTGGATTAGTGAAAAACATATACTATTTTTTTTTTTAAGTTTGACCAAATCTTGGGGCAAATTGTGATTAGTCTAAACCACCAAATCTCTCTTTTCTTTTAAGTGAATGCTTAACGAAATCAGGTAATATATAGGGATTTTATTGCACTTGAGCAAATAATACTTTAGAGAAAGAAAATGCATGCCCAAATTCAGGTAAAAACAAAGATAACCTAATTTCAACTTTCTCTTATCCTTTACATGACTTGGAAACTTCAACATTAAATTTAAGAGCTAATGTATACAAAATTTATGTTGACATTTAGGTCCCTGTGTCAAGTGAAACACTTTGTTTTTAAATTTAACCCTTTTAATAAAGTTTTCCATTATTTTGTCTCATTTTTTAAAAATAATCAAAAGCTAAAAATCTAAATTTGGATTACAATAATACTGGCTATTTTTATAATTGTAAGCAACTATAAATTTTCTTTTGTCAATTATTCTTACAATTTATCATTCACGTATTTTGCATAAAAATTATAACTTTTAATTTATAACAAACGAACGCCTATCCATGAACCTTTTACTGTATATCAAACTTATTTGTTAATAACTATTTTAAATATGATTTTGACTGATAAGGATGTGAAAGGTTTTAGGTTTAAATAATTTTTCTCTTCTTGCAAATTTTGCATATATTTCTCGATAATTTTTCTCTCATTTGTTTTTATTAATCTTTTATTTTTATTTTGGTCTTCACCGTTTCTCCAATAAATATGTACATTTAGCTTTAGTGTCCTCAATAACTTTTTTTCTCATTTTCATTCCAATAAAAAATTTGTTTTTGTTTTGGTTCATTTCATCCTTTTAAGTGATAATTGTGCCAAGTTTCCATGTCAAAGGTTGAATATGATTGATAAGTGTATTTTGTTTTCTAAGAATTATTTTATTTAAAGGAAACTATTAATCAATGTGACGGATCAATATTGTTTACCTTCAATTAGGGTCATCATCTATTTTTTCTAATATCTTATATTAATCAATTTTCTCTTTTAAAAATTACAATTTTCAAAAATAGATGTGGCCTATTTGTTGTCATCATAATTTAATAAATAACTCATAGAAAGATATAAATAAATAACAAAGACCAAAATATAAATAGTTCTTTACAGGGATTAGAATGAAAGACAATTATTGAGAACAAAAAATAACAATTTATTAAAAACTAAAAACAAAGAAAGAGAGTTAATATATATAACCCATCACTACTTAACCAATGCCTATTAACAATAAAGATTAATACAAAAGCAAAATTTTCATCAATAATCAAAAGGGAGAAAACTATTAAAATCTATAAACAGTATAAGCAAATTTATAAGAATTCCAAATATAAATTCAAATTTAAAAAGAAAGAGAAGCCAATTTTTTCTGTTAAACATGCAATTGAATCTATGGAGAAATTTTAATTTAATCCCTGCCTTAAAAAACCATTAAAACAATTTATTGATAGGTAAAACGTCGTTATTTAATTTATAACGTCAAATGACACCCCTAAAAAGCCAAATTTAAAATTTTATATATTTAGGATGTAAAATAAAATGTTCTTTTTATTTAATCTATTATAATATATATATATATATATATATATATATATATATATATATATATATATATATATATATATATATATATATATATATATATATATATATATAAGAAAAGAAGATATGAGGAAACTTATCCTCGTATGCATGTTTATTTTGTTGACTAATGTTCCAATAGTAAGTTTTTCTTAATATGATATTTTTAATTTTCTCTTTTACTCTTTTTTGTTGTCACATGTATCTAGAGAAATAATTTATGTTTTTATCTATTATTTATATTTAAAGTATTATTTTTTTATAATTATTTAATAATTTTAATATAATTTATACTAATTTGATTATTTAATATATTTTACTTTTATTTAAGAAAATAATATTATTTAAATAAATTAAACATTAAATATACTTTTTTATGTTCTTTGACTTGTGAAAATTGGAATAATACATTTTTAAAACATTAATTCAATGGTCCCTATTTTTATAAATGTTTGGATTTAGTCATTTTAATCAAATTTTGTTAATTTTATTTGAGATTTCAAATGTATTTCATAATTGCATTTTAATTATTTATATTGTTCAAAACATTTTTTCTTTAATATTAGTTGAAAAATGCATTTGAAGTTAAGAAGCCAAATTATTTGGTTAAAATGAATAAATTCACATTGTTATAAAGATGAATGACTAAATTAGTCCAAAATTTCCAAAAACTAATTCTAATTTTTATTTAAAGTTAAGCAGCCAAAAACGTATTTAAAATATAAATTAATTATTTTTTATACTGCATTCTTTTCTCTTATGATATTCATTACTTAGTCATTTAATAAACTAATTTAAAAATATATATTTTAATTTGATTTTGTAAAATTCTATCATTTAAAAATAATAATAGTAATTTTATCCTAAAAAAATATCAACAATAAAACATATTTATATTAAGTTATAATGTAGATATTTTTATTATTGAATATCTTCATATTTTAGGATGTAAATTTTAAATTGATATTACTTGATAAATAATTACACTAATCAAATGTAGATAGAATTCTATATAAAGATTGTATTTAATATTTCATTTCAAATAATTAAAATATATATGTTAACTTTTTGGCAAGTATACCAAATCGTTCCAAGTAATACAGTGAATAAGTAAAAGTATCGTCTCCCAAGGGACTTGTGCAACACATGACAATTCATCCTTTTATAACTCAATTAGATGTCCAAAATGCACAAAACAACACAAGAAACTATTTTTGGTATTTTATCAAACAGTTGGTGTGCAAGGAATTTCGTTGGAATTGGGTTTCATGAATCATATGAACATAAAACTCTTTTCAATATTTCATTACTTCATTCAAACATTCACATCAAGGCATACTAGTCCTAATCATTTAGCAACTAGTTCTAAATTAATATATTAAAATGATAATCCCTTAGTCAATTTAACATACAATTTGCATTAAGTCCGATGTTAATAATGTTATTGAGTCTATCCCTAGATCCCAATCACTTAAGTGCTCTATCTACGTTCATGTTCAAAGTTACTTTTCAGTAATCAAAGACATTCAAATAACATTATATTTTCATACAATGATAATAAATTCAAGAAAGAGCGTTCATGTTCAAAGGTACTTTCCAGTAATCAAAGACATTCAAATAACATTATATTTTCATACAATGATAATAAATTCAAGAAAGAGCATATGAACGAACAACAATATATTGAACAGGAAAATTAAATCACAGTGAGTTCATTACATCCAATCCCAACGAAAGAGAAATTTAACTACTCCTAGTAATCTAAAACGTACACATTTGAAGCAATCCCTTGCAACAATGATGTCTTGATGCCTTGGAGTAGTCTCCGGAAGTTCCTCAGATGTTTTTGTTTCTTTCTTTTGTCCTGAACTTCTCTCAGAAGATGTTTCTGTCTTTCTGTCACGTCTTTTAAAGTCACTTAATTTCATTAATTCGCTCAGTGCACATCTACTGGTGCGCTATGCGAATTTTCTTAACTACTGCACTTTAACTCATGTTATTCGCTTAGCGCACAGGTACTGGTGCGCTATGCGAATTTCCTCTTCGAATTTTGGCTTTCGCTTTGCGAAAATTGGCTGACATAGTCTAAATAATACACCATTTCCTGTACAATATTTTACATAACAATCTACTACCTATTACAACTTTTCAATGAGGAACAACATGAATAATTACAAGATTGAGCTCATTTATAAGTATAAAAACAACTCTTTTTTACACTTATCAATATATATTTTTTGTTTAACGTTCTTTTAATTCATTTTTTACTATTTTTGGCTTCATGTAAGATCTTATGATTTTAATAAGATTGAAAAAAAAAATAAAACCAAACAAACTAATTGTCTTAAAATATACCGCTAATATATTTATATTGTCATTAAATGAGTTTAAAATAAATATATATTGATTATATGAGTCTAGAAACACATATTAGATAAATATAGAAAAATAAATAGATGAGTTTAACAATACACATTAAATAATTTTGTTCATAAACTTATTATATGAGTATACATTATAAAAAAAAATTAGACAAGTCTAGTAATATACATTTGACGTGTTTATCCATATACTAATTAGTCGAGTATAACAAAATTATTAGGCAAACTATTTCGTTCATTAATTAAACAAATTTGTTCATACATGGAAGTAAAGAAAACATTAAGCAAATTTAACAATATATATTAAACAAGTGTGTTCATATACTAATTAAATGAGTATATAAAAAAATATTATACCAGCCCTTTCATTCATTGATTAAACAAATATAACAAAAAACATTAAACGAGTTTATCTATGCACTGATTAAATAAGTCTAATAATACACATTAAACGAGTTTGTCCATATAATCATTAGATAAGCATAACAAAAAAAAAAACATTAATTGAGACATTTCATACATTGATTACACGAGTCTAAGAATACTTATTTGAAGAATTTGTTCAAATACTGATTAGACGAGTCTATTAGCAAATACACTGATAAGATGATAATATAGACAAGTATGTTTATACACAAATTAGATATATCTATTAATACACATTAAACAAGTTTATTCATTCATTAATTGAACGAATTGCAAGACACTTTTAAACAAGTCTAAATAAACACTAATTAGACAACTTTGTCCATACCCTAATTAAACGAGTTTAGCAAGAATCATTAGACGAGTAATTTCCTACATTGATTGTATGAGTTTAAGAATACTCATTAGACAAGTTTGTCCATACACTAATTAAACGAGTCTATGAACAAACACTAGATCAGTTTGTCTAAACACTAATAAGATGAGTTTAGCAAAATACATTATACAAATCTTTCCATACACAAATTAGCCAAGTATATTAATGTACATTAGCTAAGTTTGTCCACTCATTGATTAGATAAATCTTGCAATACACATTATACGAGTCTAAACATACACTAATTAGACAAGTTTACCAATACACATTATACGAGTCTGTCCATATACTGATGAAACAAGTCTAGACATACATATTAGAAGAGTTTGTCGAGGTATTGATTAGATCAGTCTAGGATTATAAATCAGACGAGTCTAGGAATACAAATTAGATGAGTCTTTTAATACACTTCTATAGCATAAAAATATTACACAAGTCTAACAATACACATTAGACAAAACTATAGATACACTAATTAAACAAATATAACAAAAAGATATTAGAAGTGTCATTCCATACATTGATTAGATGAGTTTAAGAATACTTTAATTGGACGATTTGTTGATGATTTGATCATACCAATATAGAAATATACATTAAACAAGTCATTCATATATTGATTAGACGAGTCTAACAATATACATTAAACAAATTTTTTCATACATAGATTAGATGACTTTATCCATGTATTGATTAGACAAGTATAGCAAAAAACATTAAATTAGTCATTCCATACATTAATTAAACAAGTGTAAGAATGTCCATTAGGTGATTTTGTCCACACATTGATTAATTAAGTCTTACAATACACATTAAATGAGTTTGTCCATACAGATGAGTTTCGTAATATACATTAGACGAGTATGTTTATACACATTATACAAGTCTATTATTACTATACAACTCTATCAATTCTCTTATTAGACGTGTCTTGCAATACAGATTAGATGAGTGTAGTAATATACATTAGATGAATGTGTCCATTTACTAATTACACGAGTCTAACATTAGATATTAAACAAATATGTTGATGCATTGATTAATGAGTCTATCAATATACATTAGACCAATATGTGCATACACCAATTTGTCTTTATAATGAACATATTCTACATAATTTTACATAATCTATCTTTTGCATATTTAGAGAGTTTACTCTATATATTTTTACATGTTAATTATATCCTTTATATTTTTACAAAATTTACTCCTTACATTTTTGCCTAATATTGACTTTCTAAACCTATTAATAAATTTTCTCTCCGATTCTACTCAAAATTTAACAATAAACTTAAAAATATTATCATTTTTTTTCTTAACATCTAAATAGTTTTTAATATAATATAAATATAGTAATATAAAAAACTTACAAAAACAAACATCAACCTAGTTAAACACGAGTTTAAAACTAATTTTAAATATAAAACATTACACACAAAACATTAAACTAAAGATATTATAAATTTAGATATCAATATTCATGTATAAATCCATATATGATTAAAAAAATAAAACAATTATATTAACCAAACGTTTTACATCATAAAACTACTTTAATAACATTAACAAATGGTTATATATGTATGAACATTAACTTATATCTCTATCCTAATATTTTTTGTTAAAGAGGTTTAAGAAAACACAGGTATATATATAAATAATCCCTTCGACAATAGAAGATGGTGGAATTTGAAGAGTGTGGCAGTGGCATGACCCAGCAGACAAATCCCAGCTTGAAGGGGACAGAGTAGAGTTGGTGCCATGGTGTCCATTAATTTACGTGTAACACACATTTCCCTTTCATCCATATATATTCTTCTCTGCCCTAAAAACCACAATGCCTTTGCCTTTCCTCACTGTGCCTTGTGGGGTGGCTCCACCCTCACCACCACCACTCCCACTTTTGCCTTTTCCATTCACTCACCTACTTCTATGCAATTTAACTTTCATATTTTCTAATTGCTATTAATCATATTAAAGAAATAAAATATCTTAATATAATTAATACACGCTTTTCTATATATTAAAAACAATTATAATACAAATTTTTAACTCTAAAATAAATAATACCTCAAATACGACTTAAAATTGAAACAATATATTAAAATGACATTTCCACACTTCCATTATTGGAAGTTTAGACAAGGTTTTGAAAAGGCAACATAAAAATTAGAATCAATCATACCCATACGATTTCTCCCTGCAGATACCTAAATAGTTAGGTTAACGTTAATTTTAAATTATTTAAGAGGTGGTGGCACCCATTTCTATTTCTTGGCTGATAAATTATCTCGGGATCCTTCATTTTTCTTGTTGGTCCCTTGGTAAACCTAAATTCTGGTGTTGATTATGTCTGAGATTTAGAAAAATTTTTCTTTCTTAAAACAATCAAAACCTAATCTAGTGATCTAACCATAATCACCAATTTTGCAAGCTAGTTCTTAAATAGGCCAGTTTGATTTGTTTTTCAACAGTATAGCTGCAAGTATTCATATTTGAAAAAACTTTAGTAATTGACTTTTGAAAATTTACTCCATGCATTTAATGTAATTTTAGATCTCCATCCACAAAATCTATATTCTCCTCAAAAGTAGGAGGACACCATCATTAATATGAATTTTGCATTTTTATGGATAGTAACAAAAGTTCTCTTGGTCATATATTTTTTTTAGATGTTAAACGCAACAAAAAAAAATATTTGGTATAAATAAAGGAGCATCGAATTAAAACATTAGAATTTTGGACATGTAAATAAGTCTAGATTAATCTTATCAAACATACAATCTTTTATATTGAAAGAATTTTTCATATTAGTCAAATAAAAAACTGAGAATGTTTCAAGTGAGAACTTGTGAAAAATAACAATCATAAATGTGAAACATTAGATCATATTTCATTAATTAAGATTAAAAGCTAATTTTATACGAGTTTTTCCTATACTTATGTTATGACTAACTAATTTCTAATAATATTGATCATTAACGATATGATTAGAAATATTGTACTTCTGCACAATGTTCTACTTCTGAGAATTATGCATCTGAAGCTTTATTTCTACATGAATTTGGATCAGATCAGATCACATCTCATGGTTCATTTAAAGACCTGTACTTGCCTTTATTAAATAATATTCCCAAAAGCACTCTAAAGAAAGAGGTTCATTTGGTGATACATTCCCATATATTGTTCGCAAGGATAGAAGTTAATGTATTTACTAAAAAATAATATGTTTTTAAAAATTTAAGATAAAAAATAATATATTATTTTTATCATTAAGACTTTTGTTGTATTTTCAAAATCTATAATTTTGTTCTTAATTTTTTTTTCTGCCATTTTAGTTGTTTGATCACTAATTATCTTCCATTTTAATTTTTTGCATAATTTTAGCCTTTTTATTTTTAATTTATTCAAATTTTAGATTAAAAAAATATATTAAACTATTATCAAATTATATTTTATTACAAGCCTCTCCCGTTATCCCTTTCAATAATGTATAAAGTGTAAGACTTAATTTTTCTATGTCTAGAATAATATAAAATTAAAATAAGTAAAAATGTATATTTTATTATTTTAAATATTATATATATATATATATATATATATATATATATATTATTTTATCAAAATGTTTTATCTTTCTTAAACTTTGGAAACTCCTAACCTTTTTGTTTTTAATTTCAAGTGACTATTCTTTAATTCTTTGGTTGAAGTAAGTTTTTCTTTTCTTTTACATCGTTATCTTTATTCTAATTTTTTTTATATATATGGATGATTAAATGTTTGGAATGAAAGATTTAAGTTTAAAAGACCAATTCACATTTATTTATATCTAAAATAATGTAGTTGATTTCGTGTAAGTTTCCTTAAAATAAGTTAAGACTTTGCTATTTTTATTCTTATTGTTTTTGTCTTTTTAATGAAGATCACAATATTACAAGCTAAGAGAAACTAATTTAGATGTGTTATTGATGTGGGTTGTGGTATAATATTTTTTATGTAGAGATTGTTAATATGTTTAATTATTTATGAATTCAAATGGTTTAGTTTGAGTATATAGAATTTGAACTAATTGGATAAAAATATGTTTATTTTGGATTGAAAATTTATTAAAAAAAATTATTTTGAAAAGAGTTAGTTTTTTATTCAATAGTTTACAAGTTTTGAGTTGTTTTAAAGAGATATAATGCAAGTAGAATGGTGGTTCTTTAAGCAAGATTGACATTTAATAATGTAACAAATAATTGCACTTAAACATTGAACTAGTCACTTGGTGATTCTCAAAACTCCAGTGTCACATAATAATTTGAGTGAGAGACAAATTCTTTCTCTTTTGCATCTTTGGATGCTCATGTAATTTATGATTGATCAAGTGAGAGAAGAACCACAACAATTTTTTCATTTAAGAGTTTAGTTTCTCAAACAACAATTTAAATAAGAAAAATTTATTCATAATTGTCTTTCCTTTAAATATATTATTATCAATTATTGTGAACATTTAAATGACATGTTATATTATTCAAACAACTAGTATGACATTTTACAAAGGGAGATACTAAACTAATTCTTTATTTATGTTTGGAATAATGTAATTGTTTAAATAAATATTTGAAATGTGGTGTTTTATTTCATTAAATATGACCATCTAACTTTGTTATGTGAAATATGTAGTGTGTATTAAAGAGTAAAACTATTAAGAAAATGAGTATCCTCACTATCTTGAAAAAATGAGGGATTTTTATTTTTAGTTGATTAGTCTATCGAGATATATGTTTCTTTTCAAATTTGTCGAGTCATAAGTTTAGTTGTGATTTATTCAATTGTTTAGATTTTGAGAAGTTTTGAATGCAATTAATAGATTGATATTTGCATGACTTTGTGTGGAATAAGATATGAATGTCACGTGTTTAATAAGTAATGTGATATAAGTAATATGTTTATTTCCATGAATTAATTAAATTAGATTAACTTAATCTTATTTATTGTATTGTTAAGTATGATGTTCCATGCTTAAATATGTGAACAAATGTATGTACTTAATTTTCGATGGTACAACTATCAAATATTTTCTCTCATTGTTATATCCAAATTTGAAAAGAATACAAAATGATTAAATTAAAAATTGAGCAAAGTAATTAAAAAAAATGAAAAAAAGTCATAAAACCAAAGTTTTAAATAATTAAAAATTAATAATAACAGAAAAGGTTTCGAACCACGAAAACAAATGTGATATTGTAAAATATGTACATCTCAGTTGATTTTTTTTATTGTTTTGAATGGGAATTATTCTTGAATAACCCTAAATGGTATTGAAACATTCCCTTAAATAACTTTTAACAAGAAAATTGAATTTTACAGGATGAAATTAGAAAAGTAGAACAGTTGATTCTTTTATATGATTGCTCATAAAGTGTTTTATATGTCCTTGTTTATTAGGTTTTTTAGGCCCTATGTACAATGAAAGTGCCCTTAGGCGTAGGAAACCTTTTCTTCTCCGTACACATTGTGGGTAGCCTCATTCATTATTGTAGGATCCCCTTCTTGTTTTTATTTTTTTTTATCAATGAAAATGACCTCTTTTGTAAAAATAAAATATAGTGTTCTACGGGTGCTAATTATTATTTTCATAAAAAATTTTATATGTTTTTTCACACAAAAATAATGTACATTTTACAAAATAAATTTAATATGAAAGTAAAGCATATTAAAATAGATTAACAATTTAAAACCTTAAAATAAAGAAGCATGTATTTTTTTTTAAACTAGACAAACAGAAATAAGTTAACGTGAATTGAATTTCAATTATAGAACACGACGACATTAATTTAGTTCTAGTTTGTTTTACGTTAATTTTTTTTTATCTTTTAATAGCAAATGTAATTTGTAATATAAATTCACGAACCCAATAACTTGTACACCTATTTTTAATTACATAACGATTTAAAATTTATTTATATATGTAAATTATTTTGTGCAATTTCAGATAAAACGAATAATCTGAAAATAAAGTTATATTAACTAATTCATTTTAGCCTTTTAAGTAAAGAAAACGACATCAAGTTTTGTCTTGAATCAAAAGTTAATGCTGTTCTAAGAGTCTTTTCAAAATATTAGTGAGGATAGATATCATGGTGATAGTAACTGTTTTTAATTAATCAATTTTTAAATTATATTTTTTATTTTGGAAAATTATAATGCCTTATCAATGCATGTTCATTGAGTTTTTCTAGATGTCACAGACTTTATTTTAGAAGAATTAAATCGAATAATAAAATTCATAAATTTATATTGATAACTTAATTTATCACATTAACAGATTGTTTTATTAATATAAACAATCAGTATACTACTACCGTTATAATACTGTTAATACAAACAAGGTTTTACAATTGTGGTTGTTTCATTCTTATTTTTTATTTTTTTTATTAAAATAAAAACTCACAAATAAATATTATCCATGGTATAATAATTTTAATAATGTCATAGTTAAAGGCACCCTAAATTGTAGGTTTATGTTACCTATTTTAAAAGCTTTTAATTTGTAATAGAGAAAAAAGTATATATTTTTGTAAAGTTTAAAAATGAGAAAAGCGAAATAAAGTAAAGAAAGTTAAACCCGAAGCCGATGATGTTGAATGTGAATTTGAAGAACCAAATCCTAGGTTCAGTTCTTTTATATTTTATACTAAAGTATAATCTTAAACCGTTAAGGTTGAAGCACCTTTTCGGCCTATAAAAACAGACCTTCTTTCACTCACTTCACTCTTGCAAAACAAAACACAAAGTCTCTTCACTTTTATATTCTGCAGAGACCCAATAATCAAATCAAAGTTGGGTTTCGTATCTCTCTCTACTTCTCAATCACTCTGATAGAATAGAAGTTGCAAGCTAAGCTTGGTTACAACTTTCTTCAATTCAATCTCTATCTCTGATTTTCTTCACTTTTGTCCACATATTCTAACGTTGAAAAATGGTCCACCTTCATTTATATGTGCAATATCTGGTTCAGCAGTAACCAAAAGGGTCTTTATTTTTGTTTATATATAGCATCGCCATTTACCAGTCTCTGAAGTCTGAACAAGAGAAAAAACAAAACAAAGCTAACTTGGAAAACCAAAGCCAAACCAAAACCAAAACCAAAACCTCACTGTTGAGTGAGTGAGTGAGTGATTTCTTTTTTCTTTCCTGCTTTTGCGGCTTCTCGCCGCCTTTGCCGTTCGGTTCTGCCTTTTTCTGCGCCAATTGGTGGCGCGCATTAAAGCGGTGCTGCTTTTATTATAAAAACTTTGCTCAGTTTTCAATCTCTACTCAGTGCCAACAACAACAGCAAAGTTCAAAGTTCGTAACTTAACTTCATATGCTATATTTCACTGCATTTAAAGCTTCCTTTTTCAATTCCATGAATAGAGAATTCTTAGGCATTAACACATTTAACACATCTCTGCCACTGACTGTACTTAACAGCTCTCTGTGAAGGCATTCAATAACACAAAGGCCGTTTTGGTTTTGGAAGATACTTAGAGGGTAAAGCGGTTGCATATTCTTCAGCCTTTTGGAGAAAGAGACATCACACGGTAAGGTCAGTGGAAAGTGAGATAGGTATCTGCATTGGATTTTCTACTGTAATTCTAAATACTACATGGACACTTTTTCTTTGTAATTTTCCTAGTCTCTCTTTTTGTGTGGTGGGATTCATGTTGTTGTTTTTTTGCGAAAAGGCTGAAAGAATTTTCAGTTATCTGGATCTGGGGTGGTGCTCTTTTTTCTTTGGCTTTCGTTTTCTGGGGTAGTGGTTGATCTTTGTTTTTTGTCTTATTAAGCGTACTTTCGTGTGTTTTCAGATCCTTCATCAGAAGAAATGGAAACAATGTTGCCTCAGAAGCAAGCAGAGGAAGCAATAGTGGCAAGCCTTAACGAGACAGAGAGTGAAGTGGGGGGTGTGAGGGAAGAAGAGAAGGAGTTGCAAGATCACTCTGGGTTCAGTATCAAGAACTTACTCTGGCATGGAGGCTCTGTTTGGGACGCATGGTTCAGCTGTGCTTCAAATCAAGTAAAATTAAAGTCACCCGATCACTAAAAACCAAAACTTTCAGGACAATAATCACTCACAGATTTCATCTTCCATTTCTACTTAGGTGGCTCAAGTGCTGTTGACACTTCCCTGTTCTTTCTCTCAACTTGGCATGCTATCAGGGATCTTGCTTCAGATTTTCTATGGAATCATGGGAAGTTGGACAGCGTATCTAATAAGTGTCCTCTACATGGAGTACCGTGCCAGAAAGGAAAAAGAAAATGTCAGTTTCAAGAACCATGTCATTCAGGTACTCTGATTCTCCCCAAAGCTTCTTCCTCACCTCTCTCTCAAAAGAGTTCAGGTTTTAAATATCAATCACAATTTTCTGTGATGTGGAAATTATAGACAAAAGTAGTCAATAATAGTCACAATTGTGGCTTCAAACTCTTGAACAATTTCTTAAAAACTTAGGATAAGGCCATCTAGTAATAATATTGTATACAAATATATATGACTATATCACATTGACTTAGTAGTCTAGATTGAAACTCCTTGCTCTGAATTTTTCAGTGGTTTGAAGTGCTTGATGGGTTGCTGGGTCCGTATTGGAAAGCGGTGGGGTTAGCCTTCAACTGTACTTTCCTTCTCTTTGGATCTGTGATTCAGCTTATAGCATGTGCAAGGTAAGATTCTTTCTTAATTTCTGCAAAAAAAATTGGGGCAATCTGGTATGGCTTTGTTCTGACTACAAAAAATCTTTTACACCTTTTATGGTTCCTGTTTGCTAAAACAGTAACATTTACTACATAAACGACCACTTGGATAAACGGACTTGGACTTACATCTTTGGAGCTTGCTGTGCCACCTCTGTGTTCATACCCTCCTTCCACAATTACCGTATTTGGTCTTTTCTTGGACTTGGAATGACCACTTACACTGCTTGGTACTTGGCTATAGCAGCTCTCCTTCATGGCCAGGTAAATCAGTAATTCTGAGCCGTAGTTTTCTAAGTTTATGGAAAATACTGTTTAACAAATGCTAGTGTCACATCACATCAATGAATAATATTAACTAGGCTTTTTGAGCATACTTGATACCATGTGTATAAAAAAATTCTGATATTTTTAGTGTTTGAAACATCATTATATGCTAAGATAAGAATTTGATGCGTGGAAATATCATGGCAGGCAGAAAATGTGACACACACGGGTCCAAAAAAGCTAGTGCTGTACTTTACCGGAGCCACCAACATACTGTACACGTTTGGTGGACATGCAGTTACTGTGTAAGTTACCCTTTTGGAAAAACATGGTCTAGTTAACACCTAGATATACAAGTACAAGCCCAACTGTAATAGATGGTGTGATCTAACAGATAGAGTAAAAATATAACAAACATTTTATACTTATACATGATGTGAAAGTGCCTGAATATTAACACTCTAAACCTTTTAATCATTTATGCCAAATCACCCTTCTTTATGAGAAAGATTTGTACATTCCTCTCTCTGTATCTTGGAAGAAATATTATTAGATAAAAAGATATACATGATTAGATTACATTATAATATTTATTTTAAAAATTTGTGTTGTCAGCTTCATGTGTCATAAGGTTCCAAGATCTCTATATGGGTTCCAAGCTACTTGTCATCATTGTCTTTCAATAATAACATTTGTTTCTTTATTTTTCTTTTATATATCAGTTAAGCACATCTGCTGAACTGATTATAAAGGGCAATGATGTTCTATTTAAATAATGAGACAGAGTGTAAGAACATTATCATACTTAGATATAATTGAATAATGTCTCCACTAAATCCTACAGTTGAATGGTTTTTGCTTTGCTGCTTTTGTCCTTTTTCAAAACAAATTATATAAAGCCTTTTAAACTTTGCAGAACATAAATTTACGGTCCCACAAAAAAAAATAAGTTAAAAAACTTGTATATTATTATCATTTTTGGTGTAAATTTTGTGAACATATATAATTTCTCAAAAAATGTGTTGAATGGGTGGCTCCAATTGTCCTTTGCTCTGCACAACACAGTCTAGTAAAAACAAAGAGGCCATGGAGCCAAGAGAGTCACACCTATTTTTATTTATTCACCCGTTTTTAGAAATTCCAATGTCATTATTATGATTATTCTTTGATCCTTGAGTGTAAAGTGATGAAGGGTGACAAATGTTGCAGAGAGATTATGCATGCCATGTGGAAGCCACAGAAGTTTAAGTACATATACTTGCTGGCCACTTTGTACGTTTTCACACTAACGATTCCTTCTGCTGCTGCCGTATACTGGGCTTTTGGTGATGAACTTCTCAATCATTCCAATGCCTTCTCCCTCCTCCCCAAAAATGGTTTTCGTGATACTGCAGTAATCCTCATGCTCATTCACCAGGTAAACAAATTCTTGTGTTTTCCTACAAAATGTAACCATTAATTATGTTAAAAACAAAATTAATAGAAGCTTAATTGGTGTAAGTCACTTCTGTTTCTGTTCTTTTTATTAAGAACTATAAATTGATGCACATTGATGCACTGCTTATCGACACCATAAAAAAGTCCTCTGATTAACAGGTGCTTATATAACTTGTACATCCTAATGCAGTAAATAGAAAACAAAAAAGTGGCATGTAAATCCCTGTTGCACTAATCCTTCACCAGATAAAGTTTTATCATGTTTTTGTATTTTGGTACAAAATGTAACAATTTCAGAACTGTAAATCATGGCTATGGAAATTTTACTGTTTTTATTTAAAGGGTAAAAGTAATGCTCAAATAAATGATGCTATAAACAGTTATACTTTTTATTTTTTTAATGTTTTTGTTGGTTGTTACGAACATTAGAATGTAGCATTCAATGCTAATTTGGATTCTAATAACTTATAGAAAACAGGAAAGTTGTCGCACTTAAAGCCTTGTCGCAATAAATATTCATTTAAGCAGTAGTAAAAAAAGTTTATCTAGTTACGTAAGCATGTCAGAACTGGATCATATAGACTTTTGGGGGTAGGTAAGCAATTCCATAACCTAAAACCTAAAAAGAAGAATAATGATCACAACAGCATGTTCCAGAAACTATAACAGTTTCATAGTATGGATTTAACTTTTGCACAATTCTGATATTTCATTTTGCAGTGTTTTTAATGGAAAGATATTTTTCCCCTAAGAATCAAAGTAGATGTTATGTAAAGTTCTTATATGTCTATGAAATGATTTTATATAATGCCCATAAATTCAAATATCACTTTGCATTAACTATGCTGTCCAAAACCACTAGTCAAAAGTGGCAAAACACAATTGCTGCAAGCCAGCAACTATAACACAACAAATAAATGCCTTTGTTCCTTCCGCTTATGATAGTTTTGTTAAATAATTGAAGAAAAGAAAGGAGAATTCTAATTTGAAATATTTAATGGGGTGCATGCAGTTTATCACGTTCGGTTTTGCTTGTACTCCACTGTACTTTGTCTGGGAGAAGGTAATTGGGATGCATGACACAAAAAGCATTTGTCTAAGGGCACTTGCAAGGTTGCCAGTGGTGATACCAATATGGTTTTTTGCCATAATCTTCCCTTTCTTTGGACCCATCAACTCTGCAGTAGGAGCTCTTCTGGTTAGTTTCACTGTCTACATCATCCCCGCCTCAGCACATATGCTCACTTACAGAAAAGCCTCTTCAAGACAGGTAAAAATCATTCACTATATTTTTACTCACCTCACATCATAACATTAAATTCTGTTTTTTTAATCTTGCTTCCGAGTTTTCATGTTTTGAATTACATATGTTATACATTGACACTTAGCTAGGCTGTTTCTTCATGAAAGTCTATGCCAACTTGTTATTAAAGAGAGATCAAGCTATAAACACTTTTACTACAAGACACTTTTTCACAAACATGTAATCAGACTTTACCATTTTTATCATGTTAGGCCTTGTTGAATTGGATCGAATGAGATGAGATGTGGCATTGTTGTGAATATGTGAATGTGACAGAGGGTGTGTGTCATTATGCATTTGGGTGGGGACTTCTTCACGTATCCCACCATTAAATGTGCACGCACAGTGTGTGAGAGAGAAAAACACAATGAAAGGGTGAGAGCAGAAAATGTACAGAAGCATTTAAGGCTTGGATTTGAACACATTAGAAGATTGAAGGACTGGTAGGAGGTCATTTTCTTTCAGTTATTTGCTACAGTCAACAATATCGTACTATGCCTTTCTTGAGCTGGCCAATTTCACTCATCTCTCTCCCCCAATAATTCAAATTAGGCCAATATTAGTGCAAAAGTTTTTGAACAAAATCTTTTCGATATAATGGCTGAAATCTCAAAGTTCATAATATAAATGTAATTGGATCATGGGTTATAAGTACAAAGTCTGAGACTGAGTAACACATAAATAAGTAGAGCTACAAATTTTATTTGAATTCCATTTGACATGATTGCCGGTCTTGTTTTGGAAATTTTTGAAATAATGGCTTGAATTATGTGACTTAATTTGCTTTTTGTTTTGTAGAATGCTGCAGAGAAGCCTCCTTTCTTTATGCCAAGCTGGACTGCAATGTATGTGTTCAATGCATTTATTGTGGTGTGGGTTTTGGTGGTTGGGTTTGGGTTTGGAGGATGGGCCAGCATGTCCAACTTCATCAAACAAATTGACAATTTTGGGCTCTTTGCCAAGTGCTACCAATGCAAGGGTCCAGCTCCACCAGCCATGGCAGCAGCACCACCCCCTCACGGCCATCATCACTGAGTTCAACTCACTCACTACCACAACAACAAAATAGAGATTTCAGCTGAAATTAAGATATTGTATCATACATGGGGAGAATCTTAGTGACACTCCCTTTAATTTGATGTGTGTGCTGGTTGTGTTTTGCTGCAACTTTTTTTTTCTTCTCTTGTTACACTATAGGTTTTCCTTTTCCCTTTGAGATTAGTTGATTACAATTTTAAAATAGTGTGGCCAATGGGTATGATGATTCCTTTGCTATGAATGCATCGGCTAATTAATTTACCTATGTTTTGGTTTCTTCTCATTTTTGTTATTTGGAGATAGCATGACTTTGATTCCAATTTCTCTGTTCATTCATAGTCTCTATCTTATTATTATTATTACTTTGCTTGCATATGTGTGTGGAACTTAGAAATTTGTTTAATCTTTTAGATTCTTGGTGTTTGTTCTTCATTGATAGTGAATAGAGGGTGGACCCTTTGTTTATGCACATGGGATGCATGTGCCATCTTATGCACCTCTGTCTGTCATGTGCCACCGAAGTAGAGTGTTGAAAATTATTTATTATGAGAACTTTGTGTTCATAATTCGTGATGCATGAACCTTTCTTATTGTTTTTCTCTATATTTTGGTTCCCTTATGTATTTGAAGTTTTGAAAGGAACTGAGTGGCCGCATCAGAAAATTTGTCAAAAAAAAAAAATTTAATCAACCATAAGAAAATCAGGAGTAATAAAATTTTGGTTTAAACCCTAGATGTTTCTCATATTTGTGGGGAAGTTTCAAGTGGGTCTTCGTTTTTTCAATTGTCAAAATTAGGTTTTTTGTAAAATGTCTCAATTGGGTTTAAATAAAATGTGATGGTAGTGAACATGTTTGAGTGGATATTTTATTATGTGAAAATAATTAAATTATGACATGAAATTTAATAAATTAAAAAAAAGTAGAAGCAACATTAAAAAAAACCCTAACTTCATTCCTCTTCACCCTGAGAGCATCTCATCATCAGTTAACCTCATCAGCCATGATCACTTTCTCTTTGCCAACCAGTACCGTAAAAACCTCAAAATGGTGAACCCTAAATCGTTTCTGTTCTGTTCACCACCTGTTGGACTTCTTAAATCAAGAAGTCAAGAAAGCAAATAAATCACACCAACCGAATGCACTTATCTGAATATACTTCTCTTATTCAATGAACAAGAATACAATGGTATAGTAATCACCCCTCCCAAGGAAGCCCGATCTCCCTACACTGGACTAATGCCAGTTAACAACAAAATATTCATTTCATGCCCCCCTGCCTTTTACCACTAATTCTTATTTATACTCTCCTTTCCCTCTAACTAACTTCTAACAGAAACTCCCTCATAATTTTTAACAGACACTCTCTCCTTAGACACTCTCTCCTTCCCGCCTTTATTTTTCCTCACATATACTTTTATTCCCCTATCAATACCGCCCTCCATCTCAGCAACCTTGTCCTCAAGGTTGAAATTCGAAAACTGCTGCTTGATGTACATCTCTTCTTCCCAGGTTGCTCCTTCCACTCCTCCCTCTTGCCACTGGATCAGAATTTGAGATACCTCCTCTCCTTGTTAATTTTTGTCTCTCCTTTGTAATACATTTAAAGGTCTATATAATGGATCTTCCACCAGTAATTCCACTGTTGGAACCGTGGAACTTGATCTCGTGATTCCTTTTCATCATCGTGTTATCATATAAAGAGAACCCACTAGCTACTGTCCTTCAATTTAAGTCTGGAGGCTTGGGTGGTGGCTTATATGAGAAAATTATTGACTCCTTCTTTTCCATTAATAAGAACTAATCCTTTTCCAAAATTCCCCTAAACCATATGATTGTTGTATACTGCTTTCTGACCTGTGACCTCTTACCTTATGGAGCACAAGTATTATAGTTTGTTTCTGAAACTGTCTGCATTACTTCCAGTCCTGAAGTTTCTTTCCTACCATCTTTACCTTTCACCACTGTGAGTAATATAAGATGGCTAGTTAATAAAGATTCTGCAAGCAACCTGGAAATTCCTTTGTGGCCAATGCTAAAAGCTAGATTTGCAGGTTTTATAACCTTAGTAAAAGTCCTAGTGGATGCACCCCTGGACACCCAGACCACAGTTGGGTCACTTTCTGACAACATTGCTTTAATCCCAGGCCTCAACAATTCTTCTCCTTTCTTCACTGTTTTGACATACCCACCACAACCTACCACTCTATCTTTACTAAAAACAACAGCTTTACTAGAAAATGGGTTGTTACTAGGTCTAATAATACCCAAGCCCAACATCTCCTGGACCTGCTTCGCTATTTCAGTCTTCATTAAGTGGGGATACTTATAGGGTCCCACGTTCACTTGTTCAATGCCTTCTTTAATGGTTATCTGGTGGTCCACTCTTCTGACAGGAGGAAGTCCTTGTGGCACCTCAAACACCTTCTCAAACTCCCCCAAAATCTTCTCCAGATTCTCCTCCTGCATGGGCGTTAAATCCTCTGCTATTAAATTTTCCTTTGCTATTAAATTTTCCTTTGCTATTTCAGATTTACTCAAACCCCACACCACCACCAGTGTCTCGATCTCGGTTTCCTTCTGCAACACTTCAGAAGTAATCATTTTCCTCATTAATGTGTCGTCCCCCCTTATCACTACCTCAGCCTCTGCCGGCCCATACTTCAACGTCATCTTCTTCCAGTCCACCCTAATCTCCCCGAATTTCACCAGCCACTCAACTCCCAACACTACCTCAACTCCTCCCAACTCAAAAAGATAAAAGTTCTCTTTCATCTCCACTCCCTCAAGTGTCAAGGACAACCCCATGCAATATCCTTGTGTCTCCTTTCTTTGGCCATCACCCAAACATACCCGATACGGTGTCGTCTTCTCTTTCTCTAACCTCAGCTCTTCGACCAAGCGCATCGAAATGAAATTGTGACTCGCCCCGCTGTCGATCAGCACTACGATCTTCCGGTCCCAAATCCAATCGGGCAACTTCATGGTGTTGGATTACGTTATTCCTCTAGCTGAATACACCAAAAATTCCATGCAAAGCTGTTCCGCCTCCTCTCGTGTCTCCGCCTCTTCCTCGTCGTCATCCGCCCCCATGATCATTACCTTCAAACTTCTCTCCGCACAACGATGGCCTGAGCTATAAGGATCCCCACAGTGGAAACAACGACCCTCTTCTCTCCTCTTTAGGTATTTCGGATATGGTAGAGTTCGCACTTCGCGACTCGGTCCGCCTCCGCCTGCATTGCTTTCTACTTTTGAACCGGCGATCCTGGTCGTCACTTCTTTCTTTGGATCGAGACCTCCACTGCTACTCCCATGCCCCTCCGATGACCCGCGATAGGTCTCTATTCTCGCTACCTGATGGATAAATTTATGAACACCAAATTATGATGTCACAAACTTGTTTTTCAATCGGCAAGTGTGACCGAATCGTTCAAGTAATAAACTTGGTAGGACCAAGTATCGTTCTTCCCAAAGGACTCACGGCCTAGTTTAGTTGTGTGGTTTCTTGATTAGCTAAGACTTAAAGACGAAATATTTGGATTTTATATGCAAAAGACGAAAATTAAATGTGTATGCATGAAGTTTTGATCAATGGCAAAAAACAAAAGATAAACACTTTCAATGAAATTTATGGATGAATATGTTGTTGGGGGTCAATTTCATCTTATCCACTCTCATATATTTTAGGAATTCAACATTCAAATCATCATTGTTAATGCCACTCTCTAAAGTACCTTTCAAGAAGGCTTCTCCCCAATCACGAGTTCATACAATTCCTAGCATTCCTAATGATCAGTTCATAAGTGCAGGAGCTTAACGACAACCAATATAATATTGGGAGAAATTCCCCGGATCTAGACTTCCCCGTACGCGTCCGTATCGACAAAACCAATAATCATGCATCGAATGAGTTAAACAATGCAAGCATTAAGCAAAGAGGAAAAACCCTAACTAATGATGAAAGAAAGCATAGATCTTAAATAAAAGATGTAAAAACAGATTCCATATATGAGAGCTTCAAAAGATTACATTGATTCCCCAACAAACATACAAGGTTTAGTTCACCATATTCATGGTGAACCTAGATGAACAATAATGAAAGAATGAAAGATAAAACCCTAGAAAGGTGAAGAGGAAGCCTGGGTATCCAAGATCCTCCTTCAAAGGGGTGGAAGAAAGAGTGTTTGCTTCGTTTTTGCCAAAGATGTCTAACCCTAGGAAACCCTAAAGCTTATATATTATTCGTAAATTACAGAAAATTAGGTCCAAGCCCATTAAAGTGCCGCTCAGCGGTAAAACACCGCTCAGCGATAAGTGCGTGTCACGTTTCTTCCCCTCAGCGGCCATTTTGCCCCTCAGCGGTCCTCCCGTGAGCTCCTGAATGCCGCTCAGCGGTAAACTGCCGCTGAGCGGTGACTTCGGCTTCTCCTTTTGCACTTTTTGATGTCTTTTCTGATTTCATATCTCTCCTTCTTCACTTCTTTCACCAAATTCACCTTAAAACCTGCACAAAAACACTGAAATCAAGCATAAACCTGTCCAGCTCTTTTATTTCTTAAAATATGAAGAAAAGTATGATTTCAAGCTAGTTTCTAAGTATAAAGGTTGCTTTTAGTATCAATTTTAAGCATGAAAATAACAGTTTTTCAACTGTTATCACTACCGTGCCCACGTTGGCCGCATATTTCCCCCATGTCGATCCTCCTTTCATCGCCCCACCACCGCCAGACATCCTCGCCACTAATCCCGATTGCTCCACGTCCCGTGCCCTTTCCATCGCGGTTAACAAATTGTGCAGATCATAAGGTCTAACGAGATCCCTCAGTCCTTCTTGTAATCCAACAAAGAAAACCCAAGAAGTTGTTCCTCCGTCACGCTTGCCGCCTAAGCCACTAGGACCTCGAATTCCTTTACATATGCCTCCACCGCTCCTCTCTGTCGCACCGCCGCCAATTTTTCGGAGAACGTTCCCCTGTGTCTAATTCCAAACCTCCTGACCATCGCCTTCGTCAATGTCGCCCAGGTAGGATTCTTCACCTTCTTTCGCCAAAAGCGGAACCAATAATTCGCTCCCCCTTCCATACAAATGTACACCAGCTTCATCTTCTCCCTTTTTGTCACGTTTTGTAATTTGAAGAATTTCTCCACCCTAGTGATCCATCCCATCGGATCGATCCCTTTGAAAGTGGGTAATTCCACTCTCTTCATCCAACTCTTTTGAAGCGTTCTTCCTCTGATTCTTCATCTGATTCATCCTCCTCCATATCCCGACCTCCATTAACCGAATGACTGTCAGAGCGGCTGCAGCGGATGGGTTAGCGTGGAACAACAAACCAAGAGGGTTTTTAATACTAACGTGTGCCTTTTAATTTCTAATCAATTAAACTTACTTAGCAATTAATAAAGACAAATAAAGCAAGAGTAAGGTTGAGAGAAATTTGCACAGATGATTTTATCCTGGTTCGGATCTTACCAATCCTACGTCCAGTCGCTTATCTCAAAACAAGATAAACAGTTTCACTAACACAAAACAATTACAAATTACAATCACAAAGATACAATTTGTAAGAGTTTAGAAACCACCTCTCTTGATACCACAAGAGATGAAACTACACCTCCTTTGAGTCTTCACAAAGGATGAACACCTCCTCCGAATACTTCACGAAGGATGACTTACTTCCGAACACCTCCTTAGACACACCAAGGATGAACCGGCTATTTCCTCTGTCACCGTAGCAGCACTTCACCAGCTCCACAGACAAGAGTTTCACAAGCCGAACAAGAACACACAAGTCTCAAGAATTTCTGAGTATTTGAGCACAAGGGAAGAGTTTCTGTGTCTCTAGATGTTTTGAGAGGAAATGAGAGTCTATTTATAGACTCATCCAAAGGTCTTCCATTCACTAAAAGACAAACTTAACGGCTAGTTTCTCCAACGGCCATAAACGGCTAGTTTGTCCAACGGCCATAAACGGCTAGTTTGTCCAACGGTCATAAACGACTAGTTTCTTCAATGGTCATAAACGGCTAGTTTCTTCAACGACTAGTTTCTCCAACGTCCGTGTTAAGTGCGATACTCTTACCGTTAACCGTCACTATTCACGTGAATAGTGTTACTATTCATGTGAATAGTACTATAGTGTTTTGTTGCAATGATTTACTATAGTAATTTTACAAAACACTTTTCTTTTTCTGATCTAAGTCCTATACATATTTCTAAGAGTATTACAAAAGCTTTCCATCACAATACAAATCTTCAAATCATTTTGATTCTTGATTTCTTCTTGACTTGATTTGGACATCATCAAAACTTCATCTTCATCATTTTGCTAACAATCTCCCCCTTTTTGATGATGATAAAAAACTCCTTGATTTAAAGCTTTTGGAAATAGTCTGTATTTAAAACACAACTTAAGGAAGAAACAATTGTTAGTGAACTTAGAAATAAGTTTAAGACTTTAAATATTTCTCCCCCTTTTTGATCATTATTAAAAAGAGATGTATAATTGCTCCCCCTAAATTTATTAGAAAATATACTCCCCCTTAATAAAAGCATGAATGCATATTAAGAAAAAAACAATATATATTTTATTGAATTTTTAAAGAGGTAAGCATGCAAGGAAATATAAAGGGCATACACTAATAAAAACATAGAAATATAAAATACCCCTTTAGATATCCCTCCAATTTTGTAATGAGAATCCTCTAGGTTGTTTTCACATTTTGTTTAGATCTTCATCTTGAGGATTGTCCACTTCATTTGTTGTCTTCTTCATCATTGCCTGCATGTAATTCAAAATGACTCAAGAGGTTTTGCCTCAAGGTCTACAATTTCATCAAAGACAACATGCACATATTCTTCTTTTTCAAATATTTTCCGTTTGAAAACTATATATGCTTTGTAAAAAAAATTGTTCCATATTCTTTAAAATAAAAATTTCTTAATTTTTCTTTTCAAATATTTAAAACAAAATTGTTTTAAAATTTTCTTAAATATTGCTTTTAAAGAAATTCTAAATTTTAAACAATAGGTACCCAACTATTTTGTATGGGTCCTTTGGGTTAATTTGAAAATTTGAAATCATTTTACAACCCAAATATATCTACCACTTGGAACACCATAATGCTTAATTTTACATTTGTTAGATGTATGACCCTTTTTCATACAATAAAAGCATGATACAAAGTTTGTGTTCCTATAAGTTGTTCCTTTTTCTACCCAAGTTCTATGGGTTCTATGATTATGTTTATTTTTAATTTTAGGAACATACTTATTTTTAACAACCTTATTTTCATTTGTTTTACTACATTCTCCTGAGGTTGTTTGTTCTAGTAGTTTCTTAAAATTTTCACAAGAAGCACATTCATTACTACGAGTAAATTTACCCTTTTCAAAAATTAAAACTTTATTATTCAAATCTTTATTTTCTTCAAAAATATTTTCAAAATTTAATTTTAAATTCTTATTTTCTTCAAGAATATTTTCAAAATCTAATTTTAAATTTTTGAAATCCTTTTTCAATTTTTGATGGGCTTTATCTAATTTTTCAGATTCTACTATTAAAGCAGCATAAATTTCATGCAATTCATTTTCACTAATTTGACTAGAATTATCAGAATCGCTAGATGTACTTACTTGGCTTCCAGCGTCGTCGTTCACCACTAAACAGATGTTTGCTTCTTCATCTGAGTAGCTTGAATCTGAAATGGTCTCATTGTCGTCTTCCCATGCAATGTATGCCTTCTTTTTCTTGAAGAATTTCTTTTCTTCACCCTTCTTTTGATTTGGGCAGTCTGCTTTTAAATGTCCCTTTTCTCCGCAACCATAGCATCGGTAATTTGAGGAAGATACTGGATTATCTTTCTTTTCGTATCTAAATTTTCCTTTACCTTTAGACTTCATGAACCGGTTGAGCCTTTTTATCATAAGTCTCAATTCTTCTTCTTCGTCTGAGTCTTCATCTTCCGATTTACCTTTGCTTCTTTCAACCTCAGATTTGAAGGCTAGAGTCTTTTTCTTAGTTTTAGCTTCTTCTTCATCTAGTCTTCCGAGGTCAAGTTCATGCTCTCTCAACTTTCCAAATAATGCAGCCATGGTCATTGTGTTGAGATTTTGTGACTCAGAAATTGCAGTCACTTTTGGTTGCCAAGACCTGTCTAAAGATTTCAAAATTTTTATATTAAGCTCATCAGTATCGAAAGACTTACCTAGTCCAATAAGATGATTTACGATGTTGGTGAAGCGTTTCTGAACATCTACTATTGTTTCCCCTTGCTTCATCCTGAACATCTCGTATTCCTGGATTAAGGTATTCTTTCTAGCTCTCTTAACGTCATCTGTACCTTCATGGGTTACTCTTAGTACTTCCCACATTTCTTGTGCAGTTTTACAAATAGAAATCCTGTAAAACTCATCAATAGTTAAAGCAGATGAAATAATATTACGAGCTTTTACATCATTACCAAATTTTTTCTTGTCTTGAGCAGTCCATTGGTCATGGGGCTTTGGTTCCTGCATATTGTTAATTGGAACAAAAGGACCAGATGCAACAACATCCCAAATATCTATATCAATAGATTCCATAAAAATTTGCATTCTAACCTTCCAGAATGCATAGTTCTCACCGGTGAATAGTGGGGGTCTATTGATTGAAGCACCCTCTGCAAAGGTTTGATGTGATCCTGCCATTTGAATTACTATCAAAGCAAGCTCTGATACCAATTGTCAGAGCGGCTGCAGCGGATGGGTTAGCGTGGAACAACAAACCAAGAGGGTTTTTAATACTAACGTGTGCCTTTTAATTTCTAATCAATTAAACTTACTTAGCAATTAATAAAGACAAATAAAGCAAGAGTAAGGTTGAGAGAAATTTGCACAGATGATTTTATCCTGGTTCGGATCTTACCAATCCTACGTCCAGTCGCTTATCTCAAAACAAGATAAACAGTTTCACTAACACAAAACAATTACAAATTACAATCACAAAGATACAATTTGTAAGAGTTTAGAAACCACCTCTCTTGATACCACAAGAGATGAAACTACACCTCCTTTGAGTCTTCACAAAGGATGAACACCTCCTCCGAATACTTCACGAAGGATGAACACCTCCTCCGAATACTTCACGAAGGATGACTTACTTCCGAACACCTCCTTAGACACACCAAGGATGAACCGGCTATTTCCTCTGTCACCGTAGCAGCACTTCACCAGCTCCACAGACAAGAGTTTCACAAGCCGAACAAGAACACACAAGTCTCAAGAATTTCTGAGTATTTGAGCACAAGGGAAGAGTTTCTGTGTCTCTAGATGTTTTGAGAGGAAATGAGAGTCTATTTATAGACTCATCCAAAGGTCTTCCATTCACTAAAAGACAAACTTAACGGCTAGTTTCTCCAACGGCCATAAACGGCTAGTTTGTCCAACGGCCATAAACGGCTAGTTTGTCCAACGGTCATAAACGACTAGTTTCTTCAATGGTCATAAACGGCTAGTTTCTTCAACGACTAGTTTCTCCAACGTCCGTGTTAAGTGCGATACTCTTACCGTTAACCGTCACTATTCACGTGAATAGTGTTACTATTCATGTGAATAGTACTATAGTGTTTTGTTGCAATGATTTACTATAGTAATTTTACAAAACACTTTTCTTTTTCTGATCTAAGTCCTATACATATTTCTAAGAGTATTACAAAAGCTTTCCATCACAATACAAATCTTCAAATCATTTTGATTCTTGATTTCTTCTTGACTTGATTTTGACATCATCAAAACTTCATCTTCATCATTTTGCTAACAATGACTACCTTAAGAACTCCTCCCTTAGTTCCCTCTTCTCCCACTGTCGCGATTCACGTTTCGTCTCTAATAACAGTTGAAAAACTGTTATTTTCATGCTTAAAATTGATACTAAAAGCAACCTTTAACACTTAGAAACTAGCTTGAAATCATGCTTTTGGTTATATTTTTAGAAATAAGAGAGCTGGACAGGTTTATGCTTGATTTCAGTGTTTTATGCAGGTTTTAAGGTGAATTTGGTGAAAGAAGTAAAGAAGGATAGAGATGGAATCAGAAAAGACATCAAAAAGTGCAAAAGGAGAAGTCGCAAATACCGCTCAGCGGCAGTTTATCGCTGAGCGACACTCTGAAACCCACGTTGGCTCCGCTGAGGGGTGAAAAGGCCGTTGAGGGGAAGAAACGACTCACGCACTTTTCCTCTTTGCTTAAAGCTTGCTTTGTTTAACTCATTCATTGCCATGATTATTGATTTTGTCGATGTGGGAACGTACGGGGAAATCTAGATCCGGGGAATTTCTCCCAATAGCATATTGGTTGCCTTTAAGCTTCTGCTCTTCAGAATTAATTACTTGGAATGCTAGGAATTGTATGAACTCGTAATTAAGGATAGGCCTTCTTGCAAGGTGATTTAGAGAGTGGCATTAGCATTTATGAAGAGAATGATGAATTCCTAAAGTATATGAGAGTGGATAAGATGAAATTGATAACCCCAACAACATACTCATCCATCTAATTCATTAAAGTGTTTGTACTCCTCTTTTCCATTGATCAAATTCATGCATACATGTTTAATTACTGTCTTTTGCATTTAAACCTACAATCAATTGTTAACAAGTCTTAAATAATCAACAAATCATATAGCTAACTAGGCCGTGAGTCCTTTGGGAGAACGATACTTGGTCTTACCGAGTTTTATTACTTGATACGATTCGGTCACACTTGCCGATTGTTAAACAAGTTTGTGGCGCCGTTTTTCGGTGTTCATAAATTTGTCATCAGTCTCACACGGTTGCGATTCACGTTTCGAGCCATTCCCCTCATCTCCGCTCGAATTTCCTCAAACGTCGCTTCCATGGCATCAAATCTTCCCTCCAATGCACTAACCCTGTTCTCCATCTCGTCTCTCCTTCGATCTGGATCCGGTAGGTCAGACCAATATTGTTGGACTTCTTAAATCAAGAAAGTCAAGAAAGCAAATAAATCACACCAACAGAACACACTTATTTGAATATACTTCTCTTATTCAATGAACAAGAATACAATGGTATAGTAATCACCCCCCAAGGAAGCCCGATCTCCCTCCACTGGACTAATGTTCCAGTTAACAACAAAATTTTCATTTCATGCCCCCTGCCCTTTACCACTAATTCTTATTTATACTTCCCTTTCCCTCTAACTAACTTCTAACAGAAACTTCCTCCTAATTTTTAACAGACACTCTCTCCTTAGACACTCTCTCCTTCCCGCCTTTATTTTTCCTCACATATACTTTTATTCCCCTGTCACCACCGCTCCTCTCTTTATCATTGTTATGTTCAGCACTGTAAAAAACCCAAAGTAGGTTTAAGGTTTTGGTGTATGAAAGAAATTGAGGATGAATTTGTGGGTGGAAGAAACGCCCCGCAATGCTGAAACTTTGCATCTTCACTTTCAATATGCAGTATAAAAATGGGTGGAAGAAAACTGATTGGGATCAGTGAGAAATTGGAATCAGAGATCGATGGAAGAAAGAGAGAAAGCGTTAGGGCGATGTGCTCACGGTTGTTCATCAATGAAGGATGCGAGATTTGCGTTTCTGTTTCTGGCTCTCCTTGAAAGTCTCAAAGCAGGCTGAAGGAAGATAATGTTCGCGATGTGGGGCACGAATCGCAGCTGTGACGACTTCTTGGGGTTCTTGTGCTTGGATTTTGTTTTGGATGCAAATTATGTTTGCATTTTATGTATTTCCTTTTGCAGGTTGAAGGCGCGACGAAGGAGATTGCGGCGGTGTCGTGCTCGTGGTGGATGGCGGTCTTGCGACGGTGGCGGCTAGGGTTTCTGTCTAAAGGAAAATTAGGGTTTTTGGAGGTAGGAGATGATGGGTAGTGATGTGGTAGGCTAAGGGCGATGATTGGTTGGAGGAATAAATTTTGCCATGTCAAAAACTCTTAATTTTAAAAAATTTTCCACATAATAAAACACTCTTACATCAGCGTGCACCACGTCATCAAATTTTAACGCCGTATGTGAAAATTTAACGGACATAGCTTAATTGGCTTAATTTTTCAAATATTTGGATCAAATTAAGACATTTTACAAGTATATGGACCTAATTTTGACAGTTAAAAAAACGAAAATCCAGTTAAAATTTCCCAACAAATAATAAGACTTAAAATTTTAGTAGAAATAGTTTCTGCCTTGTTAAAATAATATAAACAATGTAAACAACTAACATTGGTTATCGATAAAAAAATATAAACAATATATTTTAATATATAAATGATAATTATAATAATATATCGTTAAAAGGATAAATAGATGTTTAATTCATGAGGTACACTATAATAATTTCTGCTTTCTTAAGAAGATATATTTCAATGCTTTTTGCACATTATTCTTTATAACTATTTTTTTTATTTCAAATAAATAAGGAAAAGTTAACCCCCGCAAACCTAAGCGTGATGATTGAGACAAGTACGTTATTACATTCACTTCTTTTTAACTTAATTTAAGATTAACAATGAAAACACATGCTTTACGCATTCATGTGTTACTTTTTTTAATGATAATAAAAATAATAAAATTATTATTATTATTATTATTATAAAATTAAATATAAATATTATAATTTTATTGAAATTAGTTTTTATTTACTTTGTAATTAATATTTTAATTAAAAAATAATTAAGTTTAAAAAATAGTTAAATAAAAAAAACGGGCTAAATTTAACTAAACAATCACTTAAAAATTAATATTAATAAAATAACTATTTTCATTTAAAATAATATTTAAAACATAAAATTGAAAAATAAACATAGACAAAAAATATAAAAATAGATGACATTTGTTTTTAATTTTTATTAAAGTTTATTAACCTTTTAAAGAAATAGTTTTCAAAATATTTTATACTTCCCTATTACATGTCGTGTATTGCTTAATATTCACTTTCTTCCCTTTAAAACTACATACGTATATATATAACTATAAAATATATCTTGTTAAATATATCTGCTTGATGGAATTTGCTAAATTTTTCATCTTATTGTCCCTAATAACTAATAAGTATAACTTTTCATCTCTCTTCCTTGAAACATTTACAGATCTTTTCATTAGGGAAATAGACATCCAAGCAGTCAATGTTGTTATTATTAATTTTGATTTTCCCGAAAACTTAGAAACCTACCTACATAGGGTATGCTCTATGCTCATTTTCTGCTTTCTCTCCACCGCAATAATGGTTGTGTTCTTATGGATGTTCTGTTATCCAGGTTGGTCGTTCAGGAAGGTTTGGGCACCTAGGTTTGGTAGTTAATTTGATCACCTAAGAGAATTTATTATATGTGACTTTCATTCAAAATTCCAATAGATTTTTCATGAGTTTCATTTATTTTTTCTAGATATAAAATTGAACAAGAGCTTGACACTTAAATGAAACAAATTCTGCCACATTGATCAAGCAATATATTGCCGTGATTGGTGATAAATAACTTGATTGTATTTACACTTGGGGTGAGTAATAGGAAAATTTTTATTTCATATTTATAATGGCAATTGATGTTCTTGAAAAGGGTTTTGATTTCAAAAGTAAAAATCAACATATATATTTTTATATGCAAATATTTGGGCTTTTATTTGGTTTTATTTTTACCTATATATAAAATAAAATTTTAATAATAAATTATGATAATAGATAGATTTTAAAAAATTTATGAAGGTAAGTCGTGTAGAGCCTGCACGACTTCAAATGAGAAATCATGTACTCTAATAGACTTCTTGTTTGATAGAGTTGCAAAGTGAAAGTGGTCATTGATGACTTCAGTGTGTTGATCAATTACGATGAATAAGTAATCGATTACCTTACACTGGAGTTGCTGGGAGACATGATGACTTTCAATATTAAAAATTATTCAGAGACAAGAAGACTTCCAATGTAATCAATTACAGGATACTTGTAATTGATTACAAGTGGACTTTATTTGTATAATCTGAAATTGTAATTGATTACAAGTTTCCTATAATCGATTACTAGGAGATTTTATTTGTAAAATCCGAAATTATAATCGATTACAAGTTCCGTGTAATCGATTACTAGAGGATCTTTTTTGTAGAACATCAAATTGTAATCGATTATTAGAGGGATTTGACTCGTACCATATAGAACACATATTGTAATGGGTTAAATATGTTTTTAGTCCCTAAACTATTGACCGTTTCTGGTTTTCGTCCCTCTTTCAAAGTAAGGTACAATTTGGTCCTCATTCTTTTCGAAACGTTCGTTTTAGTCCTCGGAATTTTGGTTTTAGTCCTCATTTTGTTGCTAAATGAGGACCAAATTTCTAAACGGTGTTAGTTTTTGAGGACTAAAACAAACATTTTCGAAAAGAATGAGGACCAAATTGTACCTTACTTTGAAAGAGGGACGAAAACCAGAAACGGCCAATAGTTTAGGGACTAAAAACATATTTAACCCTATTGTAATTGACGAAAATCACGATTGATTAAATGATTCATGGTGTATATTTATGATAATTAAGCAATATAAGTTTATAATTAAGTATTAAGTATTTTTAGATGTTGGTCATTGATTAAATAATTTATTTTAATTATTAAATAACATTTATTTTGTAGATTGTTGGTCATTGATAAATACCACTACTATCGTGAACAAAAAATACATAAAAACAAGCCATATATAAACACGAAGGTAATTCATAAATAGTTAATACTTATCATGTACAAAAAGTTAATTTTGAAGTTTAAATAAACGTGTTATAAAATTAAATTTAAGAGATCCTATCTGGCCAAAGTGATGGCGAAGGTCCATGCTTTCCTTAAGGTGAACAACTCGAGCATGAAGATTATCAAATCTGGTTTCAACGAAAGCACGAAGATCACATATCTCATTCATAATATTTGTGAGGAGAGAAGAAGAAGTATCCTACAATGTGGAGACGGTGTGCGCTCATTAAGAATTGGCTGAGGATCCTCACGTTTATGAACCCACCAATCATCAATATTTTTAACAAAACCAAATGATTTTATAATTTCACTATCAATTCAAAAAGACCTTTGACTTTTACAAAAGGCTCATCATCAAAAGGAATGCTAAACTAATCCAAAACGGTGGTAATGAGGTAGGGATATGGTAAAGTCACGTAAGACCTTTTTCATGTGATGTCTGATTAGCTGAGCCTAATGAATATCCCTTCCAATTAAGAGTGTCCACATCAAAACTAAGTCTTTAGTTGCTTGTGCAAGGTTAGTGGCATAGTGACAAATAAAATAGTGCATTATTCAATTATCAACCTTCATCGACCCAACAAACAATCTACCAGTAATATTGACATTCTGATTACAATCATAGAGAAAAGAATAATGATGGAGTTATTGTATTTGGTAATTTTTTAACTTCATTGTGAATAACTCCATCATCAACAATGCACATGGTGCTATAAAATAATCATACTAATTCCAAAAACTATGGTTCTTTCATGGATATAAAATTTAACAGTCCAATATTTCTTAAGATATTGTAGAACTCAATTTTCTTGGTTAAAAAATTCAGAATCAAGGAACTTAGGTTCAAGAATGTCATGTTCAAAGAATTTGGAACAATACCTCTCATACTGAGTATTGGTGGAAAATAATAGATGAAGGTGTGTCACAAAGATAGATGAATTCAATTGTGGTGGTGGTGGGTTGCCGGAGGGTTGACGATAGCCATTGATAACTCTCTAGTTTTGCATTCTTTTTAGGTGTTTAGGTGTCTATATTAGGCTATTTTAGTCTTTAATTGGGTAGAATTAGGCTAGTTTTAGAATTTTTCTTTATATTTGTAGTTTTGTAAAATTGTAGTTAAAATTAGGTTTTTAGGAGTAATTTTTAGTGTTTGTAAATAATTAGGATATTAATATTTTTTTTAAAATATTTTGATAAAAAATCTCTCTTTTTATTTGTTAAATTTCCTTTACTTTCTTTAATTTTTGTACTGATTTTTTGTTGTTGTAGAAATCTTGGTTTGAATGGATTAAATTTGGGCTGTTGTTGTTGATGCATTGGTATTGGGCTGCTGCATATTGATTCCATAGAGCCTATAGTTGAAACTGATGCAGTTTTGAATTATCATCCTAAATTTCTTGATTCAGTTTTAACTATTGATCCTGTGGATTTGAATGCTACTATTTTTGACTCAACCATGAATGTAGATGAATGCTTTGATGTGAATGAACTTTTGCATGATAGTAGCTTTGAATTGAGTCTTGATTCTGCTGCAGATTCACATGTTAGTGCTGATCTTGATATAGAAACTGTGAAAATTGAAGATGTCTTAGATTTAGGATTAAAGTTTGATCTTTCACAGTTCTCGAAAACTTTATATGTAATTGTGAAGCTGGTTCTTGCTCTATTTGTGTTGAAATTAATTCTGTGATACAACCAGATTTCAAGCTTATAACAAAAGCTGCTAACTGTGAGTTTGATGACCATGTTGTAGAATTAAATGAGAATGCAGGTGCTGAAGTCATTAAGGAATTCATGGTTGATGAAGGAGAGTGTATTGCTACTGCTTTAAGCAAGCTAGAGGTTTCCATTCCAATGCCACACACGTCAGAGCTGCCAATGGAAGGAGAGCTGATGTTGCTGCAGCAGTTTGCTTGCAAGAGAGAGAAGCTACATCTTACTTTGGATGAGAGGGCAATGCTGCTCCAACCAGGTCCTCTACAGAAGCAAATTGGTGCAGCTAGGGAGTTACTACAAGGAGTGATTGAGGGAATAAAGAGAAAACTTATAAGCTCTTTCCTTTATCTTCTTTTTAATACTTTTCACTACAAGAAATAATGGAATTACATACGGAAAATTATATATGGATTTAAATTCGTATATAAATCAGGTATTATATACGGAAGTTATGTACGGATATCAGAAAAGGCGTTATATACAGATATTATATACGGATTTTTATATACAGAAAAATCCGTATATAATTTCTGTATATAAAGTTGGCGCGTGGTGGCGGGAAAATTACCTAAGGATATATCCCTATGTAATTTCCATGAACCGTATGTAAGTTAAATGAATTATATTATATACGGATTTCAACAATATTTTTTCTTAAAAAAATATTTTTGATTAATTAGAAGCTGAAACATATCATTGTCTCGAACCGTGGAGCTTTGCTGTCTCTCTCGAACCCTCGAGCTATCTCTCTCTCTCAAACCCTCGAGTCCTTTTTCTCTCGAGCCGTCTTCGCTCTCGCCGTCCCTCTCTTGAGCTGTCTTCGCGCTCCCTGTCCATCTCTCTAGCCTTCTTCACTGTTGCTGTCCGTCGTGCTCTGCTTCTGTCTCCTCTCTCTCTATTGAATTATCTGTCGTGTTCCGGCGTTCAACAAGCAATTTCGTTGTTTGGTCGGGTGCCGTAGTTGAACGTTGAAGGAGTATCTCCATCTGCTAAGTAAACCCTAATCCTAATGCTTAGTAATTGATGAAATCATTAAATGGTGAAAATTGCAAGCCCTAATCTTGTTTTTTTTGTTTTATTTGACACATTTTTGGTTGGTCTCGCAAGCTGTGGTTGGAGTGTTAGGAATCAATTGAGGCTAGTGTTTGGCGGTTTAAGAAGATTGTCAATGGTATGTAGGACTGAGACATACCATTTGGAGTTGCGAAGGCCCTTAGTGAAGGAACCAAAGGTGAGTGAGTTCCTTTCCCTCGTAAAAGGATGTCCCAAGTAGGTCCAAACCCAATATCTCAAACACTACCGTGCTCATAGAGATCATCTTTGACCATGCCCATAATCATTTATTCCATCTTTTGCTCAGGTGAACCATTCAGTTATTATTGGACTCTTATATTGAGATAATTTCTTAATGCCATTAGATTAAGTACATGATGAATGGATTATCACCTATACCTGGGAAATGTCTTGTTGTCGTTGATGAATCTTTTTCATTTTTCTTTGTAATGGAGGTTTTCAGCTAATTAAATTTAACAAATCCATGTTTCAGCTAATGTTCCCACAACATCATTCACTTATTAGGTACCCATTTTGTAAAAATATAGCACCAGTCTATAGGTTTGCACTTTGAGTTTAATTTTGACAAATTGACACATTGTATAATTAGATTCCATATATGAATTTTAAAGTGAATAACTAAAGATGAAACTATTGACATCAAAACAACATACCAGAGTAGAAACTCGCATATCTATTCCCTGTCTTTCCATTGCCTCATTTAGACAAGCAACCACATCTCTTCCTGCCTGTGTAAGTAGTTTGATGTTTCAGCCATGCCAGAATGGGTTAAGATATTTCAGTTAATGGTTATGATTAAATGACACAACTTACGTTGCCCCTCATAATGCACAATGCCCTTGTATTAAAATTTATCGTTTGTTTTTAAATATAGTGGCAAGGCAATTATTATCTCAGTTTTGTTTGATGTTTTTCTGTGAATAAATGCACACCAAGTTAAATAATAGAAATTGGATAATGGTTCTGCACTCAGGAAAGGTAGATAAATGCATATTGTTCCAGAGACTGCATAACCCTTTGTCCACTTGATTAGTATGCCAAAATCAATAGATGTTTGCTTCACAAGAAATGAAAACCTGAATTCAATCTCTTTCTTTCTTCTTAGTGAGATATGAAACCTACCATCCTCCTTTGACATCAAAAAGCTCCTACAATGAAACTCAGCATGTGTTTGATGAGAATTTATTTTTCATTCCAAATACTTGAGTTAAAGATGAAAGAATAAAACTGTAAATCTAAGAAAAAAAAATGCCAGTCTTACTGAGACCTACTCCTGTTTACAATACAAGTGATCCTTTCCTTCTTCTGATTATACCATAATAAGCATTTTCCATCTGGTTGTCTTCGGTTCAAAAGAATTAGAAGGAAGAAATTATTATTTTATATATAAGAGTCTCTTTCATCATTTTCTGTAGTAACATTTTGGATAATATTTGGGACATTTTGGAGGTCAAAAGAAAATGCCACATCAAATATACTTTAAACTAAAATGAAAGAGGAGGTGCAGATTTCATTTTTGGGGTGCAGATGGAGAGTGGCTTGGTCCAATAGCACATGGTCACGGCCCAACAATATCATCCAGCTTGGAAAAAAGGGTGACATCCAGCAAAGCACATTTCCTTTCTTTTGGAGGAAGTAACACTTCATATTGCTTTTCTTTGGGCTTTTGGAGAATGAAATGATCTTGAATTCATTATTTGGAAAGGGCACACTGATTTCATAAAAAAAAAGAGAGGACATCAGCACGTGAAAGAGGTGAGCAGCGTTAATCAAAGGCTGGACTTCATGCTCCAAAGGTTGGACTTCACGCTCCTGCTGCTGGCACAAGGTTATATTTTTGATCTGCAATTAAAATAAAACAACCCGTCCAGCAAATTGAAGAGGTGCACGGCCTGGACACGCTGGCAGCAGGCTGAAGCAAGCACGTCATGGCCCATCAACACACAACGGAGTCCAGCAGCTGGTCCAGCAGAGAATAAAGGAAGCAGCTCCACATTCACAGTCACGACCCACAACTTAAAAATATGCTTCAATTGGAAGAGGGCCTGGTCCAGCGGAAGAAGGTGCTCACGTCCAAGTGGTGCTGCCACAATCACACGTCCAACAGCTTGGAGAATGGAGGTGCAACATCCAACCGAGAATGGAGGTGCAGCTTTCCAGCACAGCAGCTTGGTGGCACACAGCAGCAACACACCACACGGCCTATGAGGGAGCTCATGTTCGTTCAACACGGACCACAAAGCAGAAGTAGTTGCGCGTCCAACAACTTGGCACTATAGAGAGGCTTTAGGTCCAGCAAGTGAACGGGTGCACTCAGTGCAACAGCTGATCCATGTCCAGCAAGGCTTGGGAGCAGCTCGTTTTTGGCCAGAAAAAAAAAACACTGCAGCTGCTGATTCACGTGGAGCTGGAAGTGGTGTGTGCATGGAGAGAAAGGAGGTGCTGGGAGAGAAATGGGCAGAGGGCCTGGTCCAACATCCAGCCTACACACAGCCATAGAGATGGAGGGTTACGGAGAGGATTAAAACACTTTGCTTGGGAGTGAAGTGGGGGGGGGGGGGGGGGGGGGGGGGGCAAACGTGAAAACTGGGAGCCGTCAACCTCACTCTGTTTCTCCATCAACTTTTTTTTTCCTTTTGAATTTTCAATTCAATAGAAGAGTAGCAACGCTGTTATGGTGGAATAAAAAAACCTTTATTTTATTTTTATTTTGCTGATTATTCCCTTTTCATTTTCTTTATTCAAGCATTTTGTTTTTATTGAAGTTTTCAATCTATCAATGAGCATTTTTTTGCTGTGCACGGTTTTTCTATTCCTGCAACTCTCGGTTTTATATTTTTTTCAATTTATTGCATTGAGTAAAGAGGGATGGTTGGATGAGAGAGCATTTGGTGTGCAAGAGGCTATGGCACGGTGCATTCAAATTGGCTTTGAAAGAAGTTCTCACACGTTGAGCTGGAAGCAAGGAAGGGGGCGCTGATTCACTTTTCTTTTTAGTAGCACACTCGGTGATTGAGTTTTATTTTCTTTCTTTGAGAAGATGAGCACGGAGAGTGGTCACGTCAACTTTAGAAGGTGAAGAACACTTTGCAAATTTATTTTAGAAGCATTTGTACATCCAATTTGTTTTGGAAGTTGGCAACACGTGGTGTCACGGGAGTGTGTCACGTTCTGGAGGCAAAGAGGAGAAAATGCCATTTCATTTATTTTGCTAGAAGGAGGCACGGGTTCTAGTGGTAGAATAGGAACACTTTCTTGGAGAATGAAACTGGATTGAGATGGTGACTCACGCGGATGGATTTTGGAAGCATACGATTTATTTTGAATTATCTTCAAGCGTTTCTTCTTGTTATTTCTGTGATAAATTGTTTTTTTTATGGTTAGCTTACAACATTGTGCATTTTAGCTTGAATGTTTCATTTATGTAGTTTGAACTGTGTTGGGATATTTATTTGTTACTGTGTTCAGTTTAGTGTTTTTATGCACTTGAATACCATCAATTATATTCGGTTGTGTTCGATTTTCAAGTTTTAATTTAGTTCAATTGCATTCACAAACCTTTCACAAAACCCCCCATACGTGTTTGACCTGAGACTCGAGCCACATTTGGTCCTTGAGAGACGACCTAGGAGTCACTTCCTAGTTTATACTGCATTCTTAATTGCACATCAAATTTGATGGGCCGCGATAGCCCGTTTGGGTTATACATTTTAGTTTTAAATAAAAAAAATCAGGGTGGGCTATCACTTCTATAAGTTTTGCCACATGTACCTGTTTGTATGCTGAATTGGAGACTGATGGAAGCTGATTGAAATTGGAAGTAATTTAACATGCTGTTATTTATACTAATAGTTGTTTTGTTTTTCAAACAAGATTACATAATATCAACTACAAAACCTAGACCTTGCTGTTACACATTTTTACAATATTAAATGAAAACTACTTTGTTATTTTATTTTATTTAAAGAACAAAAATGTCATAAATATTATACAATTATAATTATTTTAAAAAAATTTAAACAGTAATTAAATAATAAAATAATTTTACTGTTGTAATATGATGTTCCATCCTTGCCAGATCAAATAAGGAGTCAGATGGAGGGCACATAAGTATATAATTCCTTACATTTAGCCTGTCAAAGTGGCAGAGTAAGTTTCTTGCTATAGCATCCGATACACCAAAAAGATTTACTAAGACACTACTCCGCTTCTGCCGATAGTGAAGCAACAATCCAAGTTCTTCTAGGTTTGTGACAACCTTTCCAGGATTTACTTCTCTAAAACAATAATCAAACCATTTTAAACTACTCAAAGGTTGCATTTCTAAAATATTAAAGTCCATATATCTTTTCTCAAGTAATTTAGAATCAGGTGCAGCAGTTTTCCCATAGTTTACTCCAGCATCTCTGTAAGAAACACTTAATGCTCTCTCATGCAGAAAATTTGTGTATATATTGAAGTAACCCCGAGACTAAATAAACTTAATGTTCTCTTTAAAAGCATTTTACTACCATTATTGTTTTCGTTATCACCTCTCGTACCTATCAACATGACTTCAGCTTAAGCCAATTAGAGTGATGATGATGATGATGATTGCTACAACTGGTTGTTGTTTTATTTGACTATACTTGACCGAGAGGTTGATGATGATTGTTGTAGTTGGTTGTTGATTATTGATTGTAGTTGGTTGAATGATAAAATATCGTACATAAAGGGTCCACAGTTTCTTAAACATATAAAACACTACAAAGAATGGTTTTTTGCATTTATAACTATAGCTAGGCTAATTAGTTCAATAATCCAATAACAGCCTAAAACACAATTATATATACTAGTCTGTTACAGTTGCAGGAGGTTATAACTACCTCCTTTATTTATTTCTCCTAGTATAGACTTCTCAAGTGAACCTATCATATATCCAGAAATAATTGCTGCATACTAGAAACACCACTCAATTGCTCTGAAGGCTAGTGATTGGCATATTGAAGGAGCATTTGATTTGTTTTATAGCCAACCCCAACTTAAAACATTTAGTGAGTAACAAGTTAATTAGGCTACATAGTTGTTATTTTCAAAAGCAAGAATGTTTCCTCCATATTATTTACTTCTGTTTTTGTATAATTGCTTATGTTTTTATTTGTCAAGTTACTTTGCAAATGTATGCTTATGCAACTGTACCTAAAATATAACGACGGTTATTTAGTTCTTTAAATATTGATTTTTTGTATTAAAATTATTTAGCAAAGCAATTAAACACATCAACCACTTGTCTAGCATAATTTGTTTTTTCTTTAACTATGTTTGGTTGTAGTTAAAGTTTTAGCTCCACATATGAGCTTTAAAACAACGTTGTAGGTTGGCTAATAGCCTTGTATATTCAAAGCTTAAAACAATATTGTACATAGTGATGTACATGTACAAAAAAAATAGTAAGATAGAGACATGCAGAAAAACATTGTAAGATAGAGAGAAGAGGACCTAAACTAATTTAGGTTATTCTTTAGGAAGCCATTTGATAGGGCACGTGTCCTAATATAGAGACGTGTATTAAATTTAGATATTTTCTAGTAGATAGAGTAGTTATAGTTAACATAGTAAATAATAGGATAGAAAATATGCTCTTTTATATAAAGATTAACAAGATTAATTTTGATATGAGACCCATTTGAACATGTTTTCCTTTTCTTTTAGCCTTATAGTTTTAGCTTTAAGCTTTTCAGTTTTGTTCTGTACATTTCTTGTTCAAATTTGTGTTTACTTAATTCAATTTTTTCTATAATTCTGATTTTGTTTGATCTGTATATACTTGTTGCTGTTTGTGGTTTTAGAAAACCTTCCTCACTCACACATTGAGGGAAATGTGCCTCTTAAGTGTGGAGGTGAGAAGGTATAGGTTCAAAACTTGTGTTTCTACTTTGATATAGTTGTTTTAACATATGTTTTTGTAGTAGATTAGGGGTAAAATTTTTTTTCTGAGCCATTTTTGTTTTAGTTTGTAAATAATTGCTTCTAATATGTAAATACATATTCTTGTTACTTTCATAATCTGTTTTAGGTTGTAAATAAGAATTAGTTTAGTTTTTAGCTTTGTTGTTAATAGTTCTTAGGTCTTTAAAGTTCATGCATTCATTTTCTTGCTTAAGTTCTTTTACTTTCATTAAGTCTATTTTTAGAACTTCTTTTAGTTTCCTTTCTTTTCCTATTTCTATTTTCTTTTCCTTATTTTAGTTTCTTGTTTTGTTTCTGTTCAATTTTTTTTTCTAGGTTCTATTTTAGTTTGTAAATAGAATTTGCTTTAGGATTTGTTCATTTCAAGATTTGTTTTAGTTTGTCATATTAGTTTTTGTTTTTAGTCTTTAATTATAATTTCTTTTAGGTTCTTTTCATTTTAGGTATTGTTTTAAGTTTCTTTTTACGTCCCTGTTTTGATAGTTTAGGGTGAATATAGTTTAGGAATTTCTTTTTAGTATCTTTTTTCATTTCTCTTTTGCTATTTTCCCTTTGTATACCTTTCATTTGAGTCTGTTTTAGCCTTGATTTAAGTTTTGTTTCTATTATTACTCATTTCTTTCCTTTGTTTTAATCCATTTGTACATAATTGATTAGTTTTAGGAATAGTTTCCTTTGGGTAGGTTTTGTTTAGGCTGCATACTGTTTTGTTTCAGTGTTTGTATATTGTATATAGCTTAAGTAATTTTGTTAGGTATTTTTAGGATCTTTTAGGTTCTATTTCAAGCTTTTCTTCGTTCCTTGCTGATTTCACTCAATTTCTTAGTTTCATTTCCTTATAATATTAGAGTTGTCAAAAGTTGACTAAGCTTTAGATTTAGGAAGAGGTAGCTCTAGCATTGATTCTTGTAGTTCATTTCAATTAAGCAATTTTTGCATAGGATGAGTAGTAAGTCAGTTTTAACAAATTTTTAACCCTTGAGAGATTTTTGGCCATTTTTTTTTCTTGTGTGATAACATGTATGTTTAGCTTTTATTTTGATTTTGCATTGATTCTTTGTGATGTGCTTGCTCTTGGTAACTTTAAATATGATCTGGGCATCTTTCATGTTTCCAGTTTAGCTTACCCATTTCATTTCTTACCATTGCACCCTTATTTTGAGCGTTAGCCTCTTTTCTTTGTATTCCATCCATTTTAAGCCTTTCCCTTAACCATTACATAACCTTAGAGACTTGTGAGAAGTAGGGATGATGAATAAATTTCTAATCCCCGAAAACGGAGTCAAAAACTTGTTAAACCCTCGACAAGTGTAACCGAATCGTATCAAGTAATAAACCTAGTAAGACCAAGTATCGTTCTCCCAAAGGACTCACGACCTAGACAGTTATGTGATTTATTTATTATCTAAAACTTGTGACCAAATTCTTGTAGGTTTAAATGCAAAATACTGAAAAGTAAATATGTATGCATGTATTGATCAATGGGCAAGAAGAAACAAAAAACGTGATTGGAAATATATGAATGAATATGTTGTTGGGGTTTATCAATTTCATTCTATCCACTCTCATGTATTCAGGAATTCATCTTTCTTCATTAATTGTTGATGCCACTTTCTAAATTACCTTAAACCTGATGTCTCGGCGAAGAAAGCCTAATCATAATCACTAGTTTACAATGTCTTGTCTCCATAGCGATTAATCATGCATTATAGTGAACAGAAGCTTAAAGGCAACCAACAATCATACTCCTATGTCTAGGTTTATACTACTATTGGGAGAGATTCCCCAGATCTAGATTTCCCCATATGTGTCCATATCGACAAAATCAATGACCATGACATCGAATGAGTTAAACAATGCATGCTTTGTGCAAAGAGGAAAACCCTAACAATTAATGAAAGAAAGCATGTATCTTAAAGAAGATTTTGAAGAACACATTCCATACATGAGAGTTTCAAAAGGATTACATTGATTCCCCAACAACAATAAATGTTTAGTTCACCATATTCATGGTGAAACTATATGATTTATAATGAAAGAGTGATAAGATAGAACCCTAGAAAGTTGAGAAAGGAGCCTTAGCATCCAAAATCCTCATCCAAGGGGTGAAAGAGTGTGTTTCTGCTTCGTCCCAGCCAAAGATGACTGACCTAGGTTAACTAAAACCTTATATAGTATTCTAAAAATTACAGAAAAGTGAGCCCAAGCCCATCAGAAAGCCGCTCAGTGGTGAGTGCGTGTCCTCTATTCCACCCCTCAGCGGTGTCTTTGAGTTGTGAAGAACACCGCTCAACGGTAATTTTCTCTGAGCGGTACTTGGTTTTTCTCTTCTTGTGCACTTTTTGTGTCCTTTTCTGATTCCATCTCTTTCCTACTTCTCTTCTTTCATCAAATTCATCTCAAAAACCTGCAAAAACAAGGAAATCAAGCATAAAACCTGTCCAACACTCTTATTTCTAAAAGCATAAGCAAATGCATGATTCCAAGCTAGTTTCTAGTCATAAAGGTTGTTTTTGATATCCATTTTAAGTATAAAAATAACAGTTTTTCAACTGTTATCAAGGGACAATCTAGAACTTGGTGAGTGCATGAAAAGAGTAAGGCCAGAAGTGAAAAAGAAAAGAAAAATGATTTGAAAAAAATCTGGGTTGGTTGAAAAAGAAAGAAACAGGTCTGGAAATGAATAAAAATCTGGAAACGTGCTCACCTTAGCTGTTTTCATCATCAACATTGATGATTACCTTGGCCGTTTTCATGAATGGCCTTCCAAGAATAATAGGGATCCCCAAATCTTCCTCCATCTCCATTACTACAAAGTTTACTAGGAATCTAAGGTTGTCAGTTTGAACCATCACATCTTCCACCACACCATAGGGATTTTTGGTGGATCCATCCGCCATAAACAAAGTCATCCTTGCAGGCTTGACTTCAAGACCACCAATCTTTTCAAGAACATATAAGGGCATCAAATTGATACTGGACCCTAAATCAATTAGGGCTTTTCGTATTTTATGGCTCCTGATAGTGCGAGGAATGGTGAAACTTCCTGGATCTTTAACCTTATGAGGAAGTGCCTTCTGCAAGATCACACTATACTCTCTCTGTACCTCAATTGTTTCCTCCTCTAGATATTTCTTTCTTTTGAGGAGTTTCTTCAAAAACTTAGCATATTCAGGAATATGTTGTAATGCTTCAGTCACAGGAATTCTAATCCTCAATTTTTCGAAGATTTCTTCAAAGCACCCTAATTGCATCTCTTTTCCTTTTCTGGAACACTCCTCAGGGTGATGAAGATTTTTCTCATTTTTTTCTTTTTTTCTCTCAACCTCTTCTTTTTCTTTTCTCTCTTCTTTTACAATCTTTTCTTTTTCTTTTCTCTCAACTTCAATTTTTTTCTCTTCTTTTTCTTCTCTCTTTTTTAACTCAACCTTTTCTTTTCTCTCTACTTGTTTAATTTTTTCCCTCTCATTTTTCTCGCTCACAATAGCCTTACATTCTCCCTTGGGGTTAACTTCAGTATTAGCCCCGAAACTTTTGATGGGTATCTCTTCCAAATTCTTGGCTATTTGACCAACCTGCATCTCTAGATTCCTTATAGCAGCTTTAGTGCTTTTCTGATTGGAGAGAGTTGCCTGCATGAACTGTTGGAGAGCCTCCTCAAGCTTTGTAGTTCTGTGAGCTAGAGAGGGTTGTTGTTGCCACTGTTGTTGTTGTTGTTGTTGTGGTGGTGGTGGTCTATTGAATTGTCCACTAGCTTGCCCAAATTGACCTTGTCCCATGCTTGGATGAGATTTCCACCCTTGATGGTAATTGTTGGGACGAAACTGGTTGCCCATGTAGTTAACGTCTTCATTGAGATTCTCGGGCACTACACATTGACCATTAATATGATCACCACCACATAGTTCACAAAGTTGTTGTTGAACCTGTAAGACATTATGGCACTCCTTTGATGGCTGAGAAAGCTTCTTTGTCAAGACCTTCAATTGTTGAGTAATAATCTTGTTTTAAGCAAGCAGGGCATCATAAGACTGTAACTGTAGAACTCCCTTAGGTTGTGTTGGAGCTCCTCTTTTGCTGTGCATCTCATTGTCATTGGTAGCCATGTTGTCAATTAATTCATAGGCTTGCTCTGGAGTCTTGCACTTGATATTGCCTCCAACTGAGACATTCAACATCAATTTTGTTTGTGAGCCAAGACCTCCAATGAAGAGAATGACTACCATTGCTTCATCAAAACCATGAGTAGCACTAGTAAAAAATGTAGATTTTGACGCTCCATATACGCTTCAGTTATACCAAAATCGAAGCGTACAAGCTAATATACCTCGGTCCTTATTCAACCCGTGGTGGAACAGCCCTATTGCCTCGGTTCAAACAAAACCGAGGCCTATACAACCCTGCTGCTCAGTCTGAAAAGCCTGAAAAGGCACTGAGAAGTCTGACAAGAAGCTACTGCCTCGGTTCGCCCAGAAATCGAGGCCTATACACCCTTGCTGCTCAGTTTGATAAGTCTGAAAAGGCACTGAGAAGTCTGGCCACAAGCTACTGCCTCGGTTGGCCTAGAAACCGAGGCCTAAACGCCTTCCGATTGCCTCGGTTAGGACGAGACCGAAGCCTATAAGCCTTTGCTGGTCACCTGAAAAGTTTGAACCATAGCCTATTGCCTCGGTTAGTTGGGAAACCGGTGCATAAACCGTAGCCTATTGCTTCGGTTTGCAGGCGAACCGAGGCCTAAACCACTGATGACAAATTTATGAACACCGGAAAAACGGCGCCACAAACTTGTTTAACAATCGGCAAGTGTGACCAAATCGTATCAAGTAATAAAACTAGGTAAGACCAAGTATCGTTTTCCCAAAGGACTCACGACCTAGTTAGCTATATAATTTGTTGATTATTTAAGACTTGTTAACAATTGATTGTAGGGTTTAAATGCAAAAGACAGTAATTAAACATGTATGCATGAATGTTGATCAATGGAAAAGAGGAAAACAAACACTTTAATGAATTAAATGGATGAGTATGTTGTTGGGGTTATCAATTTCATCTTATCCACTCTCATATACTTTTAGGAATTCATCATTCTTATCATCAATTGCTAATGCCACTCTCTAAATCACCTTGCAAGAAGGCCTATCCTTAATTACGAGTTCATACAATTCCTAGCATTCCTAGTAATTAGTTCTGAAGTGCAGGAGCTTAAAGGCAACCAATATGCTATTGGGAGAAATTCCTCGGATCTAGATTTCCCCGTACGTTCCCATATCGACAAAATCAATAATCATGGCAATGAATGAGTTAAACAAAGCAAGCTTTAAGCAAAGAGGAAAAACCCTAACTAATGATGAAAGAAAGCATAAGTCTTAAAATAAGATGGTAAAACAAATTCCATATATGAGAGTTTCACAAGACTACATTGATTCCCCAACAACCATACAAAGTTTACTTCACCATATTCATGGTGAAACTAGATGAACAATAATGAAAGAATGAAAGAGATAGAAAAACCCTAGAAAGAGAAGAGGAGAGCCGTCACCATCTCCCAATCTACCCCCAAGGGGTGAAAAGTGTGTTTCTGCTTCCTCCCAGCCAAAGATACCAACCCTAAGACATCTAGGTCTTTAAATAGGACATAAAACTAATAGAAAATGGGTCCAGGCCCAAACGGATCATAAAATCGCAGAAAACTGGCCAAAAACTCGTCTGGTTGACTTTTTCCGTATTCTGGTTGACTTTTCAGCATTCTGGTTGACTGGTTGACTTTTCTGGTTTCTGGTTGACTTTTCAGCATTCGAATCATTCGGTACTTCAATTCTTCTTTCAAATCATTCAATTAGCCTACAAAATCAAGGGAATATTGCACAAAACCATTAAATTCACTTTCAACTCTCTTATTCACAAAACTAAAGAAAAAATATGAGTTCAAGCTAGTTTGTGAGTGTTAAAGGTTGCTTTTAGTATCAATTTTAAGCATGAAAATAACAGTTTTTCAACTGTTATCACAACCCCAAACTTAGAACTTTGCTTGTCCTCAAGCAAACAAGATGTAACTCAATCTTCTACCAATCAATACAATGGTTCACTCCATTCACAAATCCTCTTTTCAAAATAAGTAAGTACTTCAATTAAGCTCATGACAAAGACTTCAATCAAGACATGCACATGCTTTAGTGTTCACAAAGTCACTCAATATCCAACAAATGCTATTTTTCATGAATGATCAATTAACTAAGCAAAGATGTTCTTATGTGTTCATGGAATCTATCCTCACTAGATAAAGTGTTTCACTCAAACACACAAGTGTATAGGAGATATTCACTCATTCACTCTACTATTACAATGTCACATGAATCAACTTTGCCTTTCATTTAACCATAGTAAAAAACACTTACAAGCACACATCATCACAAGAACTTTTCAATGGCTTATAATGTGGCTGGGCTAACAAGAAAATTGGTTTTTCTAGATCACAAAACCCTTGAGTTAAGAGAATCATATAAACACAACCATTCTTACTTATTCCCAACTTTCCTGTGCATTGAGCTTTGATTTTTCTTCTCTTTTCTTTCTCTTTTTCTTTTTCTTTTCACATACTTAGTTCTTAGCTCTTAGCTCAATGCTTTCAATTTCCTTTTCATAACTTCCCAGCAACCCCAAACTTGGACATTTGTCAATACCACAAAATATTTTCTACTTAACTCAAGGTAAAGCTTTTCACAAGGAGTTTTCAAATTATGTTCAAGGCTACGGGTTCAAATGATAGAACACATAGTGCTCTCTTTTACTGGGCTAAATTTATGAATTTGGCTAATAAAAGGGTTACCAACAAATGGCCTTGATCATATAATGCAAACAAGCAAGTAATTCAATCATAGAAAACCTGGGCAAAGTCATTCATGCTTTCACAGTAATAGTATTCAACAATAACAACTCTGGAGCTCAAAACCTCACATATAAGCTCATTCACATTCCACACATAACATCCTGCTTAGAATCATAATCACAATCACAACATCTTGCATTTGTTCACAATGCTTGTGAACCACCTGTATAAGCATATAATGTGCACATTCTCAACATCAATCAATATCAAAGCATCATCAGGCATTACTTATCAAACAACAATCATAAGCAAACCATCATAACAGACAAAATTTCCAATTGAGTACATCAAACCCTATTCTACAAACATAAGTGATTGATAAAACAAATCCTATTCTAGTGCTTTGAAAAACTCAGCCCCATTAATGATGCTCTCTCCCAACCCCAAACTTAGATGGAAAACTAGTGAGAAAGTGAGTGGAAGGGAGATTTTCTAAAGAGGAATGAAAGGAAAAATGTAGAGAACCTTTGTAAAAGTGTTTAGGAGTGTGTGTGCAGAGAAGAATCTGGAAATAGAGGCCAAAGCGTGACTTAGGGTATAAAAATACCCTAATGGGCTCGAGTTCCGCTAAGGGGCAACCTAAGCCCATTCTGCGACACTACCGCTCAGCGGTAGTTTGCCGCTCAGTGGCACTTTCGTGAAGTGCTCTTCTTCTTCCTAGCTTAACCTAGGTGCCTCCTACTCATGCCCCTCACTTGCTCCCTGTAATTAAGTTCTCAGATCACTCAAACATTCAATCCCTATGATGCAACTAAAGCAAAAAGAAAATATACAGATAAAATCAATCAACTGGGTTGCCTCCCAGGTAGCGCTTGTTTAACGTCACGAGCCTGACCCAGAATCCTATAGCACCCTTCAGTAGATGCAAATATTTCTTACCAACACCCATCAGTAGGTGTATAAAAACATAGTATCCTTCAGTAGATACTCTTCCGCCTAACATCCATCAGTAGATGTAAACCCTGTAACAAACTTATAACAAAAACAAAAATACCCAAAAGTTCAAAATTACATCACCAAACCAAAAATTAAAAGTTCTTAAATCACTGGGTTGCCTCCCAGCAAGCGCTCTTTTAACGTCACTAGCTTGACCCAATAAAGCTCAAGTTCCTTCTTCTGTTTCTTCTTCTTTCTACTGAACTTCTTCAGAAATTTGATCAAACCAGGAACCTGTTGCAGTGTCTCAATCATAGGAACTTTAATCTCCAATTTCTTGAAGATTTCCATAAAGCGTTCAAATTCCTTCTTCCTATGATACTTCTTTGGATGAGGAAGAGGTTTTTCATATGATTCTCTTTCTCTTCCTCTCGTCCTCTTTCTCTTTTCTCTCACTTTCTTTTTTTCTTTTCTTTTTCTACTCACTTTCTCAATCTTCACACAAATTTTCTCTTCTTCTTTCTCTTCTCTCTCTTTTCTCTCTTCTCTCTCTTCTTTTTCCAACTCAACTTTTTCAACATTTACACTCACTAGCACTTCACACTCTTCCCTGGGGTTAACCTCAGTATTAGCCCCACAATTCTTGTTAAGCCTTTCTTCCAACTGCTTAATAATTTGACCCATTTGAATCTCCAAGTTCTTAATAGCAGCTTCAGTGCTCTTTTGAGTTGAATCAGTTGCTTGTATGAATTGCTGAAGAGTTTCTTCCATCCTTATTGATCTTTCATTAAGTGTAGACATTTGTTGCCATAAGGTTGGTTGTTGTTGTTGCTTGTGAAATTGCATTGATTGTCCAGCTTGCCCACTTTGTCCTTGACCAATACTTGGGTGTGGTTTCCACCCTTGATTGAAGTTCCCGTGATAGTATGGAAATTGATTGGCCATGAAGTTAAAATCCTCTAAAGCTTCCACTGGAAAGGCGCATTGACCATTGATATGGTCACCACCACATAATTCAGACATCTGTGGTTGAACCTGTGCAACAGTCTTTAACTCTTTTGGTAATTGTGCAAGTATCTTTGTGAGACTCTTCAATTGTTGAGTTAGTATCTTGTTCTGTGCTAGCAAGGCATCATTGGTTTGTAACCGTAGAACTCCTTTTTGTTGAATAGGAGCTCCTCTTTCACTGTTTAGTTCATTATCACTTGTAGCCATATTTTCAATGATTTCTGTAGCTTCCTCTGGAGTTTTCCATTTGATATTTCCTCCAACTGAGGCGTCAAGCATCATCTTGGTTTGTGAACCAAGACCTCCAGGAAGATTAGGACTACTTCCACTTCGTCAAATCCATGCGTGAGAGTCTTTCTTAATAGGCTTTTATATCTGTCCCATGCATGACCTAGTGATTCCTCCATGCCTTGCCTGAAAGATGAGATCTCTTGCTTTCCTTTGTTGACCTTGGAAGAATTGAGTGCCCATATAGTTAAATTCTTGACCGAATTGCATCCTGCAGACATTAGGCACAAAACCCTAAAAACAACTGTTAGCACAAAAAGATAGAGAAGATATAAAATAAGAAATAAAAATAAAAAACAGAAAAAATAAAAACAGAAAATAAAAAACGAAAAACAAAAAAAAATAAAAACAGAAAAATAAAATAAAACAAAAAATAATATAATAAAATAAAATAAAATAAAATAAAATAAAATAAAATAAAATAAAATAAAATAAAATAAAATAAAATAAAATAAAATAAAATAAAATAAAATAAAATAAAATAAAATAAAATAAAATAAAAACAGAAAAAATAAAAAACAGAAATTCAAATTTCAAAATTCAAAAACAAGTCAAAGATAATCAATAATCACAAAAATGAACTAGTTAAACCACGAGTCCCCGGCAACAGCGCCAAAAACTTGATGACAAATTTGTGAACATCGGAAAAACGACGCCACAAACTTGTTTAACAATCGGCAAGTGTGACCGAATCGTATCAAGTAATAAAACTAGGTAAAACCAAGTATCGTTTTCCCAAAGGACTCACGGCGTAGTTAGCTATATGATTTGTTGATTATTTAAGACTTGTTAACAATCGATTGTAGGGTTTAAATGCAAAAGACAGTAATTAAACATGTATGCATGAATGTTGATCAATGAAAAAGAGGAAAACAAACACTTTAATGAATTAAATGGATGAGTATGTTGTTGGGGTTATCAATTTCATCTTATCCACTCTCATATACTTTTAGGAATTCATCATTCTTATCATCAATTGCTAATGCCACTCTCTAAATCACCTTGCAAGAAGGCTTATCCTTAATTACGAGTTCATACAATTCCTAGCATTCCTAGTAATTAGTTCTGAAGTGCAGGAGCTTAAAGGCAACCAATATGCTATTGGGAGAAATTCCCCGGATCTAGATTTCCCCGTACGTTCCCATATCGACAAAATCAATAATCATGGCAATGAATGAGTTAAACAAAGCAAGCTTTAAGCAAAGAGGAAAAAACCTAACTAATGATGAAAGAAAGCATAAGTCTTAAAATAAGATGTTAAATCAAATTCCATATATGAGAGTTTCACAAGACTACATTGATTCCCCAACAACCATACAAAGTTTACTTCACCATATTCATGGTGAAACAAGATGAACAATAATGAAAGAATGAAAGAGATAGAAAAACCCTAGAAAGAGAAGAGGAGAGCCGTCACCATCTCCCAATCTACCCCCAAGGGGTGAAAAGTGTGTTTCTGCTTCCTCCCAACCAAAGATACCAACCCTAAGACATCTAGGTCTTTAAATAGGACATAAAACTAATAGAAAACGGGTCCAGGCCCACACGGATCATAAAATCGCAGAAAACTGGCCCAAAACTCGTCTGGTTGACTTTTTCCGTATTCTGGTTGACTTTTCAGCATTCTGGTTGATTGGTTGACTTTTCTGGTTTCTGGTTGACTTTTCAGCATTCGAATCATTCGGTACTTCAATTCTTCTTTCAAATCATTCAATTAGCCTACAAAATCAAGGGAATATTGCACAAAACCATTAAATTCACTTTCAACTCTCTTATTCACAAAACTAAAGAAAAAATATGAGTTCAAGCTAGTTTCTGAGTGTTAAAGGTTGCTTTTAGTATCAATTTTAAGCATGAAAATAACAGTTTTTCAACTGTTATCAACCACCTGCGCCAACTGCTGCTGCTACGCTTGTCCAACTACTGCTACGACCTAGGGCATCGGTTCAACACTGAACCGAGCTCGATTCTCCACACGTTCTACACCGTTGATGCTTTTAACCGATGCCGTATGGTTATATTACCTGGGGTGTATGAGTAACCGAGGTAGTATCTCAACTTCATATTTTCAAATCGCGCAGAACCTTCATTTTCGTCGACAGCTTCTTCTTCTTCCTCGTACGCTATTTTTTCTTCATTTTCATCCACCAGTGCCTCTCCTTGACTCGCCGCGCCACCGCTTTGCTACCAGTTTTCTCGCCGGCCTCCGTCCTTGTAGTGCCACTACTCATCGTCGTTTTTGGGCGCACCTCCTCCCTTCGCCGTCACGCCATTGGTGCCTCGCCGGTGCTACCTCCGCCACTGCTGCTGCCAGTGCTCGCGCATTCAGTGTTGCTCGTCCTCGTTGTTGGCCACGCTCCTCCCTTCACCGTCGCGCCACCGTTGGCCTGCCGGTGCTTCCTCCGCCATTGCTGCCTTCGCCTGTACTTGATGACAAATTTATGAACACCGAAAAACGGCGCCACAAACTTGTTTAATAATCGGCAAGTGTGACCGAATCATATCAAGTAATAAAACAAGGTAAGACCAAGTATCGTTTTCCCAAAGGACTCACGGCCTAGTTAGCTATATGATTTGTTGATTATTTAAGACTTGTTAACAATCGATTGTAGGGTTTAAATGCAAAAGACAGTAATTAAACATGTATGCATGAATTTGATCAATGGAAAAGAGGAAAACAAACACTTTAATGAATTAAATGGATGAGTATGTTGTTAGGGTTATCAATTTCATCTTATCCACTCTCATATATTTTTAGGAATACATCATTCTTTTCATCAATGCTAATGCCACTCTCTAAATCACCTTGCAAGAAGGCCTATCCTTAATTACGAGTTCATACAATTCCTAGCATTCCTAGTAATTAGTTCTTAAAGTGCAGGAGCTTAAAGGCAACCAATATGCTATTGGGAGAAATTCCCCGGATCTAGACTTCCCCGTACGTTCCCGTATCGACAAAATAAATAATCATGGCAATGAATGAGTTAAACAAAGCAAGCAATAAGCAAAGAGGAAAAACCCTAGCTAAAGATGAAAGAAAGCATATATCTTAATATAAGAGTTTAAAACACAAATTCCATATATGAGAGTTTCACAAGACTACTGATGGACAAATTTATGATCACCAAAATATGATGTCACAAACTTGTTGAACAATCGGCAAGTAAGACCGAATCGTTTCAAGTAATAAACTCGGTAAGACCAAGTATCGTTCTCCCAAAGGACTCACGGCCTAGTTTAGTTATGTGATTCTTTGATTAGCTAAGACTTAAGGACGAAATAATTGGAGTTTAATATGCAAAACAGAAAATAAACATGTATGCATGAGATTTTGATCAATGGCAAAAGCAAAAGACAAGCACTTTCAATGAAATATATATATGAATATGTTGTTGGGGGTCAATTTCATCTTATCCACTCTCATATATTTTAGGAATTCAACATTCAAATCATCATTGTTAATGCCACTCTCTAAATTACCTTGTCAAGAAGGCCTATCCCTAATTACGAGTTCATACGATTCCTAGCATTCCTAATAATTAGTTCTCTTAGCACAGGAGCTTAACGACAACCAATATAATATTGGGAGTAATTCCCCGGATCTAGACTTCCCCGTACGTTCCCGTATCGACAAAATCAATAATCATGCATTGAATGAGTTAAACAAAGCAAGCATTAGGCAAAGAGGAAAAACCCTAACTAATGATGAAGGAAAGCATAAATCTTAGATTAAGATGCAAGCACAAATTCCATATATGAGAGCTTCAAAAGATTACATTGATTCCCCAACAAACATACAAGGTTTAGTTCACCATATTCATGGTGAACCTAGATGAACAATAATGAAAGAATGAAAGATAAAACCCTAGAAAGGTGAAGAGGTAGCCTGAGCATCCAAGATCCTCCTTCAAAGGGGTGGAAGAGAGAGTGTTTGCTTTGTTTCTGCCAAAGATACCAACCCTAAGACATCTAGGTCTTTAAATAGGACATAAAAATAATAGAAAATGGGTCCAGGCCCAAACAGATCATAAAATCGCATAAAACTGGCCAAAAACTCGTCTGGTTGACTTTTTTCGTATTCTGGTTGACTGGTTGACTTTTTGGTTGACTGGTTGACTTTTCTGGTTGACTGGTTGACTTTTCTTGTTTCTGGTTGACTTTTCTGATTCCATCTCTCTCCTTCTTCACTTCTTTCACTAAATTCACCTTAAAACCTGCACAAAAACACTGAAATCAAGCATAAACCTGTCCAGCTCTTTTATTTCTGAAAATATGGATAAAAGCATGATTTCAAGCTAGTTTCTAAGTGTAAAGGTTGCTTTTTGTGTCAATTTTAAGCATGAAAATAACAGTTTTTCAACTGTTATCAACTACATTGATTCCTCAACAACAATACAAGGTTTAGTTCACCATATTCATGGTGAAACTAGATGAACAATAATGAATGAAAGAAAGATAGAACCCTAGAAAGAGGAGAAGGTAGCCTGAGCATCCAAGATCTTCCTTCAAGGGGTGGAAAAGTGAGTGTTTCCTTCGTCTCTGCCAAAGATACAAACCCTAGGACGTCTTAAAGCTTATATACTATTCTAAAATTACAGAAAATTAGGCCCAAGCCCAAAATAGTGCCGCTCAGCGGTAAGTGCGTGAGTTGTTTTTCTCCCCTCAGCGGCCTTTTCACCCCTCAGCGGAGCCAACGTGGGTTTCTGAGTGCCGCTCAGCGGTAAACTGCCGCTGAGCAGTACTTGCGGCTTCTCCTTTTGCACTTTTTGATGTCTTTTCTGATTCCATCTCTATCCTTCTTCACTTCTTTCACCAAATTCATCTTAAAACCTGCATAAAACACTGAAATCAAGCATAAACCTGTCCAACTCTCTTATTTCTAAAAATATGACCAAAAGCATGATTTCAAGCTAGTTTCTAAGTGTTAAAGGTTACTTTTAGTATCAATTTTAAGCATAAAAATAACAGTTTTTCAATTGTTATCACAACCCCAAACTTAGAACTTTGCTTAACCTCAAGCAAACAAGATGTAACTCAATCTTCTACAAATCCTTATAATGGTTCACTCATTCAAAAATCTTCTTTTCAAGATAAGTAAATACTTCAATCAAACTCATGAAAAAGATTTCAATCAATACGTGCACATGCTTTGGTGTTCACAAAGTCACTTAATATCCAACAAATGCTATTTTTCATGAATGATCAATCAACTAAACATGGATGTTCATGTGCTTAATGAATATTTCCTCACTAGGTAAAGTGTTTCACTCAAACACACAAGTGTATAAGAGGTAATCACTCATTCACTCTACTATGACAATGTCACATGAATTGTCTTTGCCTTTCATTTAACCACAATCAAAAACACTTACCAGCAAGCATCATCACAAGGACTTTTCTATGGCTTATAACGTGGCTGGGCTAACAAGAAAATTGGTTTTTCTAGATCACAAAACCCTTGAGTTAAGAGAAACATATAAATACCATCATTCTTATTTATTCCCAACTTTCTTTTGCATTGAGCTTTGCTTTTTCTTTTCTTTTCTTTTTTTTCTCTTTTGCTCTTTCTTTTCATATTCTTATTCCTTAGCACTTAGCTCAATGCTTTCAATTTCCTTTTCTATTTTCCAACAACCCCAAACTTGAACATTTATCAATACCACAAAATATTTTCTACTTAACTCAAGGTAAAGCTTTTCAACAAGGGTTTTCAAATCACGTTCAAGGCTAAGGGTTCAAAGGATATAACACAAAGTGTTCTCTTTTAGTGGCTAATCATGAAATTGGCTAATATAAGGGTTACCAACAAATGGCCTTGATCATATGATGCAAACAAGCAAGTAATTCAATCATAGAAAACCTGGGCAAAGTCATTCATACTTCCAAAGAATAGCATTCATTCACACAAAATCTGGAGCTCAAAACCTCACACATAAGCTCATTCACATTTGACATAAACATCCTGCTTAATATCACAATCACAATCACAACATCATGCATTTGGTCACAAAGCTTGTGAATCACCTGTATAAACATATAATGTGCACATCTCAACATCAATCTATATCAAAGCATCATCAAGCATTACTTTATCAAGCAATCACAATGACAAGCAAACCATCACAACAGACAAATTTTCCAATTGAGTACATCAAACCTTATTCTAAAACAACAGTAAATAAGTTCATAACACAAAACCAAACAAAAGCATAAGTCCTGCTCTAGTTATGATAGCATTCATCAGTAAATGCTATCTCAGCTCCTCATCAATCTGAGCTGTCATCTATATCCTCCTCTTCTTCCTCATCTTCCGCATCCTCAAATGCATCATCATCATCAGCTTCAATATCATCTTCTTCCATCTCCATAGCTGAAGCTTCAGCTGCTTCAGCTGCTTCAGCTTTGCCTTCTTGTACCTGCTCTTCTGGCCAAGCTACCACCACATTATGAAACTCCTCCATAGTCCACCTGTGTGCTGGAGGTGTATCATACATTCCAACAATCATCTCTGCAGTAGCCACCTGCCCTCTGTGGATAGACTGTAACTGTGCACCTATAAGAGACATGTACATGTCCCTCATTTGAAAAGGTTCCGCTTCATGTGTTTCAGCAGATGCCCGACTCTGTGCTTGTCCTCTTTCTCTGCGAGTACGGCGTGGTGGAACTGGTTGAGCTGCTTCCTCACCTCCACAATATTGTCTATAGTAAGCCTCATCAATTGCTTTCCTTGGCCTTTCAAAGGGTGGAGCTGAAGTATCCACCCCAGCTATCTTGTAGAGGTGTGTGATTAAAGACGGATGTCCTAAGGGTGCTTTGTTGTTTGTTGTGTTAGCGCATACCCTTATCTCATCAGCTATTACCTGTCCAATATTGACATTCAAGTTCCTGATTGCACAGTAAAGGAGGAGTGCCCTGCTAAGAGTAATGTCTGACACATGAGAACATGGCTGAATGTTGGCATGAGAAAAAGCCATCCAATACTTTGCAAGAGGAGTCAAATCAGTCCTCCTAATGTTCACTACAGAGCCAGTTCTATTTTTCTGAAAATGTCCTCCAGGTACACATAAAACTCTCTCCACATCATCAAAATCAGCGCCTTCTTCCATACAGAGAGCAAATTGGCACTGCTCACCAGCCCACACAGTATCCAAGAAGTTGTTGATGGAATCAGGATCATACCTAATAGCATGGCCTCTGACATAGCCAAGATAATTCTCAGCTGGATAATCACCACTCTTTCTTGCATTAGTGTAGAATTCTTTTACCACAGCTATATTGGCAGGTGTAGGGTATGTGGCTAGCTTTCCCCAATTATTTCCTAACAATTGCTCTCCCAATTGAGATGCAAAGTTAGGTATCATTCCAACCTTTCTCTCCATCAGTAGCCTCCTATCTTGGACCCCCTTGAAATGCTTCTCATGTTTGCGAGATAGGAACCTACTAGAATGGGGTTGTTCTGGTTCTGATGGAATCCTGCCTGATGTGTTTTATCAGTGTCCTCTTTTTGTAGTTTTTACATTTTGTTGTGCACATATTTTAGCTTGTAAGGAGTATGGGTTACTATAAATACCCAACTCCTCTCTTGTATTGGCACTTTTGAGATTAATGAGAATTGATTTTTCTGAATCAGAAACTATTCTCTCTTGAAAGTCATAGGCTAGAGAGTCCAAAGACTCCCTCTAGCCACTTTCCAAGCACCTCTCTCACTTTCATTTTCCATTTCACCGTGCTTCTCTCTCATCCACGACGTCATCCTCCACTCTAAACCATTTTTCTGCTGCCACATCTTCAGCTTCTCGTGCGCGCCTCAGCCACGTCTCCATAGCGCACGCGTCAGCTCCACTATTCCACGTCATTGGCTATTCCTCTCGCGCATCAGAAACACATTTCATTTTGCATTTCATTCTCGCGCATCCCTTGCACATCACAGAGCACCTCACTCTCTCTCGAGAGCTCTCTTCGTCATGAGCCATTGCTTGCATCACGGTAATCCTCTTTTTCCTCACGGATCCATCTTCTTCCACCATTTCCTTTAGATTTAGCCGATTAAAACCATTCTTCTACCGTTTAAACACCTTTAATCGATTTGATCTTCATTATCCACCATTCAATCTTCGTTTTGAACCGATTAATCGGTTCATTTTGATGTTCTTCACCTTTCTAGGGTTCCTCCGGTCCAGATTAGGGTTCTTCGTGTTCATTCTCAGATTTACTTCGTTCTATTCCGATTTCTCTCTCGATCTAGAGTGTCCTATCAATTCCGCTGCGTCTTTATTCGTTGGAGAGAGCTTCGAGGAGGTCCGGTTCGTGTTCGCGCAACTTCAATCGACCTCTTCTCGGGCGCTCGTCCATCAGGTTCCTTTTCTTTTCTTTTGGATGCCATGGTCTTTATTCTTTTGCCTGAAGAGGATGCCATTCCTACATCAAACACAAATACAAAACCACCAAAAATTGTTGTAATTCATTAGTAACACACAAACAACACCATATTTTGAAGCTAAACCACCGCTGAGGGTCAAAAATCACCCCTCAGCGCCACCAGTGCAGCAATCTAGAACGCAATTCAGCAAAAATCTAATGTCTGTCAGAGTGCCGCTCAACGGCAATTTACCCCTGAGCGGTGACTTTGCAGATTTTTGAAAACTTCATTTTAACCTGTCCTAACTTCACCCGCATGCAATTTTCAGTTTTTCAGATCAAAATCATTTAGTTTAATCGGTTCAAACTTCAATTAAATCATCAAATCATGCATAGAAATCAAAACCCCTAAAGATTCATGCTTTAACAATCAAATTCACATTCAAGAACCCTAGAATGAAAAATGCTTGACTTACTTGGGTGGAGATGCTAGATGAACTGAGAATGCTTTCAAGCTATGATGCTCTCTCTTCCTACCCCAATAGGGATGAGGGAAAGTTGTAGAGAACCTTTGAAAAAGTATGTAGGAGTGTGTGTGCAGAGAAACATCTGAAAAGAGAAACTAAGGCGCAGCTTAGGGTATAAAAATACCCTGATGGGCTCGAGTTCCGCTTAGGGGCAGCCTAAGCCCAGTCTGTGACACTACCGCTCAACGGTAGTTTGCCGCTCAGCGGCACTTTCGGGAAGTGCTCTTCTTTTTCCTAGCTTAACCTAGGTGCCTCCTACCCATGCCTCTCACTTACTCCCTGCAATAACATGTTCAGATTACTCATGCAAAATCCTATTATGCAACTACAGTAGAACAAACAAAAAAATATAATCAATCAACTGGGTTGCCTCCCAGGTAGCGCTTGTTTAACGTCACGAGCCTGACCCAAAATCCACCAACACCCATCAGTAGGTGCAAAACTTTCTCACCAACACCCATCAGTAGGTGTAACAGACCTAGTATCCTTCAGTGGATACTTAACCACCTAGCATCCTTCAGTAGATGCTATATCCCAATAAAAATATTTACAGAAATAATGTCCAACTGATTAAAAATTATAAAACCAAAATAAAATCAAAATAAACATTGTCCTCAAATTACTGGAATGCCTTCCAGCAAGCGCTCTTTTAACGTCATTAGCTTGACCCAAAAAAGTTCAAGTTCCTTCTTCCTGGTTGATGTCCATATTCCACCAACTCCTCAACTGCTTCCGGTGTACTGTTTTGACTCTTCTAGAATATGGAGACTCTATCTCTATCATCTCCTTTTCTTTATAGCCTTTCACAACCCACAACTTGTTTTTGAATCTTACAGGTGTACCCAGTTGAAGTTGTTCTTTCATCCAGTCATATGGAACTTTTCTTCCTCTTCCAATCTTTTCTTTTTCCGGTACCTGAAACAATAAACAATGTTTACCTTTAACCTTGGGCTTTTCATCTTGAGGGCTAGTCATGAGTACATCTCAAAATGAAACTTTATGACTAGCTTCTTCCTCCTGCCTCTGCCTCTCTTCTTTGAAGACATCTACAACAACTCTCTCTTCTCTGTCTTGGAGCACCACGATACCTTCGTTCACATCAATGATAGCTTTGACCGTTTTCATAAACGGTCTTCCAAGAATAATGGGTATCTTTTCAGTCTCCATCTTCATCACCACAAAGTCTACCAAGAACTGGAGTTTGCCCACACAAACTATAATATCTTCTGCTATTCCACAGGGTTCCTTTGAAGATCCATCTGCCATTACTAAGTTGACCTTTACAGGCTTCACATCAACATCACCGATTTGCTCCAGTAAAGAATAAGGTATCAAGTTAACACTTGATCCTAAATCGAGTAAGGCCTTGTTTATCCTTTTCTTCCCTATTGTGCATGGAATAGAGAAACCTCTTGGATTTTTTGCCTTTAGAGGGAATGACTCCTTTTTAACAGCTTTATACTTCTTTGTATCATCATCTCTACGTCTTTTCTTTGTAGATACTTGATGACAAATTTATGAACACCGAAAAACGGCGCCACAAACTTGTTTAACAATTGACAAGTGTGACCGAATCGTATCAAGTAATAAAACTCGGTAAGACCAAGTATCGTTCTCCCAAAGGACTCACGGCCTAGTTAGTTATATGATTTGTTGATTATTTGAGACTTGTGAACAATTGATTGTACGTTTTAAATGCAAAAGACAGTAATTAAACATGTATGCATGAATTTGATCAATGGAAAAGAGGAAAACAAACACTTTAATGAATTAAATGGATGAGTATGTTGTTGGGGTTATCAATTTCATCTTGTTCACCCTCATATACTTTAGGAATTCATGATTCTTTTCATCAATTGCTAATGCCACTCTCTAAATCACCTTGCAAAAAGGCCTATCATTAATTACGAGTTCATACAATTCCTAGCATTCCTAGTAATTAGTTCTGAAGTGCAGGAGCTTAAAGGCAACCAATATGCTATTGGGAGAAATTCCCGAGATCTAGATTTCCCCGTACGTTCCCATATCGACAAAATCAATAATCATGGCAATGAATGAGTTAAACAAAGCAAGCATTAAGCAAAGAGGAAAATCCCTAACTAAAGATGAAAGAAAGCATGTATCTTAATATAAGATGTTAAAACAAATTCCATATATAAGAGTTTCACAAGATTACATTGATTCCCCAACAACAATACAAGGTTTAGTTCACCATATTCATGGTGAAACTAGATGAACAATAACGAAAAATGAAAGAGATAGAAAAACCCTAGAAAGAGAAGAGGAGAGCCGTCACCATCTCCCAATCTACCCAAAGGAGTGAAAAATGTGTTTCTGCTTCCTCCCACCCAAAGATACAAACCCTAGGACGTCCTAAAGCTTATATACTATTCTAAAATTACAGAAAATTAGGCCCAAGCCCAAAAATAGTGCCGCTCAGCGGTAAACTACTGCTCAGCGGTAAGTGCGTGAGTTGTTGTCTTCCCCTCAGTGGCCAAATCACCCCTCAGCGGATCCAACGTGACTGCCTGAGTGCCGCTGGGCGGTAAACTACCGCTGAGCGGCAGTTGCGGCTTCTCCTTTTGCACTTTTTAATGTCTTTTCTGATTCCATCTCTGTCCTTCTTCTCTTCTTTCACCAAATTCACCTTAAAGCCTGCACAAAAACACTGAAATCAAGCATAAACCTGTCCAGCTCTCTTATTTCTAAAAATATAACCAAAAGCATGATTTCAAGCTAGTTTCTAAGTGTTAAAGGTTGTTTTTAGTATCAATTTTAAGCATGAAAATAACAGTTTTTCAACTGTTATCACAACCCCAAACTTAGAACTTTGCTTGTCCTCAAGCAAACAAGATGTAACTCAATCTTCTACCAATCCTTATAATGGTTCACTCATTCAAAAATCCTCTTTTTAAGATAAGTAAACTTCAATCAAACTCATGACAAAGATTTCAATCAAGATGTACACATGCTTTGGTGTTCACAAAGTCACTTAATATCCAACAGTTGCGGCTTCTCCTTTTGCACTTTTTAATGTCTTTTCTGATTCCATCTCTGTCCTTCTTCTCTTCTTTCACCAAATTCACCTTAAAGCCTGCACAAAAACACTGAAATCAAGCATAAACCTGTCCAGCTCTCTTATTTCTAAAAATATAACCAAAAGCATGATTTCAAGCTAGTTTCTAAGTGTTAAAGGTTGTTTTTAGTATCAATTTTAAGCATAAAAATAACAGTTTTTCAACTGTTATCACAACCCCAAACTTAGAACTTTGCTTGTCCTCAAGCAAACAAGATGTAACTCAATCTTCTACCAATCCTTATAATGGTTCACTCATTCAAAAATCCTCTTTTTAAGATAAGTAAACTTCAATCAAACTCATGACAAAGATTTCAATCAAGATGTACACATGCTTTGGTGTTCACAAAGTCACTTAATATCCAACAGTTGCGGCTTCTCCTTTTGCACTTTTTAATGTCTTTTCTGATTCCATCTCTGTCCTTCTTCTCTTCTTTCACCAAATTCACCTTAAAGCCTGCACAAAAACACTGAAATCAAGCATAAACCTGTCCAGCTCTCTTATTTCTAAAAATATAACCAAAAGCATGATTTCAAGCTAGTTTCTAAGTGTTAAAGGTTGTTTTTAGTATCAATTTTAAGCATGAAAATAACAGTTTTTCAACTGTTATCACAACCCCAAACTTAGAACTTTGCTTGTCCTCAAGCAAACAAGATGTAACTCAATCTTCTACCAATCCTTATAATGGTTCACTCATTCAAAAATCCTCTTTTTAAGATAAGTAAACTTCAATCAAACTCATGACAAAGATTTCAATCAAGATGTACACATGCTTTGGTGTTCACAAAGTCACTTAATATCCAACAGTTGCGGCTTCTCCTTTTGCACTTTTTAATGTCTTTTCTGATTCCATCTCTGTCCTTCTTCTCTTCTTTCACCAAATTCACCTTAAAGCCTGCACAAAAACACTGAAATCAAGCATAAACCTGTCCAGCTCTCTTATTTCTAAAAATATAACCAAAAGCATGATTTCAAGCTAGTTTCTAAGTGTTAAAGGTTGTTTTTAGTATCAATTTTAAGCATAAAAATAACAGTTTTTCAACTGTTATCACAACCCCAAACTTAGAACTTTGCTTGTCCTCAAGCAAACAAGATGTAACTCAATCTTCTACCAATCCTTATAATGGTTCACTCATTCAAAAATCCTCTTTTTAAGATAAGTAAACTTCAATCAAACTCATGACAAAGATTTCAATCAAGATGTACACATGCTTTGGTGTTCACAAAGTCACTTAATATCCAACAGTTGCGGCTTCTCCTTTTGCACTTTTTAATGTCTTTTCTGATTCCATCTCTGTCCTTCTTCTCTTCTTTCACCAAATTCACCTTAAAGCCTGCACAAAAACACTGAAATCAAGCATAAACCTGTCCAGCTCTCTTATTTCTAAAAATATAACCAAAAGCATGATTTCAAGCTAGTTTCTAAGTGTTAAAGGTTGTTTTTAGTATCAATTTTAAGCATGAAAATAACAGTTTTTCAACTGTTATCACAACCCCAAACTTAGAACTTTGCTTGTCCTCAAGCAAACAAGATGTAACTCAATCTTCTACCAATCCTTATAATGGTTCACTCATTCAAAAATCCTCTTTTTAAGATAAGTAAACTTCAATCAAACTCATGACAAAGATTTCAATCAAGATGTACACATGCTTTGGTGTTCACAAAGTCACTTAATATCCAACAGTTGCGGCTTCTCCTTTTGCACTTTTTAATGTCTTTTCTGATTCCATCTCTGTCCTTCTTCTCTTCTTTCACCAAATTCACCTTAAAGCCTGCACAAAAACACTGAAATCAAGCATAAACCTGTCCAGCTCTCTTATTTCTAAAAATATAACCAAAAGCATGATTTCAAGCTAGTTTCTAAGTGTTAAAGGTTGTTTTTAGTATCAATTTTAAGCATGAAAATAACAGTTTTTCAACTGTTATCACAACCCCAAACTTAGAACTTTGCTTGTCCTCAAGCAAACAAGATGTAACTCAATCTTCTACCAATCCTTATAATGGTTCACTCATTCAAAAATCCTCTTTTTAAGATAAGTAAACTTCAATCAAACTCATGACAAAGATTTCAATCAAGATGTACACATGCTTTGGTGTTCACAAAGTCACTTAATATCCAACAATTGCGGCTTCTCCTTTTGCACTTTTTAATGTCTTTTCTGATTCCATCTCTGTCCTTCTTCTCTTCTTTCACCAAATTCACCTTAAAGCCTGCACAAAAACACTGAAATCAAGCATAAACCTGTCCAGCTCTCTTATTTCTAAAAATATAACCAAAAGCATGATTTCAAGCTAGTTTCTAAGTGTTAAAGGTTGTTTTTAGTATCAATTTTAAGCATGAAAATAACAGTTTTTCAACTGTTATCACAACCCCAAACTTAGAACTTTGCTTGTCCTCAAGCAAACAAGATGTAACTCAATCTTCTACCAATCCTTATAATGGTTCACTCATTCAAAAATCCTCTTTTTAAGATAAGTAAACTTCAATCAAACTCATGACAAAGATTTCAATCAAGATGTACACATGCTTTGGTGTTCACAAAGTCACTTAATATCCAACAAATGCTATTTTTCATGAATGATTAATCAACTAAACATGGATGTTCATGTGCTCAATGAATATTTCCTCACTAAGTAAAGTGTTTCACTCAAACACAAGTGTATAAGAGGTAATCACTCATTCATTCTACTATCACAATGTCACATGAATCAACTTTGCCTTTCATTTAACCATAATCAAAAACACTTACAAGCAAGCATCATCACAAGGACTTTTCTATGGCTTATAATGTGGCTGGGCTAACAAGAAAATTGGTTTTTCTAGATCACAAAACCCTTGAGTTAAGAGAATCATATAAACACAACCATTCTTACTTATTCCCAACTTTCTTTTGCATTGAACTTTGCTTTTTCTTCTCTTTTCTTTCTCTTTCACATTCTTATTCTTAGCTCTTAGCTCAATGCTTTCAATTTCCCTTTCTATTTTCCAACAACCCCAAACTTGAACATTTATCAATACCACAAAATATTTTCTACTTAACTCAAGGTAAAGCTTTTCAACAAGGGTTTCCAAATCATGTTCAAGGCTAAGGGTTCAAAGGATAAAACACATAGCGTTCTCTTTTAGTGGTTAATCATGAAATTGGCTAATATAAGGGTTATCAACAAATGGCCTTGATCATATGATGCAAACAAGCAAGTAATTCAATCATAGAAAACCTGGGCAAAGTCATTCATGTTTCCAAAGTAATAGCATTCAAGCACAAAAACTCTGAAGCTCAAAAGCTCACATATAAGCTCATTCACATTTGACATAAACATCCTGCTTAATATCACAATCACAATCATAATATCATGCATTTGTTCACAAAGCTTGTGAACCACCTGTATGAGCATATAATGTGCACATCTCAACATCAATCCATATCAAAGTATCATCAAGCATCACTTATCAAACAATCACAATTATAAGCAAACCATCATAACAGACAAAGTTTCCAATTGAGTACATCAAATCCTATTCTAAAAACAAAAGTGATTGATAAAACAAATCCTACTCTAGTGCTTTGAAAAACTCAGTCCCATCAATGATGCTCTGTCCCAATCCCAAACTTAGATGGAAAACTAGTGAGAAAGTGAGTGGAAGGGAGATTTTCTAAAGAGGAATGAAAGGCAAAATGTAGAGAACCTTTGGAAAAATGTTTAGGAGTGTGTGTGCAGAGAAGAATCTAAAAATAGAGGCCAAAGCGTGACTTAGGGTATAAAAATACCCTAATGGGCTCGGGTTCCGCTAAGGGGCAACCTAAGCCCATTCTGCGACACTACCGCTCAGCGGTAGTTTGCCGCTCAGCGGTACTTTCGTGAAGTGCTCTTCCTATTCCTAGCTTAACCTAGGTGCGTCCTACTCATGCCCCTCACTTACTCCATGTAATTAAGTTCTCAGAACACTCAAACATTAAATCCCTATCATGCAACTAAAGCAGAATCAAAACAAACAATACAAATAAAATCAATCAACTGGGTTGCCTCCCAGGTAGCGCTTGTTTAACGTCACGAGCCTGACCCAAAATCCTCCAGCACCCTTTAGTAGATGCAAATATTTCTTACCAACACCCATCAGTAGGTGTATAAAAACATAGTATCCTTCAGTAGATACTCTTCCGCCTAACATCCATCAGTAGATGTAAACCCTGTAACAGACTTATAACAAAAACAAAAATACCCAAAAGTTCAAAATTACATCACCAAACCAAAAATTAAAAGTTCTTAAATCACTGGGTTGCCTCCCAGCAAGCGCTCTTTTAACGTCATTAGCTTGACCCAATAAAGTTCAAGTTCCTTCTTCCTGGTTGATGTCCATATTCCACCAACTCCTCAAGTGCTTCCTGTGTACTGTTTTGACTCTTCTAGAATATGGAGACTCTATCTCTATCATCGCCTTTTCTTTATAGCCTTTCACAACCCACAATTTGTTTTTGACTCTCACAGGTGTACCCAGTTGGAGTTGTTCTTTCATCCAGCCATCAGGAACTTTCCTTCTTCTTCCAATCTTCTCTTTTTCCGGTACCTGAAACAATAAACAATGTTTACCTTTAACCTTGGGCTTTTCATCTTGAGAGCTAGTCATGAGTACATCTTGAAATGCAGCTTTATGACTAGCTTCTTCCTCCTGCATCTGCCTCTCATCTTTGAAGACATCTACAACAACTCTCTCTTCCCTGTCTTGGAGCACCACTATACCTTCGTTCACATCAATGATAGCTTTGGCCGTTTTCATAAACGGTCTTCCAAGAATAATGGGTATCTTTTCAGTCTCCATCTTCATCACCACAAAGTCTACCAAGAACTGGAGTTTGCCCACACAAACTATAATATCTTCTGCTATTCCACAGGGTTCCTTTGAAGATCCATCTGCCATTACTAAGTTAACCTTTACAAGTTTCACATCAACATCACCGATCTGCTCCAGTAAAGAATAAGGTATCAAGTTAACACTTGATCCTAAATCGAGTAAGGCTTTGTTTATCCTCTTCTTCCCTATTGTGCATGGAATGGAGAAACCTCCTGGATCTTTTGCCTTTAGAGGGAATGACTCCCTTTTAACAGCTTTATACTTTTTGGTATCATCCTCTCTACGTCTTTTCCTTGTAGAGACTTCTTCTTCAGGTTTAGTATAAACTGCAATTTGTTGTAGTATCTGATTCCAAGGTACATCATTGTCCACCATCTTGAATAATTCTGTAAAATCAAATTGCTTCTTTTGATTCATTGGAAAAGGAAAAATATCATTACTCTCTATCTCTCTTCTCTCTCCTTTCTCTTTTCTCTCTTTTTCTTTTTCTCTCTTTCTTTTCTCTCTCTTCTTTTTCTTTCTTTTCTCTCTTTTCTCCACCACTTTGCATTCTTCCCTGGGGTTAACCTCAATATTAGCCCTAAAATTTTTGTTTGGCCTCTCTTCCAATTGCTTGGTAATATGACCCATTTGAGTCTCCCAATACTTAATAGAAGCCTCAGTGCTCTTTTGAGTAGACTCTGTTTTCTATATGAACTGATTAAGAGTTTCTTCCATCCTTATTGACCTTTCATTTAGTATAGCCATCTGTTGCCATAAGGTTGGTTGTTGCTGTTGCTTATTGAATTGCCCAGTTTGTCCAGCTTGCCCAGTTTGTCCGTGACCAATGCTTGGGTGTGGTTTCCACCCTTGATTAAAATTCCCCTGACGGTATTCATTGGCCATGAAGTTAACATCCTAAGGCTTCTACTGGAAAAGCGCATTGACCATTGATCTGGTCACATCCACATAATTCACACAACTGTGATTGAGCCTGTGCAACAGTCTTTAACTCTTTTGGCAGTTGTGCAAGTGTTTTTGTAAGAGTCTCCAATTGTTGAGTTAGTATCTTGTTCTGTGCTAGCAAGGCATCATGGGTTTGTAACTGTAGAACTCCTTTTTGTTGTATAGGAGCTCCTCTTTCACTGTTGAGCTCATTGTCACTAGTAGCCATATTGTCAATGATGTCTGTAGCTTCCTCTGGAGTTTTCCATTTGATATTTCCTCCTGCTGAGGCGTCAAGCATCATCTTGGTTTGTGGACCAAGACCTCCAAGGAAGGTTAGGACTACTTGCACATCATCAAAGCCATGCGTGGGTGTTTTTCTTAATAAGCTTTTATACCTGTCCCATGCATGCCCCAGTGATTCTTCCATGCCTTGCCTGAATGATGAAATCTCTTGCTTTCCTTTATTTACTTTTGATTGTGGAAAGTATTTATTTAGGAATTTGGTCACCACTGCTTCCCACTCTGTAAAGCTTTCTCTTGGAAAAGAATTTAACCAAAGCTTAGTATTGCCTCCTAGTGAGAATGGAAACAAGCTAAGTTTGATTGCTTCCTCCGACACCCCATTTATTTTCACCGTGTTGCAGATTTCATTAAAAGTTGTGAGGTGCTCATATGGGCTTTCGTGAGACAACCCATTAAATTGATTACTCTTCACTAGTTGGATTAATGCTGGCTTAACCTCCATGTTGACTGCATTGACCCTTGGTCTTGCTATGCTGTTAAAGTGTTGAGGTCCAGCTATATTTGTATAATCTGCAAGAGTTCTTCTGGCATTATTATTCTCCATATTTTCAGTGTTATGGTCAGAACCTTGTGGTGATGGTTGTAACAAAGTTTCCGGAGGAGGAAAAAGTTCTCTAGATGTACGGATTCTTCTCCTCCGTCTACTCTCGTCTAAACCTTCAAGAAGAGGTTCTGCAGTTTTCTTGCTCCTAGTTTGGATTGCTTCCTGCATACACAAGAAAACAAAACCCTAGAAAAATTGGTTAGCACAAAAAGATATACAAGAAGATATAAGATAAGAGATAAGAAGATAAAATAAAAACAGAAAATAAAATAAAATAAAATAAAAATAAAAACAGAAAAAATAAAAACAGAAATTCAAATTTACAAAATTCAAGTCAAAGATAATCAATAATCACACAAATGAACTAGTTAAACCACAAGTCCCCGGCAACGGCGCCAAAAACTTGATGACAAATTTATGAACACCGAAAAACGGTGCCACAAACTTGTTTAACAATCGGCAAGTGTGACCGAATCGTATCAAGTAATAAAACTCGGTAAGACCAAGTATCGTTCTCCCAAAGGACTCACGGCCTAGTTAGTTATATGATTATTTAATTATTTGAGACTTGTGAACAATTGATTGTAGGTTTTAAATGCAAAAGATAGTAATTAAACATGTATGCATGAATTTGATCAATGGAAAAGAGGAAAACAAACACTTTAATGAATTAAATGGATGAGTATGTTGTTGGGGTTATCAATTTCATCTTGTTCACTCTCATATACTTTAGGAATTCATGATTCTTTTCATCAATTGCTAATGCCACTCTCTTAATCACCTTGCAATAAGGCCTATCCTTAATTAAGAGTTCATACAATTCCTAGTATTCCTAGTAATTAGTTCTGAAGTGCAGGAGCTTAAAGGCAACCAATATGCTATTGGGAGAAATTCCCCAGATCTAGATTTCCCCGTACGTTCCCATATCGACAAAATCAATAATCATGGCAATGAATGAGTTAAACAAAGCAAGCATTAAGCAAAGAGGAAAATCCCTAACTAAAGATGAAAGAAAGCATGTATCTTAATATAAGATGTTAAAACAAATTCTATATATAAGAGTTTCACAAGACTACATTGATTCCCCAACAACAATACAAGGTTTAGTTCACCATATTCATGGTGAAACTAGATGAACAATAATGAAAGAACGAAAGAGATAGAAAAACCCTAGAAAGAGAAGAGGAGAGCCGTCACCATCTCCCAATCTACCCCAAGGGGTGAAAAGTGTGTTTCTGCTTCCTCCCACCTAAAGATACAAACCCTAGGACGTCCTAAAGCTTATATACTATTCTAAAATTACAGAAAATTAGGCCCAAGCCCAAAAATAGTGCCGCTCAGCGGTAAACTACTGCTCAGCGGTAAGTGCGTGAGTTGTTTTCTTCCCCTCAGCGGCCAAATCACCCCTCAGCGGATCCAACGTGACTGCCTAAGTGATAACAGTTGAAAAACTGTTATTTCTATGATTAAAATTGACACTAAAAGCAACCTTTACACTTAGAAACTAGCTTGAAATCATGCTTTTCTTCATATTTTCAGAAATAAGAGAGCTGGACAGGTTTATGCTTGATTTCAGTGTTTTTGTGCAGGTTTTAAGGTGAATTTGGTGAAAGAAGTGAAGAAGGAGAGAGATGAAATCAGAAAAGACATCAAAAAGTGCAAAAGGAGAAGCCGAAGTCACCGCTCAGCGGCAGTTTACCGCTGAGCGGCACTCAGGAGCTTACGGGAGATCCGCTGAGGGGCAAAATGGCCGCTGAGGGGAGAAAACAAGACACGCACTTACCGCTGAGCGGTATTTTACCGCTGAGCGGCACTTTAATGGGCTTGGACCTAATTTTTTGTAATTTACGAATGGTATTTAAGCTTTAGGGTTTCCTAGGGTTAGGTATCTTTGGCTGGAACGAAGTAAACACTCTCTCTTCCACCCCTTTGAAGGAGGATCTTGGATGCTGAGGCTTCCTCTTCACCTTTCTAGGGTTTTATCTTTCATTCTTTCATTGTAATTCATCTAGGTTCACCATGAATATGGTGAACTAAACTCTGTATGTTTGTTGGGGAATCAATGTAATCTTTTGAAGCTCTCATATATGGAATCTGTTTTTACATCTTTTAATTAAGACTTATGCTTTCTTTCATCATTAGTTAGGGTTTTTCCTCTTTGCTTAATGCTTGCATTGTTTAACTCATTCGATGCATGATTATTGGTTTTGTCGATACGGGCGCCTACGGAGAAGTCTAGATCCGGGGAATTTCTCCCAATTTTATATTGGTTGTCGTTAAGCTCCTGCACTTATGAACTGATCATTAGGAATGCTAGGAATTGTATGAACTCGTGATTAGGGAGAGGCCTTCTTGAAAGGTACATTAGAGAGTGGCATTAACAATGATGATTTGAATGTTGAATTCCTAAAATATATGAGAGTGGATAAGATGAAATTGACCCCCAACAACATATTCATACATCTATTTCATTGAAAGTGTTTATCTTTTGCTTTTTTGCCATTGATCAAAACTTCATGCATACATATTTAATTTTCGTCTTTTGCATATAAAAATCTAAATATTTCGTCTTTAAGTCTTAGCTAATCAAGAAACCACACAACTAAACTAGGCCGTGAGTCCTTTGGGAAGAACGATACTTGGTCTTACCAAGTTTATTACTTGAACGATTCGGTCATACTTGCCGATTGAAAAACAAGTTTGTGACATCATATTTTGGTGTTCATAAATTTGTCCATCAAGTTTTTGGCGCCGTTGCCGTGGACTCTGGTTTAACTGGTTAATTTGTGTGATTATTGATTATCTTTGACTTTAATTTTGAATTTCTGTTTTTATTTTCTGTTTTTATTTTTTCGATTTTTATTTTATTTGGTTTTATTTTATTTTATTTTTCTTTTTTCTGTTTTTCTGTTTTCTGTTTTTATTCTCTGAATCTTATATCTTCTCTTATATCTTTTTGTGCTAACCAAATCTTTTCTAGGGTTTTGTGTTCTTGTGTATGCAGGAGGCAATTCGAACTAGGAGCAAGAAAACAACAGAACCTCTGCTTGAAGGATTAGAAGACAGTAGACGGAGGAGAAGAATCAGAACATCTAGAGAACTTTTTCCTCCTCCGGAAACTCTGTTGCAACCATCACCACAAGGTTCTGACAATAGCACAGAAAATATGGAGAACAATAATATCAGAAGAACTCTTGCTGATTACACCAATATAACTGGACCTCAGCACTTTAACAGCATAGCTAGACCTAGAGTCAATGCAGCCAATATGGAGGTCAAACCAGCACTGATCCAACTGGTGAAAAGCAATCAATTTAATGGGTTATCACATGAAAGCCCATATGAGCACCTTACTACATTCAATGAAATTTGCAACACAGTCAAAATTAATGGGGTGCCAGATGAAGCGATCAAACTTAGTTTGTTTCCTTTCTCATTGGGAGGCAATGCTAAGCTTTGGTTGAATTCTTTCCCAGAAGGAAGTTTCACAGAGTGGGAAGCAGTGGTAACAAAGTTTTTGAACAAGTACTTTCCACAATCAAAGGTGACAAAAGGCAAGCAAGAGATATCTTCATTTAAGCAGGGCATGGAAGAATCACTAGGGCATGCATGGGATAGATACAAAAGTCTACTAAGAAAAACACCCACGCATGGCTTTGAAGAACAGGAAGTAGTCTTAACTTTCCTTGGAGGTCTTGGTTCACAAACCAAGATGATGCTTGACGCCTCAGCAGGAGGAAATATCAAATGGAAAACTCCAGAGGAAGCTACAGAAATCATTGACAACATGGCTACTAGTGACAATGAGCTGCACAGTGAGAGAGGAGCTCCTATGCAACAAAAAGGGGTTCTTCAATTACAAACACATGATGCCTTGCTAGCTCAAAATAAAATTCTAACTCAACAGCTGGAGACTCTGACTAAAACTCTTGCACAATTACCTAAAGAGTTGAAAACTGCTGCACAGGTACAAACCCAGTTGTGCGAATTATGTGGAGGTGATCATATCAATGGTCAATGTGCTTTTCCAGTGGAAGCCGTGGAGGATGTTAATTTCATGGCTAATCAATTTCCATACCGTCAAGGGAATTACAATCAAGGGTGGAAACCACATCCAAGCATTGGTCAAGGACAAACTGGGCAAGCTAATCAATATAATAAGCAGCAGCAGCAACCAACCTTTTGGCAACAGTTATCTATGCTTAATGAAAGATCAACAAGGTTGGAAGAAACTCTTTCGCAATTCATACAGAAAACTGAATCTTCTCAAAAGAGCACTGAAGCTGCTATAAAGAATTTGGAGATTCAAATGGGTCAGATTACCAAGCAATTGGAAGAAAGGCCAAATAGAAATTTTGGGGCTAATACTGAGGTTAACCCCAGAGAAGAGTGCAAAGTGGTAAAGAGTGTGAATGAAGAGATAATTGAGTTAGAAGAAGGAGAAACAGAAGAAAGAAGAGAAATAGAGAGCAAAAATACTTTTCCTTTTCCAATAAATCAAGAGAAACAAATGGACTTCACAGAATTATTCAGAATGGTGGATAATGAAGCACCTTGGGAACGGATTTTACAGAAAATTGCAGTTTACACAAAATCTGATGAAGAAATCTCTACAAAGAAGAGACGTAGAGATGATGAGGCAAAAGAGTGTATAACTGTTAAGAAAGAGTCATTCCCTCCTAAAGCATCAGATCCAGGCAGTTTTTCTATCCCTTGTACTATAGGGAAGAAAAAGGTAAAGAAAGCTCTCCTTGATTTAGGTTCAAGTGTTAACTTGATACCTTATTCTTTACTAGAGCAAATCGGCAAGGTTAAAGTGAAACCTGCAAAGGTTAAAATAGTAATGGCCGATGGATCTTCAAAGGAGCCATGTGGGATTGTAGAGGACATTATAGTTTGTGTTGGCAAACTTCAGTTCTTGGCAGACTTTGTGGTGATGAAGATGGAGACCGAGAAGATACCTATCATACTTGGAAGACCGTTTATGAAAACGGCCAGGGCTATCATAGATGTAAATGAAGGTATAGTGGTGCTCCAGGACAGAGAGGAGAGAGTGGTGGTAGATGTCTTCAAAGATGAGACGCAAGCAAAGGAGGAAGAAGCTAGTTATAAAGCTGCATTTCGAGATGCACCCATGACTAGCCGTAAAGATGAAAATCTTGAGGTTTCAGGTAACCATTGTTTGTTGTTTTAGGTACCCAAGGAAGAAGAGATTGGAAGAGGAGAAGAAATTCCTAGAGACTGGAAGAAAAGAAGACTCCAACTTGGCACACCTGTAAGAATCAAGAACAAGTTGTGGGTTGTGAAGGGCTTTAAAGAGAAGGAGATGATAGAGATAGAGTCTCCATATTCTAGAAGGACCAAAACAGTTCAAAGGAAACAGCTGAGGAGTTGGTGGAATGACAACATCAACTATAAAGAAGATGGAACTTGAACTTTATTGGGTCAAGCTAATGACATTAAAAGAGTGCTTGCTGGGAGGCAACCCAGTGAATTTAAAAACTTCTGATTTGGTTTTGTAATTTTTAATTTGTGATTATTTTTGTAATTATTTTGTTGGGGATAGCATCTACTGAAGGATGCTAGGTGGTTAAGTATCTACTGAAGGATACTATGTTTGTAACACCTACTGATGGGTGTTGGTAAGAAAATTTTGCACCTACTGATGGGTGTTGGTGGATTTTGGGTCAGGCTCGTGACGTTAAACAAGCGCTACCTGGGAGGCAACCCAGTTGATTGAATATTTCTGTTTGTTTATTTTAGTTAGGGTTTGCACAAGCATTTTAAACATTGAATTGCAGGGAACCAGTGAGGGGCATGTATGGGAGGCACGTAGGTTAAGAAAAGAAGGAGAAGAGCACATCACGAAAGTGCCGCTGAGCGGTACTTTACCGCTGAGCGGTACTCTCGCAGAATGGGTTTTAGTTCCCCTTAGCGGGACCCGAGCCCATTAGGGTATTTTTAAACCCTAAGTTGCGTATTCTTTCACATTTTTAGATTTTTCTCTACACAAACACTCCCACATACCTTCTCCAAGGTTTTCCACATCTTTTCACTCTTCCCTCTTAAGAAAATTTCTCTTCCACTCAATTTTTCACTAG